>LPNX010454542.1:753034-844301 GCA_001517045.1 Pseudotsuga menziesii
CATCCTATCATCCATAATACATCAACTGAATATAAACAAATGCATAACAAAATAATATCATGAAATGACAATTGAATAATTATCTTTATTTGTTTCGTGGGTATACTCCTTCTTGAGTCTTTAGCTTCATCGTCTTCTTCATTCATGATAGCATCATTTCCTATCCAAATGTTGAGGTGGATAAGAAGTTCTTCAAGAGTTGAGATCTTCATATTGAGGGATCTTCTTTGGATGGTAAGAGCTTGATCTTCAGTTGCTCCCACCTTCTCTTCTTGAGATTCTTCTTCTTGTGAGTTCTTTTTCTAGAGTCTATTGAAAGTAATCACTTCCTTCTAGCACACATTCCTCACATGAATGAATTCCACGATCCTGGGAGGCCATTCAAGGTGGCCATCACCACTTTTGCATTCTTCACTTTTTCTTTTACCGCTTCAAGTTGTTCTTTGATTTGAGAGACTCTTATGACTGCATGGTCTCTGCATTCTAGATCTTCACATTCTTCAACTGGTTTCTTTAAGTCATATTCTGATTTTGTTCTTCCCTTCAAATAGCTTGAAATTCTGGAAGACCGTCAATAGCTTTACTTGCAATAGGTAGTTCTCTGTAATTCCAAAGCTCATTTGGCTCTACTGTGTCATGGATCAAGGCTTGTTCTGGATATCCCTTCAATTTGTACAAGCCTCCTTCTTGTTCTTCAATCACTACCACATCATCGATAGTCTTTCCTTTTGGCCATATGATGACTTGACCATCTATGAATGCAGCGCGCATTCCTTTTGCATCAATGCTGAAATGGAGAGAAGGTTCTTCTTCAATCCTAGCACAAATAATACTTCTTTCATTGTTAGAGACTTACCAGAGTATAGCTTGTATGAAGATTCCCCACTACCTTTTATTGGACATTGGTAGTCATCTCCTAGTTTCACCTTGTGAGGTGATTCATGTTCTGACAGACTTACAAAGGATTCCTTGAATCCCATCATATGTTTGGAAGCCCCACTAGCTATAAGCCAATCATCACTTCCATGAGTAATGTTTCCTGTGAGAGATGATATCAGAACATATTCTTCCTCGCTTGAAGAATATTCACTTTCATATCTGGATCTCTTTCTGGATAGTTCATCATCCTCTGCAGCATGAGCATGATGTCTTCTTTGGCCTTGTGAAAGATTTCTAACCTCGTCTCCCTCTGAAACCGGAACCTCCATACTCATGTAGGAGTCCAATCCATTTTCTTCAGAGAGATCATATACTTCCAGGCTAGGAAGTTTTCAACTTCCCCAAGCTTGTCACCAAGCTGATGTGATATATCATATTGAAATGAGAACCTCAAATGGAAATAGCAAAGGATTAGATCTTACCGATTTGAGGTGTCCGTCCTTGTCCCGGAGTTCGCTGATCTAGGGTTTGTCGAAGAAACCCTAATTTTCAAAAATTGGAATATTTCAGATATGATTAGACAAATAGATATATCTCTTCAAATGGAGCTGTCCAATGTACTCCTTTTCTGAAAACAGTGGAGGGAAGCTCTCGGAACAGGAAGCCCTAATTTTCTGATTTCTTCTGCAGAAATGCCTGTTACTGTTTCTGTGATATCTCCGAAATTAATGATCCTATGTGTCTGAAATTTCTCACTGAGGTAACATCGCATGTCCCTGATTCAACACCATAGGTTTCATCAGAAATTTTTTCACCATTTTGGATTTATGATCCTTTTCCCAAGGTGACCTGTTATAGGACTGTTCTGAACAGCGAAGTTGTACAGCCTGCCACGTGTCCCTGATTCATATTCTGAGTCTGATATTCGGATCACAGAAATTAAAGTCCATTCCCTTTCTGGAAAATATTCAGGAATTCCATTTGGACCTCTGTATCCCAAGATATTGCAATTTTCCCCAGGTGTCCTGTTTATGGATGATTTCTAGAAGAGGCAAGAACCCTAACTTTGAGAGATCATATCTCCCAGAATACAGCGAATATGAGGCTTATCTTTGGAAAAAGTGTTCATCAGTATGTTATATTTGGCCCCTGCAATTTTCAGATTTTGAGACTTCGCCAATCTTGGAATATAGCGACTATACCAAAACTTAGCAGTTTTAGTATTTAGGGTTTCTCCTAGCTCAGGGTCAAACTAGGGTTTGACTTTCCTGGAGTTTCACCCAACCAAATTTCTTGATCCAGGTCTCTAAAATTTGGTTTTAATGAGGAGAATAACCCTATTCTGTTCTCACTCAAAAATTCCTCTTCTGTAGAAAGCCCTAATTTCCACATCGAAACTGAAAATGCTTGAAATTGAATTCCGCATCGACAGAAAGATGCACCCTTCAATGGAGAGTCATCCTAGCATAATTTTGCTAAAAATATGTGGAGGAAGATCCACAAAATAGGAAGCCCTAGTTCCTATAGCTGCACAATGTCTTCTTCTCAGGTTAGCTCTGATACCATGTTAGTTTTTCAACAATTAAGCTAGCATTATGATCTTAGGATCTTTTCACTGAGAGAATAAAAAGTACAACAATAAAACATGAGCACATCACAAGAGAAAAGAGACACAAAGAGTTTTCCTCGGGGAAACCATAAAGGAGAAAATCCCGCAACTTCCTCTAAGATAGAATCAACACCAAAACAGTAAGAGATCTCCCAAAACAGCAGTAGCCTTCTGTCTTCTGTCAAGCCAAAGTATTTCCTTCTCCAAAGGTGCACCACACTTGAGAGAGCAAGTGATGTATGTCACAAGTGATAAATAGAGAGACTCACACTCTCTATTTATATTAGTCCGTTCACTTGAATTGTCATTTCACACGTAGGCTCGACCTAATAATTACTACTCGAGCCTACACCTTAATTAGTGTATAATAACTCAAGTGCCCCGAAGCTGAGGGGACTTACCTAATGACCTGATATGACTTGTTTACATTATTAATCCTCCCGATCGGAACATCGGGGTAAGATGACATGACTCAAATACATAATAGAAACATACCGGAATAAACATTGGGTTACAATACATAGAAGAATACATTCCGAAGTTACATATACATCAACAAAAATAGCAAAAATCCCCAAAAGGGAAGAAAAAATATAAAATAATGAGGAAAAGGAGAAAAAAACCCTAAACAATTGCCCTAAACCATATGGTTTCCAAAACCATGGGCCAGCACTCCACCACTAAAAAACTATAAATAGGTGGTGGAGACCCCTTATTTCACATCCACAATCACAAGCATCCTTACTCTGCCAAAATTTCTCTTGAAACCCTAGCTCACCCTTTGAGCTACTTTCACCATTGAGAGCCCCTTTTGGACCATTTCCACCATCGGAGAAAGAGAAGGAGCAGCTGGAGCTTGGAGCAACCTCTCGGATCAGCGCAAAGGGCTTCACCAACCTCCACATCGGAGGTAATATCAATAAAAAACCATTCTTTATATTTTGTTGTTTTGTTTCATGCACGTGTTTTAGATTAGTTTTTATTCGTGTTTAGCATTTTTATTTCCATTTTACTGAACTGCTACTAAGGAGTACATTCTCCTTAGTAGGTGCTCATTCACACAAGCTAGGGGTAAAACCCTAGCCACACCTTGGTATGTCTGTCTGCATGACATCAGGTGCACCAAAGGCCATCATGATCTTCCTTAGCATTCTTGATATCTTGCAGTTAGAGCATCATATTGGTCAACTGTGCTTGAATCTGGTTCATCTCGACCGCAGTTCCTCCTACCAGCAATGCTTCTAATTTCATTACAATTTCTAAAGCCTCGCTATGCGTTGCAATCTTGTGTTGCATTAGCGGTTGTATGATATGTGACACAAGCATGGAGATGAACCACTCTTTGTGCTGAACATCACTCATCTGGAAGCTGACTTGAGCCATCAACATCTTAAACCGTTGATCAAAGTCCCAAATTTTTTCATTGGGGAACTGCTTGATTTCTTTCAACTCAGTAATGTACTGATCCTGATACTTTGGCTTCTTGAATTCTTCAAATAACCCCTTACGAATATCATCCAATTTTTTTTTCTGTACCTCCCTGAGGAACCAGCATAAATCTTATGTACCAATCTAGCGCACGACCCCTGAGGGTGGTTTCTAGCTATATTTTCTTGACATCGTCATCCATAGTCTGTTGGGTGGTCCATATCACCTCACACAAGAACCAGTATTGCTCTGGGTCATTGGTGTCGTTTCCATAAAATATTGGTAGCTTCATTTTTTCTCCTGCAATTGTGGGCCTTCTTCCTCCGGTTGGTACTCTACTGCTAGAATGTTGCTGACACGTTAGGAAACTCAACGTAGAATGCATGTTTCTTCCTGGTGGTGGGGTAGTGCATAGAGGTGTAGACACGTTACTGCTGGGGTTCGATCCTACCATTATTTTGGGTGTAACCTAGTCCTGGTCATCCTTGTCATCACTAAAAGGTCACTTTGTCCCATGTGGTTGTTCTTCTTAGTATCACACTTCAATTGCAGCAGGACCTTCTCTTATCATTTGTCTCTTCTCTCGAAACCTTGCTCCTCCTTTTGTACAACCACTTTTTTCCTTGGAGACCTTCACAATCTCACTAGAAATCATTCCCATCTAACACTTACCTTTCCATGCATCTCCCCCCTTTCGTCGTGGTGTTTACAACCTCCGCACACCATAGTTACACTACTCTTGGTCCATCTTCAGAATACCTTTTTTGCAGACAAACTATTTAATAGATAGCTACAAAGACAATAAAAATATTACTCGTGGTCCATTGAAGAACTCCCTTTCTTATTACCTAAATGACTTATTGGTATCAACTGCAAAATTAGTAATGTATCCCTCCAGGATATTGTCCAACCACACCTCAATAACCCGCGGTGCCTTATTTTCTATTTCTTGTAATTCCTGGATCAGATATGGATTCCAAGATGTTGACTCTCCTCCTTGGAAGTTTTGCTTCTTAGAAGCGAACTTTGCTAACCACTCATACAAGATGATAGGAAACTCATAGAAGAACCATTCATGAGGACTGTCATGAATATATCTGTCCAACCAATTTCCCGTCGACAGCTTTGGATCTTGATTTTCTATTGCAGCAAACTCTCGCATTTTTAGACCAAACCACTCCTCGATCTTTGGTTGAGTCATATGCCAAAACATATCCTCCTTTCAATTGCAACTTAGTCTTGGAAACGAAACCATTTGTTGGAAAAAACCCACCAACAAAGCCTCACCAATAGGTGTTCTCACTCTGTCGATGCCGAACCAGTGTGATCTCCCTAAGCACCTACCTAGATAGGTTTTACCTTGCCCAGCAACATCTACAGAGCGAAGGAAGTCTCACCCGAGATGTTCAAGGGAGAGCTATCAGAACCAAGTTTTTGGCAATAAGAAGGGAAGATATGGCATCCACATATTTGACAACATAACTATCATAGTACTCCAAGTCACTCGATAGAACTAAGATAGCTATCACAATTCATCTTCACAACTACGGATCTAACCGATCACATCATTCATTTATCACAATAGTATCACTCATAAAACAAATTTAATAAGCTTCATCATCATTCATCAGAATTGTGACAGAATTGGGATAGATCACATCATTAGTTTATTGCACCAACATCAGTAAATCATAAATAGATTCAATACACTTCTCATTGACATCGCAGCAGAGAAAATAGGAAAACATAAGACAACATTTAGGCAACAACCGTCATGTCATATTAATTATGTGCAACAGATCCAAAACATATAATTCTTCTCCATAGCAGGAGACTAATTACATCCCAAAATTCATTATCTGACATAGACAAATCGTAGATTGTTCAAAACAGAAGACTCATCAAGACCATAGACAGATCACAACATATTGATCACTCTTAGATATTGACTTGGACTTGTATCACGATGATCATGATTCTACAATAGCAAAGCTAGCTCTATATATAGGCTTGCGCCTTTACATCAAAGGTCCACTTCTAACTAACTTCTAACCACTAATTACCTATGTCCACAAAACTTGGTCAATTAATACATTAAATATTCAAAAGCAGTTATCCTTCCACCCATTGCGCTGATTTGGCCTTGCGTAGTGTCACGTGAGCTTGCGTAGCTTCCGCGACCCTACGCAACTCACTTACCCAAAACCACTACCAACAAGTACATTGTCATTTCTAACAACAACATTGCATAGTCAATGAGAGATCATGCGTGCTATCTTTCTTACCAATACAACCACATTAACATCAAATACATTGCACCTTGAAGTAAATCTAAATAATGTGAAATTTCTTTCTAGCACAATCACAAGGGAATTTCTAAGAACAACATTGTAGTATGGATGAAAGATAATGCATGTTATCTTTCCTACCAGTACAACCACAATGCCATCAAATTCATTGCACCATGAAGAAAATATCATGCATGTTAGAAATCATTCTAGAATAAGTACAAGGGAATTTATAACAACAACATTGCATTATGAATGAAAGCTAACTAATGTTAGATTTCCTACCTGTACAACCACATTGCACCAAGAAGGAAATCTAATACATGTTAGTGTTCCTTATAGCACAAGCACAAGGGAATTTATCACTACAGCATTGCATTATGAATTAAAGATAATGGATATTAGCTTTAATTCTAGCACATCCACATCATCATCAAATACATATCACCATCAAAGAAATATAACACATGCTAGATTTATTTTTAGCACAAGAACACTAACATTTCTAACAACAACATTGTATAATGAATGAAACCAAACACATGCTGGATTTTTTTCTAATAGAAAGAAAATGTGCATGCTAGATTTCCTTCTAGCACAAGTACATGGTAATTTAGAACAAAAATATTGTATGGTGAATGAAAGATAACACGTGTTATCTCTCCTACCTATACAACCACATTAACATCAAATACCTTGCACCATGAAAGAAATCCAACACATGTGAGATTTCCTTCTAGCACAAGTATATGGGAATTTCTAACAACAACATTACACTGTGAATGAAGCTAATGCATGTTAGCATTCCTACCTATACAACCACATTGCCATCAAATACATTGCACCATGAAGGAAATCTAACACATGTTAAATTTTCTTCTCGCACATGTGCAAGGGAATTTTTAACAACAACATTGCATAGTGAATGAAAGCTAATGCATGTTAGATTTCCTACAGGAAAAGTCACATTGACATCAAATACACTGTACCATGAAGGAAATCTAACGCACATTAGCTTTCCTTTGAGCACAAGTACACGGCAATTTCTAACAACAACATTGCAAAGTGAATGAAATCTAACGTGGGTTAACTTTCCTACATTTACAACCACATTTCCATCAAATACATTGCACCATGAAGAAAATATAATGCATGTTATCTTTCCTTTATTTCACAAGTACAAGGTCATTTCTAACAACAATATTGCACAATGATTAAAAGATAACACATGTTATCTTTCATATTGGTACAACCACATTTCGATCAAATGCATTGCACCATGAAGAAAATCTAACACATTTTATCTTTTCCATCTCGCACAAGCACAAGGGAATTTATTGTTGAGATTACAACATTAGGAGTCACTCTCCAAACTTGTGAGTAATATTAAGTCAATATAATTTTGAGTAATATCAAGTTTTAAAAATATTCTCATGTATTGGGATGCTAGTATTGAACTGTTCTGAGTAATATCAAGACTGTAGACTTATGTGTAATATCAATTCAAGTATTCTTATAAATTGTAGACTTGTGCGTAGTATAAATTCAGACTTTCTAGTAAAATCAAGATAATATTGTGAGTAATATCAAGCTGGGTCTTGTGAGTAATATCAAGATAGTATAATTGTGAGTAATATCAAGTACTACAAATATCCTCATTTATTGAGGTGGCATACTTTACTTGGTAAAGTGGTTATACTATGTGATATATTACTAACCATGGTCATTCGAGATAGATAAAGCTATTAAGTCTCCTCTAGAGACTAATCACATCTAGAGTGAATTACTTTAGCATATGACTATATGGTCCGGGGTAATATATATGATCATTAGTATGTGTGACAATTCTTTTTGAGTATAATATGATATGATAAATGATTAAACATAAACCATGCAGTAAGATAAAGATATCAACAATAAAGAGATTATGGGAGAAAGAGAATTTGAAGTGAACTCAAGTTATAAAGCTTCAATTAAATATGAATTCTTCAATTAGTGATTTAGTTAAAGCATCAGTTGAACTATTAATAATCAAAATTTAGTTAAGTAACGAAGAGATCAACGTTCATCAATCAGCAAGATTCAGTTAATAACGATTAACTACTTGATTAAAGAAATATGGGATAGTTAACTAAAGTGTCTACACTTTAGTTTGGCTAGCATAAGAAACTTAAGTTAATCGTGAGTTAATCAAAGGATGACACTTTAGTTAAGAAAGTGTGGTTCATGCGACACTTGAGTTATTTCATTATGACACTTATGTTAGCATGTTAACTAAGTAATCAGTATTCAGTTAGAGATTGAGTTCACTCCAATTTCAGTTAACTATCAATTAATATCCATGATTGAAGGTATGAAGCATTAATTGTGCATGATAAATATTCAATGCAGGGATTGATTATTCCAAAGAAAGGAAATTCAAAATTGTAATTCTTATGCAAACATTTAATAGGGTTTGCATGGAAGTCATTATGTCTTATTATTAAAATTCTAGGCATATGGAAAGTTCATGCAGTTGTGACAGTGGATTTCTCTTCTCTATTGCTATGTATTCTCTCTTATCGAGAAATCTTAGTATGTTGTAAAAGGCATTCTCTGCAATCTATCTATTATACTTTGAAGAATTGTTGGGGTTTTTCATCCTCTCCATTATGAGGATTTTCCCTAGGGTACATCTTGTGTTTTGGATGAATTATTTTGTGTGATTGAATTGTTAATTGTTACAGGTCCTCAACATATCATTGATAAAAGTTTTAAAGTTCAAGAATCTCAATTATTGCTCAAAACATTAACATTTATAACAACAACATTTCATGGTAAATGGAAACTACATCGTGTAAGATTTCCTACTGGTACAACCACATTTCCATCAAACACATTGCACCATGAATAAATCTATCACATGATAGTCTTACTTTGAGGAAAGGTATAAGGGATTTCTAACAACAACATTGTACAATGAATGAAATCTAATGTTTGTTAGCTTTCCTAATGGTAAAACCACACTACTATCAAACTAATTGTACCATTAAGGAAATCTAATGCATGTTAGCTTTCCTTCGAGCACGTGCACATGAGCATTTCTAGAAACAACATTGCACAATGAATGAAATCTAACATGTGTAAGATTTCCTATCGGTACAACCACATTGAAATCAAATACATTACACCATGAAAAAATCTAACGCATGTTTGATTTCTTTCTAGCACAAGCACAAGGTCATTTCTAATAACAACTTTGTACGGTAATGAAAGATAATATTTGTTAGATTTCTTACTGCAACAACCACATTACCATTAAATTCATTGCGCGATGAATAAAATCTAATGCATGTTATATCTCCTTCTAGAACAAGCATAAAAACATTTCTTACAACAACATTCAACAGTGAAGGAAATCTAACTAGTGTTAGCTTTCATACCTACCACATTGCCACCAGATACATTGAAGCACGAAGGAAATATAACACATGTTAGTTTTCCTTCTAGAAAAAATACAAAAGAATTTCTAACAACATTACATGGTGAATGAAATCTAATGTGTGTTATATTTCCTACATGTAGAACCACATTTCCATCAAATACATTACACCATGAAGGGAATGTAATGCATGTTAGTTTTCCTTGTAGCACAAGGACAAGGTAATTTCTAACAACATTGAATGGTGAGTGAAAGCTAACACATGTTAGTTTTCCTACTGATACAACCACAATGCCATCAAATATATTGCACCATGAAGGAAACATATTAGCTTTCTTTCTAGCACAAGTACCAGTTCATTTCTAATAACAACATTGCATGGTGAATGAAAGTTAACATGTGTTGGATTTCCTACTAGTACAACCACATTGTCATCAAATACATTGAACCATGAAGGAAATATACCGCATGTTATCTTTCCTTCGAGGAAAAGTACAAGGGAATTTCTAACAATAACATTATACTATGAATGAAATATAACATGTGTTATCTCTCCTACTATTACAACCACATTACCATCTAATACATTGCACCTTGAAGGAAATCTAACACATGTTAGCTTTCTTTCTAGCATAAGCAAAATGGAATTTCTAGCAACAACATTGCAAGGTGAATGAAATCTAATATGAGTTATCTTTCTTTGGCTGCCCAACTTCCAAGAGAAGCTACCACACATATTGTCGATGTGACTTGTTTTTGACATGCCAGACCATCCTAAATTAATTCTGTAAAATTTCTCTAATCAGATTATCCCAATGGAACCTTTGAATCACCTAATATATCCACAAGTGATATCTCAATTATTTCCTTGTACTGTAGGACTCTTGACATGGCACTCCATGTAGAGATTACCAACTCAACTCCAAAAATTTCTTCCTATGACAAGTCATCATCACTGTATTCCACAATAAGAAGGTAGTTGTTTGTATATTACCTTGCACATGCCAGAAAAGAACTTGAATGTTCGAGCTATCACTAGAGGATTCCACCAAAGATACAAATCAGTTTCCTCCACATGACACTATCATCGTCATCAACAAACAATACTTTCCTGTCGAGTCAAAGAATCTAAACCAAAATCCCAAATTCTACTTCAATGGGAATGTTCCTTGAAATATGTACCATCGTAGATTATATGGATCTCAATATCACACGACCCTGATTAATCCTAGACTAAATCATCTGGGGAAATTTTCCACCATTTGATCGATGATAATCCAATCCCCACCAATTATGTTGTTCTAAAAGTGTGACACTTATCCTACTTTTTCAAAGTTGTGTTGCCTAATAAATTGGAAAGTTGATTAATATTTCATAGAAGTGAAGTGTCCGATTTGGGGACAAGTGGAAGATCCAAACTCAATACCCTCTTCTTGTGTAACACATTTTGAATTGAGCAGATATGAATGAGCATGTTGCACAATAAGGTGCTCTTGATTACCATATTTTTGTAATACATCCTAAACTACTTTTGGCTCCATTTAAAATAACCAAGGAAGATGGTTCTTATTGTCATATCTTTCTGCAATTTGTTGGAAGTCATATGGTACTGATACCATTATCCAATGAAATTATTAATATATGTAAAGATAAATCATTTGTTAGATTATGATTTCACAATGTGAAACTGAACAAGAAAATAATAACCAAACTCATAAAGATTTGCAAAACTCATAGCCCACCTACCTAATTACTATAACTAGAAATAATATAAAAATATGAAATTATTAAGAGTGTAAATAACTCTTAAGCAAACTGCATATAATATAGAACTAACATAGATATAAACAAACTATATACAAGAATGAAAGAAAACTATATAACAAAAAATGTAATTAGAAAGGGAGGGTTTTTCTAATATACTATTGAGTGGGTCCAACCCAAAAGGTTCTCTAGTGCCATGTCAAACACATGCTTTAAACAAAACTAGACTCAAATATTCAACAATATTAAAAAAATGCTTAGGCCCTAAAATTTTGCTTTTAGTTAGAGTAACTTGAACTAGTTCATAACATGAGAGTAAAAATACATGTGGAACCCATTCCTTCATTCTAAGACATATAACTAATGAGTCTTCATTGAAGGAGATCTAAATGACTCTATTAACTAGATCCAAGATTATTAGGAATCTATCTCCCTAATATAACCCGTGGGCATTTCCTACAAAACCATTGCACACTGAAGGAAAGATAACGCATGTTATCTTTGTTTCTAAAAAAACCACAAGGGAATTAATAAAAACAACATTGCATGTGAATGAAAGCTAACATGCGTTAGTGTTTCTAACAGTACAACTACATTGCCATTAAATCCATTGCACCATGAAGGAAATCTAAAGCATGTTAACCTTCCTTCTAGAAAAATCATAACAACATTTCTTACAACAACATTCCACAATCAAGGAAGCTAACACGTGTTAGATTTGTTTCTAGCACAAGCATAATAGAATTTATAGAAACAACATTGCATGTGAATGAAATCTAACGTGTGTTAGCTTTCCTACTGGTACCACTACAATGTCATCAAATTCATTTCACAATAAAGGAAATATAACTCATGTTAGTATTCCTTCTATAACAATCATAAAGTCATTTCCTAAAAAAACATTGCACAGTGAAGGAAAAGTAACACATCTTAGCTCTGTTTCTAGCACAAGCACAAAGATATTTCTAGGAACAAAATTGCATGTGATTGAAAGCGTATATGTTTTAACTTTCCTATCGGTAGAACGACATTATTATCTAATATATTGAACCATGGAGGAAATCCAATGCAGGTTTTCTTTACTTCTACTACAATCACAAGGGAATTCCTTAGAATGACATTGCACAAAGAAGTAAAGCTAACATGTGTTAGGTTTCCTTCTAGAACAATCACAAGGGAATTTATAACAACAACATTGCATGTAAATGAAATACAACATGTGTTACCTTTCCTACTGATACAAGTACATTGTTATAAAATACAATACACCATGAAGGAAATCTAACACATTTTATCCTTCCTTGTATCACAAGTATAACAACATTTCTTACAACAACATTACACAATGAAGGAAATCTATGTTAGGATTTATAATCCTCCCTTGTCCAAATTTTCTATTAGATTATATTTTCCTAACTTAGGATTCATTTAGTTATTATTGGGTCCACTAGTACCATTGGGTCCACTTGGCCTAATGGGGCCACATGTACCAATCACTAGAGTGCGGGCAACACATATTGAGGCTATTTGCAACTGATTACATAGTCATGCATCAGTTTATTCACCTCCTAGACCCATCCCTACATTTTTGGAGCCAATTGGAGTGTCGGCACCAACCTCCTTCAGTTGTTGGCAGTTGGTGACTAGCATTAGAGGAAATTTCAACTCAAAATGGGCCTCCTAAGGAAAATTAATAAAATAATAGTTAAAATAATAAAATAATATTTATTAATTTTGGAGGAAGNTTGTGTTCATATTTTTGACATATCTCCCTATGTTTTTACTTAAATTTTGATCAGGAGAGCTTGTTGGATGCAGAATTAAATTATGCATCCAACTAGTACCCACTTGGCATACTTTTGATGGGCCGCGCTAACCCAAAAACAAGAAATACCTGAAAAAAATGTGATGATGATGTCATCATCACATTTTTTTCAGGTATTTCTTGTTTTTGGGGTAGCGCAGCCCATCAAAAGTATGCCGAGTGGGTACTCGTTGGATGCATAATTTAATTTCGCAACCAAAGAGCTCTCCCATTTGAAATTTTAGTAAAAACACAAGGATATATGTCAAAAATACGAACCAAAAAAGTAGTTTTTTTATGATGACTATCCGCAAATTTATATTAAAAAATTGTTTAAGAGGTGCTCCCTTTTTTAATTTTAAAGCATTTTGATTGGCTAATATATGATGACATGTAATTTTTATTATTTTTGGAAGCCCCATTTTAAATTGAAATTTCCTCTAATGTCAAGCTTAGTTATGCTTCAGTTACATTTAGTTAGATATCCTCCAGTTCAGTTAGTGCCAGTTATGCATGGATGCATGCGGGAAGGTTCCTATTCTTACCTACTTCTCACCTACCATTGCATTTAGACTGGTTTTATTAATTGTAACATATTGAGATACTAGATTAGACATCTGGAGTTAGCCAGTTGAACTATGATAGTGATTTAGACACTTCTAGTTATCCATGTAGTAAAATTGAGTTGGTGATTCGAATCCTATCCACATGATTCAAATTATCCTATTTATAACACTGTTGTATACTACTGGGATTAATGAAGTTTATACTGTAATTATACTGAGAAATTATTGTCTATTTCCTATGATATTTGTTTTGTTTAGTGGATAATATTCATTCCTTTTATAGTGCATAATAATTAAAATCTAAAGGCACTTGTTTCCTGAAGATCAATGACACATTAATTATAATATGGTATCAGAGCCTCCACGGGAAAGCTTCAAGTCTGTCTACTCTCCATTGTACACCAGAAGCTAATGGATTTCCATAGAAGTCCTGCAAAGAGTGACTTGCTTCCTCTGAATTCATTCAAAGTGGCACTGTGGGCATGACAGACATTGAAGAAGTGTACATGTTGAGAGGGAAGGATTGATTCTGACATAGTGCGAATTGGTTTTATTTTTGCATTGAATTCTTACAGGTGCTACGTAGCTTGATTAAAGATATTGTCTGATCAGAACTAGAATTGATAGATTCTAAACCTTCCAAACCCCATATCCTAACACCCTTCAACTATGTTGATTGGAGGGAATATATGAAAGTTTATTTTCTCAACAAGGGCTTGTTCAAGGATGACAATGGGAATGGAGACTGAAACCTATCGCTCGGATGAGAAAAATAAGTTTCTGAATAGCTTATATGAAGCTTTTGGATTTCTATGTACTCATATCTCCAAATACCTCCTCTTCCACCTTGAAGGTTTGAGGACTCTGAAAGAATCTTGGAAGAAGCTTGAAGTCTTGTTTGGAAAGCAAGATGAGCTTTAGGGAGACATCTTGGAGAACAAGTTGATAGCCTTACAACCCAACAGTTTTGATACCATACAACAATTCTTGACAATATTAAAGTATCTTTCACTTCAATGTAAGTAGTGTGGAATAAAGAGAAAGGTTGAGAAACTTTTTCTCTCCATAATCATCAAACTAGGTTCTAAGTATTCTGTATTTGTCTCTACCTTCCATTCTAAAAGAGCTTCCATTCCCAATTGGAATATTCCCTCACTTGATAGATTTGTTGAGTCCTTAATACAGGAGCAAGAGAATTTGGTCCAGATGGGAGTCCTCTACACTTCCAAAAACCAAGCTCTCCTAGTGAAAAAAAAATATCAATGCGCAATCTAAAAGGAGGCATAAGGGAAAGGATCCTAAATCATCTTATTCAAAACCTAAAGAGAGTCAGAAGTATTCCAAAGGAGATTCAGGCTCCAACAAAAGAAAAAGTTTGAAAATACAATGTGTCCCTATTGTATGCAGAAGCAGATTGACCAGTTTTCCATCCTCGTTGAAAAAAACAACATTTGTCTTCCACATGGAGCAAATAAGTCTGATGTTTGACCACAAACAGAGGATCATGAGATGTGTCATGCATTGAAGGCTAGCCTTACTCAATTGACAACATACTTGATTGATTCTGGAACATCCAACTACATGGTTTCCTCCAAGGAATATTTATCTACCCTCACACTATCAAAAGGGCCTAATATTCACATGGGAGATGACTCCCAAATTCTAGCAGCAGGAAGAGGTTCAGTTAATATACAACATTGCAAATTCAAAAATGTTCTCTATGTTCCCTCCCTTGCAGTTAATTTGTTGTTTGTTTATCAATTGACCCATAAAGGCTCTCCCAAGAGAGTTACATTTGACTGAGATTCAGTTGAGATCACAGAAAAATCTACTAGAAGACTCATAGCGAAAGGTAATGCTAATCATACTAGTAAATCTTATGAGTTCTCACATTTTTTCCTGTATCAGCTCCTACATATTTATTGAATCATGCTAACAACACCAGTAAGATATGGCATGAGATATTTGGACACCTCAATTTCAAATATCTCCGGCAACTTCACAATGATAAAATGGTTGAAGGTTTGCCTCTCATCCAAATTTTTGATGGAGTATGTTCTGGTTGCTTGGTAGGTAAGCCTCCAAAGAATAGGTATGAAGTTGGGAAGGCACATAGGGTTGCCTCTATACTTGAGTTGATACATAGTGATGTGGTAGGACCAATTCCCACAAGATCCATTAATGGTTGTAGGTATTTCCTCACTTTTATTGATGATTGTTCTAGGTTATGTCGGATATACTTTATGAAACAGAAATCAGAAGTCTTTGAAATTTTTAAGGTTTTTAAATCTATGGTTGAGAATAGTTTTAAGAAAAATATCAAGTCCATAAGATATAATAAAGGAGGAGAGTACAATAAAATAAATTTCCAACATTACTTTGAATCTAAGGAGATTCGAATGGAACACTCAGTTCCATACACACCACAACATAATGGTGTGGTTGAGTGGAAAAAACATATCACCGAAGGAGATGGAAACATATCTTCTCCATGCCAAGAATTTTCCTCCTTATCTTTGGGTAGAATATGTAAAATGTACTTCATACTTGTACAATAGAGTGCCTCATAAATCAATGGTTGGGGCCACTCCGTTCGAAGCACTACATGGGAATAATCCCAATGCATCTCATGTGAGATTTTTTGGTTCCAAAGCTTGGGCCAAAATACCCATTGATAAGATAAAGTACTTCCAAGCCCAAAGTAGCGAATGCATTCTACCAGGATATGCAGATGATGCAAAATCATACAAGCTGGTGGAGGTTGCAACTAGGAAATGCTTCATTGAGCAGAGTGTTCAGTTTGAATAATATCAGTTGTTTAATGCACCACCATCCAAAGCACAAGAAGGTATAACCACTCTTCTACCACTTTTTGATGATGATGATTTTTTACATGTTTCAAATATATATGAAGAGGATCAAGATCAACATGATCTTCATATTGAGGTTGAATCTCATGAGATTCTAGATCCAGATTCAACAACCATTCCAAACCAAAGGCCTAAGCCTAGATGGGCTCAAAATCTCATTGTTGCAGTTGGGGATAGTGTTGGGAATCCAAAGAAGGAAGGAGAACTAGGTCCTAGTATTAGAATGAGCATGGCCCTCTCTCTCACACATATTCTCTCCCTATAGAGTGGTGCAACAAAGTTCCAGGAAAGTGCTACATGATGATAGCAAATGATCAACCACTTGGCCCATAGAAGAAAAAAATTAACCATTCTCCACCTATTCCATACAAAATAAACACAAAAACATCCATCAGTTTAGAAGGGCATTGATAGGTTCACATGCACAACTTCACAATGTTGCTACACAGAATAACCATACTGCTGCATAGAAGCTGCAATTTGCAGCAGAGTTTTAGACAAGTTGTTTTCTAAGGAGGAAATTTCTTTTCTTCTAAAGATAGCTTGTATTTTCCCGTTCCTTCTTTTTTTTTTTGGGGGGGGGGGTTGTTTTTCCCCTATTTCCTCAATTTATTAATAAACAATTTTTTATCTTTTAGATTGTANTTTTAGATTGTATATGGGTGACTTTTGTCCTTGTTTCCAGGGCCCACAGTTGTCCAAGTTAGGATTCAGGGGGGGTGTTAGGATTCATAATCATCCATTGTCCAAACTATCTATTAGATTATATTTGCCAAACATAGGAGTGAGTTAGTTATTATTGGGTCCCCCGGTACCATTGGGTCCACTTGGCCTAATGGGGCCACATGTACCAGTCAATAGAGTGCGGGGAACACATATTGAGGCTATCTGCAACTGATTGCACATTCATGCATCAGTTTATGCACCTCCTAGACTAATCCCTGCATTTTAGGAGACACTAGGAGTGCTGGCACCAACCTCCTTCAGTGGTTGGAAGTTGGTGACTAGTCAAGCTAAGTTATGTTTTAGTTACATTCAATTAGATATCCTCCATTCCAGTTAGCACTAGTTATGCATGGCTGCATGTGGGAAGGTGCCTATTCGCACCTACTTTTCACCTATCACTATAGTTAGTCTGGTTTGATTGATTGTAACTGATTGAGAGACTGGATTAGGCATCTAGAGTTAGCTAGTTGAACTCCAATAGTGTTTTAGACACTTCTAGTTAGCCATGCAGTCAAATTGATTTGGTGATTCAAATCCTATCCACATGATTTGAATTCTCCTATTTGTAACACTGTTGTATACTCTTGGGATTAATGAAGTTTATACTATAAATATATTGAGCAATTCTTGTATGTTTCCTATGAGAGTTGTTTTGTTCAGTGTATATTATTCATTCCTTTTACATTGCATAATAATTAAAATCTAATGGAACTCATTGCCTGAAGATCAATGGAACATTAATTCTAATAATCTAATACATGTTAGCTTTCTTTCTAGCACAAACACAAATGCATTTCTAGCAACAACATATCACAGTAAATTAAATATAATGCATGTTATATTTCCTACATGTACAACCTTGTTTCCATCAAATCCATTGCACCATGAAGGAAATCTAACACATGTTATATTTCCTTCTAGCACAAGAAGAAGGACATGCCTTACATCAACATTTCACTATGAAGGAAAGGTAGTGCGTGTTAGATTTATATCTAGAACGGACACAAGAGAATTTCTAACAACAAAATTCTACATGAATGAAATCTAATACATGTTAAATTTCTTACTGGCACCACTACATTGCATTCGAATTCATCCCACCATGAAGAAAATATAACAGATGTTAGCCTTCCTTCTAGTGCAAGCATACCAACATTTTTTACAACAACATTGCACAATGAAAGAAAGTTAACATGTCCTAGATTTCTTTATAGAACAAGCATAAAGAAATTTATGACAACAACATTGCATGTGAATGAAATCCAACCTGCATTGGATTTCCTATCAATACAACTACACTACCATCAATACATTGCACAATGAAGAAAATATTATGCATGTTAGATTTCCTTCTTGCTCAAGCATGTCAAGGGATTTTCTTACAATGAGGTTGCACGGTGAAGGAAAGCTAACGTGTACAAACTTTCCTTCTAACAAAATCACAAGGGAATTTCTAACAACACTATTGCATGTGAATGAAAGCTAACCCATGTTAGATTTGTTATCGGTACAACTACATTACTCTCAAATACATTACACCATGAAGAAAATCTAACACATGTTAGCTTTTCTTCCATCACAAGAACAAGGGAATTTCTTACAAAGGCGTTTCATAGTGAAGGAAAGATAATACATGTTAGCTTTAATTCTAGCACAACCATAAGGGCATTCATACAACAACATTGCATGTGAATGAATGTTATTGTGTGTTAGCTTTCCTACTAGTACAACTACATTGCCATCAAATACATTGCATCATGAATGAAATCTAACGCATGCTATATTTCCTGCTAGCCAAAGCATAACAACATTTCTTACAATAACATTTCATAGTGAAGGAAAGCTAAAACATGTTAGCATTCTTTCCAACATAATCACAAAGACATTTCTAGAAACAATATATCATAATGAATGAAAGCTAAGGCATGTTATATTTCCTAATGGTACAACCACATTTCCATCAAATGCATTGCACCATGAAGGAAATATAACACATGTTGTATTTCCTTCTAGCACAAGAACAAGGGAATTTATTACAACGATGTTGCATAGTGAAGGAAATATGCATAGTGAAGGAATTTATTACAACGATGTTAGCTTTCCTTCTAGCACAATCACAAGGTCATTTCTAACAACAATATTGCAGGTGATCAAATCCAACCCGTGTTAGCTTTCCTATCGATACATCTAAATTACCATAAAATACATTTCACCGAAGGAAATATAACACACATTAGCTTTCCTTCTAGCACAAGCACAAGGGAATTTCTTACAATGACGTTACACAGTGAAGGAAAGCTAACTCTTGTTAGTTTTCCTTCTAGCAAAACTACAAGGGAATTTCTGAAAACAACATTGCATGTAATTGAAAGCTAATGCATGTTATCTTTCATATTGATACAACAACATTTCCATCAAATACATTGCACCATGAAGTAAATCTAATGAATTTTAACCTTCCTTCTAGAAAAAGCATAGCAACATTTCTAACAACCACAATGAATAGTGAAGGAAAGTTAACACGTGTTATATTTGTTTCTAGCACAAGCACAAAGACATTTCTAGAAACAACATATCATGGTGAGTGAAAGCTAACACATGTTATCTTTCCTACCGGTACAACCACATTGCCATCAAATACATTGCACCATGAAGGAAATATAAAGCATGCTAGTTTTTAGTCTAGCACAAACACAAGGGTATTTCTTACAATGAGGTTGCACAGTGAAGGAAAGCTAATGCATGTTATATTTCATACTAGAACAATCACAAGGTAATTTCTAACAACAACATTGCATGTGAATGAAAAAACCATTGTTCGCTTTCCTATTAGTAAAGCTACACCATAAAATGCAATGCACCATTAAGGAAATATAACGCTCGTTAGATTTCCTTCTAGCACAAGCACAAGGGAATTTCTTACAATGATGTTGCATAATGAAGAAAAGTTATTGTGTGTTAGCTTTCCTTCTAGTACAAACACAAGTGCATTTCTTACAACAACATTGCGTGTGAATAAAATATAACACATGCTAGCTTTCCTACTGCTACAACTACATTGCACCATGAAGGAAACCTAACACATGACATCCTTCCTTCTAGCACACACATAACAAAATTTCTTACACGAACATCACACAATGAAGGAATGCTAACACAAGTTATCTTTCTTTCTAGAACAAGCACAAATACATTTCTATCAACATAGAATCATGAATGAAAGCTAATGCATGTAATATTCCTTCTAGCACAAGCACAAATACATTTCTATCAACAACATTGCATGTGAATGATAACTAACCTGTGTTATCTTTCCGATTGGTACAACTAAATTACCATAAAATTCAATGCACCATGAAGGAGATTTAACACATGTTAGCATAAGTTCCTTCTAGTACGACCACAAGGGATTTTCTAACAACAACATTGCACGTGAATGAAACATAACCTGTGTTAGCTTTCCTATCGATACAACTACATTACCATAAAAAATAATTGAACCATGAAGGAAATCTAATGCATGGTTTCTTCCTTCTAGCACAAGCACAAGGGTATTTCCTATAACAACGTTGCACAATGAAGGAAAGCTAACATTCATTGGCTTTTCTTCTAGCACAACCACAAGGACATTAATAACAACAACATTGCATGTGAATGAAAGCTAAGGCGTGTTATATTTCCTAACGATATAACTACATTTCCATCAAATTCATTGCACCATAAGGAAATCTAAAGCATGTTAGCCTTCCTTCTAGCACAAGCATAACAAAATTTCTTACAAAAACATTGCACAGTGAAGGAAAACTAACACTGTTAGATTTCTTTCTAGCACTAGAAACACAACATTACTGTCAACAACATTGCATGTGAATGAAATCTAAGGTGTGTTATATTTCCTATAGGTACCACTATATTGTCATCAAATTCATTACACAATGAAGTAAATCTAATGCATGCTATCCTTCCTTCTAGCACAAGCATAACAACATTTTTTACAACATTGCACGGTGAAGGAAAACTAACATGTATTAGCTTTTTTTCTAACAAAAGAACAAAGAAATTTATAGAAACAAAATTGATGTGAATGAAATCCAACCCATTTAATATTTACTACTGGTACAACTACAATACTATCAAATACACTGCACCATAAAGGAAATCTAATGCATGTTAGCTTTCCTTCTTGCAAAATCACAAGGGAATTTCTTACAACGATGTTGCACAATGAAAAAATTCTAGCGTGTGTTAGTTTTCCTTCTAACACATTCATATGGAAATTTATAACAACAACATTGCATGTGAATGAAATCTAATGCGTGTTAGCTTTCCTACCGATACCACTTCATTGACATCAAATTAATTGCACCATGAAGGAAATATAACTCATGTTATCCTTCCTTCTAGCACAAGCATAACATCATTCCTTACATCAACATTGCACAATGACGAAAATCTAAGATGTGTTAGATTTATTTCTAGCACAAGCACAAAGACATTTCTAGCAATAGCATATCATGAAAAATGAAATCTAATGTATGTTATCTTTCCTATCGGTACAACTACATTGTCATCAAATACATTGCACCATGATGGAAATATAATGTATGTTATTTATACTTCTAGAACAAACACAATGTCATTTCTTACAACATCATTGCATGGTGAAGGAAATCTAACATTTTTTTATCTTTCCTTCTAGCATGATCACAAGGGCATTTCTAACAACAACATTGTATGTGAATGAAAGCTAATGAGTGTTAGCTTTCCCATAGGTACAACTACATTGCCATGAAATTCATTGCACCATGAAGGAAATCTAATGCATGTTAGCCTTCATTCTAGCACACGCATAACAACATTTATTACAACAACATTGCAAAGTGAAGGAAATCTAACATGTCTTAGTTTTCTTTCTAGCACAAGCACAAAGACATTTATAGCAACAAAATTACATGTGAATAAAATCCAACATGTGTTGGCTTTCCTATCATTACAACTACATTACCTTTTGAATACATTGCACAATGAAGGAAATATAATGCATGTTAGCTTTCCTTATAGCTCAACCACAACGGCATTTTTTACAATGACGTTACACAATGAGGGAAAGCTAACACATACGAGCTTTCCTTCTAGCACAATCACAAATGGCATTTCTAACAACAACATTGCATGTGGATGAAATCTAACTTGTGTTAGATTTTATATTGGTACAACTACATTACCCTTAAATACATTGCACCATGAATTAAATATAACACATGTTAGCTTTCCTTCTAGCTCAAGCATAAGGGCATTTCTTACAATGGCATTGTACAGTGAAGGAAAGATAATATGTGTTAGATTTCCTTCTATCACAACCATAAGGGCATTCATACAACAACATTGCATGTGAATGAATGATAATGTGTGTTAGCTTTCCTACCTATACAACTACATTGACATCAAATACATTGCACCATGAAGGAAATATAACACATGCTATATTTCATTCTAGACAAAGCATAACAATATTTCTTACAACAACATTGCATAGTGAAGTAAAGCTAACATGTGTTAGCATTATTTCTAGCACAAGCACAAAGACATTTCTAGAAACAACATAACATGTTGAATGAAATCTAAGGAATGTTAACTTTCCTACTGGTACAACGACCTTACAATCAAATACATTGCACCATGAAATAAATCCAACATATGTTATCTTTCCTTCTAGCACAAGCACAAGGTTATTTCTTACAACGACGTTGCATAGTGAAGGAAAGCTAATGCGTGTTAGCTTTCCTTATAACAAAACCACTAGGGAATTTCTAACAACAACATTGCATGTGAATGAAAGCTAACATGTGTTATATTTCATACCAATACAAAAACATTGTCATCAAGCACATTCCACCATGAGGGAAATCTAATGCATGTTATCCTTACTTCTAGCAAAACCACAATAACATTTCTTACAATAACAATGCATAGTGAAGGAAAGCTAACATGTTTTATCTTTCTTTCTAGGACAAGGACAAATACATTTCTAACAAAAGCATATCATGGTGAATGAAATCAAACACATGTTAGCTTTCCTACTAGTACAAGCACATTGCCATCAAATACATTGTACCATGAAGTAAATCTAACTCATGTTAGCTTTTCTTCTAGAACAAGAACAAGGGCATTTCTTACAACAACGTTGCATAATGAAGAAAAGTTAACACATTTTAGATTTCCTTCTAGAACAATCACAAGGGAATTTATAACAACAACATTTCATGTGAATAAAAGCTAACCCTGGTTAGCTTTCCTATCAGTACAACTACATTACCATCATATACATTGCACCATGAAGGAAATATAACACATGTTAGCTTTCCTTCTAGCACAAGCACAAGGGAATTTCTTACAATGTCGTTGCATAATGAAGGAAATATCAAATGTGTTAGCTTACCTTATAGAAAAATCACAAGGACATTTCTAATAACAACATTGCATGGTGAATGAAAATGAAGGCATGTTATATTTCCCAACAATACAACCACATTTTCATCAAATAATTTTTTCCATGAAGGAAATATAATGCATGTTATGCTTCTTTATAGAAAAAGCATAAAAATATTTCTTACACCAACATTGCACAATGAAGGAAAGGTAACATGTCATGTCCCTCCCTTGAAGGTTCCTTGAAAGTGTTGACCTTGTCAAGTGTCTAGGGGTTAGACATTGAATTAATTAATGATGCCTAGGAATTTTGATTATTTAAAACTATGGAGGCATGTAATTTCTAAATTCATGTTATTTGTAATTAGTTCATTATTATGAAAAATAATTAATCGTGGAAATGAGTTGTCAAGGAAGGAGCGTGCATTAGGAAACTTTCCTAGGATGAAAAATTGGAAACAATGAACTAGAAGGAAAAAGAATCATGTCATAGAAAAGATAGAAACTATCCAAATTAGTTTCCAATTTGGTGCAAGGATGAAAAGCAAGGAAATATTACCTTATGCACAAACTTGCTAATTATTCAAAGAGAGCGCAGCTTCTATTTTGGACTTAAGGATACAAACATGGAAACATTTACTAAGCTTCATAATTGCAATTTTTCTCAAGGAGGTCTAATTTCCACTTTGGTTTAAGTTATACAAACAAGGAAACATCATTTGCAAACCAAAATTTCTAATCCCATCAAGGACGGCCACTAATGGCTTAGGAACAGGATTGGAAAGTGGGTTACTTGTTCAACAGGTGAAGGAATTTCTCAACAAGTCACCCAAGGACTAATTAAGGGAATTTACAACTCCATTATCGATTTTGGTTAATGTATGTTTTGTAATTGATTGAAGATTAAGCTTCATTTCTAAGTGGTGATCCTCAGTCTCTTGGGTGATGTGCCCCAAGTCCCTTGTTCCCCTTATCCCCTCTTCTTCCCTTATCATTGCAGGTTGTATTGGAGATATGGAGAATATATCATCCATTAATGCAGTTTTATTGAAGGTTCTTAAGCCATTTACATTTTAGTGCAACACGTTAGAGTGATTGGGACACTCCTCCATTCGAATCTCAGAGCTATCTTCAAGATTTCCTCATTTTAAGATAGATTGATGATATGAAGTGATGAAGAGAGATTTATGGATATATTCCATTAATTGAATTTATTATCAGTCTCTAATATCATTCTCCTAACAGTGCCAAAGTTTATGTAATGTTCTAATAGTTTTTTATTACAATGTCTACATCAAATTTTAGTTTTCTAGCCTTGTAATGAAGACTAAATTAATAAGTAAAGATATGAAAATACTGTGATATTGGGTTCAGTTATTAATGATTTTAAATAAATTATTCTTACCTTTCTATAAGTATTACATATTTTTTAATATATATGATTTACTTTGGAGAAGCATTTCCACACCTTAGCTAGAAATCTATTGAAAAATGACTAGTTTTAGATTTTGAATGAGTTGAAGGACTTAAACCTTTCAAATTTTATTTATTTCACTTCTGACAATTAATTAAATTCATATTTAACACCTTACATGTCTGAAACTGATTTTTTTTAACCTTCTCCATGTGTTTGGAAGTCCCAGAACGCGAGCCTAGAGTGTAGTCCAAGGGACTAGTTTTCTTATCCAATGTCCTAAAATTCCCTAATATGATATTTACATGCATAAAAAATTTTGTACTGTAATATAGCTTTATATCAGATCCATATTCATTTTCCCCAATCCCTTGGTTGAAAAATAATGAACTACCCTTCCTAGTTTCACGATTTGGTTGCCCAGAAGCGTGGAAGTAGGCTTTCGCATAGAGGTTTCTGAAACCTAAATGGAACAATATATAAATGTGTTTAGGAAGATTAAACTCCTTGTTTGAAATATATTTTCTTTATTCCCACTTACCTCTCCCTTTGTCTGCAATTTATCCCAGTGAAATATCTTAATTTACCAGACATCAATTTACTGAATGTTTGCAAGAGTATTTGCAGAAATTTAATTTAAAAATTGCAGCAAGTTAGTATTCTTATATGTAAATCATATCAGGGATATTAAAGAATATTAGGGCACTTTCCTCCACCCTTTTGGAAAGTAATATCTCAGTGAATAAATTTTGCAAATCAACCATTCAAGTTGCAACCATGAGGATTGTACCAGTAGTAGAAGATGGTGACTTTGATCAACTTGTTGAAGAAGAAGAGGCGATATATGTTAATGATGGGTTTCAAATTTCAAGAGAACAGGATTTTTACTTTTGTGAAAATGAGGAGTATGAAGACATAATGGTTGAACTGCCAATGGCTAATCCTAAGAAGGATTTACCAAAGATCATAAATGCAATTGAAAACTTGCCCCACCACTACAAAGAATATTTTTCCTGGGGGGAAGAAATTTGTAAATCCATTCCTTTCAAAGAGTATTTTTATTGAAGATTTGGATTTGAGCCTAATAATGTAGATGATTACTCTTTGAATACTATAAAATCATCCATAGAGGAACCAAGATGTTCCACCTCTCTGAGCAACGAGGAGGGAGAAGGAACCAAAAGTGAAGTGTTATCAAAAACATCAATATGTTCAAGAATTATAAGATTCTTTGGTTTTTATTCAAGAATATTCTCCAAAATTAATGAACATAGTACCATTCAAGAAGGAGAAACCTCAAGTTGTTTGAAAGAGGATGCTCCACAAGATCTTGCTTGTTTCCCATTACTCCAAGAAGAGAATGAAGATGAATGCACTTCCAGTTTTCTTTCGAGTGATATCTAGACCACTGCTAAGGATGTGGGTTCATATGGTGGTGGAAAGACATATTTTGTATCATATCCAATTAGGAAAACAAATCAGAGTTACAGTCACCTCAGGAGCCACATAAGGAAGAAGAAGACAAGTCCACACCGCTTGGGTGTGAACCAAACAATTTGGTGGAGGAGCAGGCCACCAAAGTATCTGTACAGAAAGATGGGAAGATGAAGAAAATGGATCATAAAAGTTCTTATTTTTGCAGCATCCATGTACACCTACAACCATTTGATCCATGGGAGGAGGAAAAGACTTTGCTTGCATCTGATGACTGCAAGATGAAGGACAATTGTGAGAGAGATGAATTTACTCCTAGTCTCTTTGTTGGTAAACACAAAATCAGTGCAAAGAAAGGTGATGTTGTCAATGGTGAGAAAGGATATTTTGGATTAGATCCAAAAGAATAAAAAATATCAGATATGAAGTCATCATCTGAAATCCCTAAGGAAGTGGAAGACAATCCCCCACCAGTTGAATGTGAACTAGGAAAATTGAAGGAGAAAAATCGAATGCAAAGGGATGGATACAATTCAGAATTTTGTACTCTCTTGGAGCATGATGAAGCTGAAATTCCAAGGCATGCGATTCTTTCTTATTTTTGTACAGATCACATGTCATTCCAACCTTTAGAGATACCTTCCACTTCACATCATGGAAGTGAGTGTGCAGAAAATTCAAAGGTTCTCATGTATGTTGAGGATGAGTTTTATGTGGTGGATTCATGCCACAAGAAAAATGGTCATATATGTCAGCTATTAGAAGAAGAAACCTTGGTGGAGGATATTCTTGGTGAGCCACATCATTTAATTGGATCACTGAAGGAGGACAGAAAGAAGCTTAGGGCAGCCATGAAAAACTTTGTTGACACAAATGACTTGGTGACAAGATGTTGTAGGAAAGCTTGTGCTAGAGAGATGGAAGGATAATCCTTTCTGCAGGAATGCATAGCACTGAAAGAAGGCATGGACAAGATGAAGGAGAGTTCTATGAACTTAATATCTTATAGAGAAAATATCCTCACAATAGCTGAAATGTACCATTGTGCATTCGAGAGGGAAACACAAGAGTCTGAAAGACTCCATAGTAAATGGGAGGCTACATATGTTTCCTTGAAAATAAAAGAAGAAGCTCTTCAAGAGTCAAGTTTACAGATTGATCAACTTCAAAGGGATTTGAATGTACCACACCCCCAATATTGATTGGAAACAAATCATGTGAACATGGTAGACTTAAATACTTTGGATGTGTTGAAGGAACCTCATTTGGAGGACAACCATGAGGAAGGATCAGATTTGCAGATGCTTGTGAAAAGATATGAGGAAGAAAATCTTGTCCAAGCACTCATTGAGATTGAGAGGAAGGATGAAGCATTATTAGCTATGGGAAATATGTCCAAGGACATTCCAATTGAATCAGCAAGCAAAGATGATTATCTATTCATGGATTGGATAAATAAATATATCACTAAAATAGAGGATCAAGGATTTACTAAAATTGCTTGCATCAATAGAGGGTTGTTTGACATGCATTCTTGGAAGGAAACACCTTATGACATAACCTTATGGATGGTATATTCTTCTCCAGAAGAGGTGGATTATCACATTCCATATGGACCAGCAAATAAAATTCCTTATTCATCCATTGATTGGGTGGATAGAGACATCTTTGGAATGAAGACCTTGGGAGGTAAAGAATTTTATTTCTGCAATAAATTTTTTGTTGTGATTGACATTGTCTTGACATGTGAACAGAAACAAAGAATTATTTTGCAAACATTAGATACCTGCCATACACATGCAAATGAGGTACATTCTAATTTGCTTGTGCTTGAGTAGTTTGAGGTCAAGCAAGATGAATACCAAGAACTTGCATGGTTCCTAAAAGATTATGAGTTGCCTTTGCGAAAATGTTGTACAAATTTGAAGGAGGAACATGATCACACTGTCACTGAGACAACTAATGGAGGAAGTTGTGCATCCATTATCTTGATGGATGAGCATTGTAGGGAGTTGGTTCACAATAATTCACCCCATGCTTCTATTTCAGCCACATCATGTGTGGATGAAAATTGGGTGAAAGTATTTTTCCTGTTGATTCCACAAGAGGAACATAATAATCCCACTCTTCCAGTTGAAGGATTGATGGTCAATCCATGTGGTTTGACAAGGGATTTAGTAGTAGATGAATTATTCCCACCTGAATCATTCAGCATGAAAGTTTGTTCATCCATTGATTAGGTGGCTATACACATGATTGTGATGTGTGCACTAGAGGGTAAACATATTGCTTGCATCAATGGAGAGACATTGGACACATCAGACAAATTGTATGAGGAGTGGCATTAGAATGCATGGATGCTATATGATGCTTTCAATATACATGGAGGGGCATGGGATAACCACCTGTGTCTTCATAACAATAGTTATGTGAGTTCCAGTGGTATCTTGCACATGGATTTTTATACTTTAGAGAGGCTCAAGATGATTTGGTCCCACCTTAAGAAGTTCCATGCTTGGTGGGAGAGTCTCAAAGATATCTAGTTTGTCATGGGAAGTGATCAATTGTCAGTGTGGTGGTATGATTTTCACAACCTCATTTTCAACTTCTATGATGATAAAACTTTGTTGCTGTTACTGATGATTGGAAGGGGGGAAATAATACCATGGGACACTGGCATTCTTTGGAATGAAATATTTCCAAAAGGGGCAGAAAAATTTAGATCCTTACAGAGGAGAAAGTGGGATCCAATCGTTATAATCAGTTACTTTAACTGGTTTGACAATTTTGTTGAAATAAGTGGTCATTGGAGAAATGACTATAATCAGATTGGTACAACAAAAGCATGGAGGACAAATTTTGTAGCACTCTGGAGTGCTTCTGCTTGAGGACGATAAGACTTGGGAGGGGAGGACTGTCATGTACATCCCTTGAAGGTACCTTGAAAGTGTTGACATTTTCAAGTGTCCATGGATTAAAAATTAAATTAATTAATGATTCCTAGGCATTTTTATTATTTAAAACTATGGAGGCATGTGATTTTTAAATTTATGTTATTTATAATTAGTTAATTATAATGAAAAATAACTAATGGTGGAAATGAGTTTTCAAGGAAGGAGGATTTATTAGGAAACTTGCATAGGATGGAAAAATGGAAACAATGAAAAAGAAGGAAAAAGAAACATGTCATAGAAAAGATAGAATCTATCCAAATTAGTTTCCAATTTGGTGCAAGGATGAAAAGAAAGGAAAGATTAACTTATGCACAAACTTGCTAATTACTCAAGGAGGGCATAGTTTCCATTTTGGACTGAAGGATACAAACATGGAAACATTTACTAAGCTTCATACTTGCTATTTTTCTCAAGGAGGTCAAATTTCCACTTTGGGTTAAGTTATACAAACAAGGAAACATCATTTGCAAACCAAAATTGCTAATCCCATCAAGGTGGGCCACTCACGGCTTAGGAACAAGATTGGAAAGTGGGTTACTTGTTCAATAGGTGAAGGAATTTCTCAACAAGTCACCCAAGTCCTACTTAAGGGAATTTAGAGCTCCATTATTCAGTTTGGTTAATGTATGTTTTGTAATTGATTGAAACTTAAGCTTCATTTCTGAGTGGTGATCCTTAGTATCTTGGGTGATGTGCCCCAAGTCCCTTGTTCCTTTTCTACCCTCTTCTTCCCTTCTCATTACAGGTTGTATTGGAGATATGGATCAGCTCTCATTCATTAATGGATTTTTATTGCAGGTTCTTAAGCCATTTCCATTTTAGTGGAGCACATTACAGTGATTGGGACACTCCTCCATTCGAATCTCAAAGCTATCTTCAATATTTCCTCCTTTTATGAGAGATTGATGATATGAATTGATGAAGAGAGATTGATGGATCTCTTTCATTAATTGAGGTTATTATCAGTCCCTAATATATGTCTCCTAACAATGCCAAAGTTTCTGTAATGTTCTAATAGTTTTCCATTACAATATCTACCTCAAATTCTAGTTTTCTATCCTTGTAATGAAGACTAAATTAATAAGTAAAGATATGAAACTCCTGTGATATTGGATTCACTCATTGATGCTCTGAAATAAAGTATTCTTACCCTTCTACAAGTATTACAGATTATTTAATAGATCTGATTTACTTTGGAGAAGCATTTCCACGTCCTAGCTAGAAATGCATTGAAAATGACTAGTTTTATATTTCGAATGAGTGGATTAAACCTTTCTAATTTTATTTATTCCAATTCTTAGAATTCACTAACTTCATATTGAACACCTTCCATGTCTGAAATTGAGTTTTATTAACCTTCTCCATGTGTTTGGAAGTCCCAAAACTCTAGCCTAGAGTGTAGTCCAAGGGACTAGTTTTCCGATCCAATGTCCTAAACTTCCAAAATATTCTATTTACCTACATAAACATTTCTATACTATAATATAACTTTATATCAGATCCATATTTAGTTTCCCCAAGACTCTGGTTGAAAAATACTGAACTACTCTTCTTAGTTTCACAGTTTGGCTACCAAGAAGTGTGGAAGTAGGTTTTCGCATAGCAGATTCTGAAACCTAAATGGAACCATATCTAAATGTGTTAGGGAAGATAAATTTGTCTTTCTAAAATATATTTGTTTTATTCCCACTTCCCTCTCCCTTTTTCTACAATTTATCCCAATGAAATACCTTAATTTCCCAGACATCAATATACTGAATGTTTGCAAGAGTATTAGCAGAAATTTAATTTAAAAATTGCAGCAAGTTAATATTCTGATCTGTACATCAGATCAGAGATATTACATAGCACGAGCTAAATTTATTTCTAGCACAAGAACAAATACATTTATAGCAACAACATATCAAGGGGAATGAAAGCTACCGCATGTTATCTTTCCTACTGATACAACTGCATTTCCATCAAATACATTACACCATGAAGCAAATCTAATGTGTTTTAGCTTTCCTTCTAACACAAGCACAATGGAATTTCTTACAATGACGTTGCATGGTGAAGAAAGGATAACACATGTTAGAATTCCTTCTAGCACAATAAGCTAATTCATGTTAACTTTTCTATCAGTACAACTACATTACCATCAAATAAATTACACCGTGAGGGAAACCTAACACTTGTTATATTTCCTTCTAGCACAAGCACAAGGGAATTTATTACAACAATGTTACATAGTGGAGGAAATATAATGTGTGTTATCTTTCCTTCTAGCATAAACACAAGAGAATTCCAACAACAACATTGCATGTGAATGAAAGCTAACGTGTGTTAGCATTCCTACCGGTACAACTACATTACCATCAAATACATTTAACCATGAAGCAAATATAATGCATGTTAGACTTCATTCTAGGACAAGCATAACAACATTTCTTACAACAACAATGCACAGTGAAAGAAAACTAAGGTGTGTTAGCTTTCTTTCTATCACAAGCACACATACATTTCTAGCAACAACATATCATGGGGAATAAAATCTAATGCATTCCTACTGGTACAACCACATTTCCATCAAATCCATTGCACCATGAATGAAATATAACACATGTTAGCTTTCCTTCTAGCATAAGCATGAGGGAATTTCTCAGAAAGATGTTGCATAGTGAAGGAAAGCTAACGTGTGTTAGATTTTTTCCTAGCACAATCACAAGGGAATTTCTAACAACAACATTGCATGTGAATGAAATATAACATGTGTTATATGTCCTATCAATAAAGCTAAATTGCCATCAAATACATTGCATGATGAAGAAAATCTAACACATGTTAGCTTTCATAATAGAACAAGCAAAAGGGCATTTCTTACAACAACATTGCACAATGAAGGAAATCTAACGTGTGTTATATTTCCTTCAAGAAAAAGCACAAGGACGTTTCTAACAACAACACTAGTGCATGGTGAATGAAATATAATTCCAGTTAGCTTTCCCACTAGTACAACCACATTCCCATCAAATATATTTTTCCATGAAGGAAATATAACACATGTTATCATTCCTTCTACCACAAGCATAACATGATTTAATACAATAGTAACGCATAATTAAGGAAAGCTAACACATATTAGATTTCTTTCTATCACAAGCACAAGGACATTTTTAGCAACAACATATCATGGCAAATGAAAGCTAATACATGTTGGATTTCCTACTGGTACAACCATTTCCATCAAATACATTGCACCATGAAGGAAATATAACACATGTTAGCTTTCCTTCTAGCTAAAGCACAATGGCATTTCTTACAATGACGTTGCACAATGAAAGAAAAATAACATGCTATGTAACACCCCGGTTTTGACCCCGTTTGCGTTAAAAATGTATATGATGTATATATTGTAATTAATCATGGTGTGGAGCTAAAGGAAAAAGCCCCACCATCGATTTGGTTGTTTTATGTTTCGGTGATTAAAATCGTTGCCGATGGTATATCGTGCTATCCAGCACATATTAATTTTGGCATCATGTAATTATGCATTTTAATTAAAATGAACCCCAATTAGTATGTCAATGCAACCATAATGAAAATGGCATGATTTTCCTAAGGATAAGGAGGGAAATTATTTAACCCTTGGGAGCCATTAGGGAAAATCCAAGTGTCATTTATAAACCCTTTTAGTTGTCACCCACCTTTTTGTCTTACTCACCTTTCCCTTGTCTCAATCAGTCAACTACCACATTAAAGCCTCTGATGTTAGTTGGGCAGTTATTGTTGATGTACTTGTAACTTCGGAATGTATTCATCTGTATATATTATGTATTGTACACTGATGTTTATTCTAGGATGTGTTTGTAATGTATTTCAGTCATGTCATGCCCAATGTTCCTATTGGGAGGTTCTATAATGTAAACAAGTCATGTCAAGTCATTGTGGGTAACCCTCCTATTGGTCAAGGGTTAAAGTCCCCATAGTTGTGGGGCCCTAGGGTTATTAGACTATCCTAGAGAAGTTGACCCTAGGTGAGCCATTGTAAGTCGGGAAAATAGTCCCCACCGTTTTGTTAAGGATAACCCTCCTTGTTGGTCGGAGGAGGCAAAGTCCCCACAAGTTGTGGGGCACTAGGGTTATTAGATACTCTTAGAGATGTCGGCTCTAGTAAGTAATTGTTAAGTGAGGCCAACATGTTGGAGTTGGATTCAAGTGAATGAAATAATATAAATAGAGAAGCACTCTCTATTTAATACACACACACTCACTAATTGGGGCGCATGAGTGAGACAGAAGTTGCTGGGACAAGAGAGAGAATACTGCTGTCAGGAGATCATCTTTATGTTTTTGGGTTTTACTTTTGGTGCTAACTCTATCTCTAAGGAAGTTGTGGGGTTTTCTCCTTTATGGTTTCCCCAAGGAAAATTATTTGTGTCTCTTGTCTCTTTTGTTTTATTGCTTTGAATGTTATTCTCTCAGTTAAAGATCCTAAGATCATAATGCTATCTTGAATGATAAAAATCTAACATGGAATTAGAGCTAACCCGAGAATAATAAATTGTGCAGCTGCAGAAGCTAGGGCATCTTACTTTTTGGGTCTCTCTCCACAATCCATCAGCAAAAGTATGCTAGGCTGACTCTCCATTGAAGGGTGCATCCTTCTGTCGAAGCGGAATTTGATTCCAAGCATTTTGAATTTTCGGTGCGGGGAATTAGGGATTTCTATAGAAGAGGAATTTTTTAGTGAGCCCAACATAGGATTTCTCTCCTCATCAAAATCAAAGTTTATATACCTTGGTCAATATTTTTGTTGGGTGAAACTTCAGGAAATTCAAACCCTAGATTGACCCCGAGCTGGAAAAACCCTAAATACTAAAATTGAGAAGTTTGGGTACATTCGCTATATCTCAGGATTGGAGAAGGCTTAGGAGATGAAATTTTTTTAGGTTAAAGATAAAATATTAATGTACACTATGTCCAAACTTTAGACTCAAATTCACTATATTCTAGGAGATATGATCCCTCCACATTAGGGTTCCATCCTCTTCCAGGATTCATCCCTAAACAGGACACCTGGGGAGAATTGCTATATCTTGGGATACAAAGGTCCAAATGAAATTTATTAAGATGTTCTAGAAAGGGATCCAACTGTACGTTTTGTGGTCTAAATTTTAGACCTAGAATATGAAACAGTGACACGTGGAAGTCCATACAACTTCGTTGTTATGAACAGTCTTGTAACAAGTCATCTTGGGAAAATGATCATAAGTCCCAATTGGTGAAACCAATTCTGATGAGACCTATGGTGTTGGAATAAGGACATGCAAGGATATCTCAGTGCAACGTTTTATACATATAGGATTAGTAATTTCATAGATACCATAGAAATAGTAACAGGAATTTATGAAGAAGAAATTGGAAAACTAGGGCTTCCTGTTCTAGGAGCTTCCCTCCACTCTTTTCAGAAAAGGAGTACATTGGACAACTCAAATTGAAGATATATATATTTCTATCCAATCAGATCTGAAAGATTCCAAGTTTTGAAAATTAGGGTTTCTCTGACAAACCCTAGATTAGCCAGCTCCAGAACCAGGACGGACACCTCAAATTGGTAAGATCTAATCTTTTTCTATTTTCATTTGAGGTTCTCATTTCAAAGTGATCTATCACATCAACTTGATGATAAGCTTTGTGAAGTTGAAAACTTCCAAGCATGGAAGTATATGACCTCTTTGAAGAAAATGAATTGGACACCTACATGAGTAGAGAGGTTCCAATTCCAGAGGGAGATGAGGCTCAAAGCCTTACACAATAAGAACTTGGTAAAGGCCAAGAAGATCATTGTTGATTCAATCATGGTTCACCTTGTACCACAATTGTCTTCCCTAAAGACATGGAAGATGTTTGTTTCCTTGACCAAGCTATTTGAAGGGAAGAACATAAATTGAAATATGACTTTAAGAAACCAGTTGAAGAATGTGAAGATCCAGAATGCAGAGACCATACAGCCATACTTTACAAGGGTTTCTCAAATAAAAGAACAACTTGTAGCAGTAGAAGAAGAAGTGGAGAATGCAGAAGTGGTGATAGCCACCTTGAATGGCCTCCTAGGATCATGGGTATCATTCATGCAAGGAATGTGTGCCAGAAGGAAGTGATTACTTTCAGTAGAAGAGAACACACAAGAAGAAGAAGCTTGACTCATAATAAGAGAAGAGAATATGGGAGCAACTGAAGATCAAGCTATCACCATCCAAAGAAGATCCCTCAAATGATGAGGAATATGAAGGACTCAACTCTTTAAGAAACTCTTATCCATCTTAGCATTTGGATAATAAATTATGAATGAAAGAAGATGATGAAGCTGAAGGCTCAACAAGGAATCTACCCACGAAACAAATAAAGATAAGTATTCAATTGTCATTTCATGATATTGTTTTATTATGTATTTGTTTATATTCAGTTGATGTATTATGCATGATAGAATGTTTGCATTTGTTATCACTCCAGGAAAATCCTCTAGGTTGTAGCTCGAGGATGCCTGGTAAATTACAATGTTTTTTAGGGTTTTTAGATATGGGTCAAGTCAGTCGACCTATGTAACCTTTCCACTCTCAAGGCATGCATAAGACTCACTCATTTACAAGGATTTTAGTTGAAATTTGCTCAGAAATTCGATTATAAGGTGCACGGATGGAGAACTCACCAGGATGGAAGACTTACACAAATAAAACATGCATATTAATGGCTAAATCCTACTGAGGATGGTATTTATAAATCAAATATAACTAATAGACCAATAATATGACAACTATCGACTTTTTAATAAATCTGAAATTGACCTGAATGCACATTCAAGCATAAACACAGTAAAGAAAGAGATGATGGCTAAACAGATCACAACAAAAGAGATTATACCATGAACAAGTAAAATGAGAAGCTTGAAAGTATTATTGGCTCATAAATCCTCAAAGTTGAAGCCTTATTATAAAATCAATCATGAGCTTTATAGCCTTCTACAAAAATCACAGATCCCAAAAATCCAATCAGTTTACACAAAAATAATTGAAAGTGATAGTTTTGCTAGATTAGGGCTTCAAACCCTTGCTAACTATTTGTTTATCTACCATGATGATCTAGTTCACTGAGTGAGCTTTTTATAGCTGAAGTGGTCACTGATAATCGGTACTGTTGGTTCAGTATAAAATTGCCGCCAACAGCCAGTGTTTCGGCAGTTAATCTGAAGTAACATTTCTTGTTTTAATCTACTGGAGTTTTCTACCTTGTCGCCGCAGTCACTGATTGAAAGATTTTTCTTCTATTCCGTCGGTGCCCCAAGTCTCAACGCTGTTGTAGTGTCATCACCTTAAATCACTATCATCGTGATGGCTTCTTCATTAGTGCTTAGAATCTTTTCCTTTAGCCCATCGGTGCTCCAAACCTCAACGCTGGTGCTCTTCATCATTAGCTCGTTGGTGATCGGGAGATGTGATAACTAATGCATTGAAACCTTTTATCTGAATGCTGCCGTAGTTTTAGAGGTGAAACAAACTGAATTTATCGCTGCCATAAGTTGATTGATGAAGGGATTAGGGAATTAGTCTCCTATGCCGCCGATGGACAGTCTCGCTATTCGCCGATGCACGTTATCTCTGTTGTTTTTCTTTTTCAAAAATTTATATGCTTGACTATCAACAATTTCTCTTTATTGCTATCGGAGGTCAGTAGAAGTCATTGATCGGAGCTTTGGTTCTCTATGCCCCTGACACCGGGGAGATGTTTAGTTCTAGACTCGTCGATCTGTAGTCTTTATCTCTCCTGATCGCCAATGTTTATCCTATTGTCGGACTTATCCGAATGATTTTTGTCATTGATCAGAAGCCTTAGTTAACCCATCTTCTACCGTTGTGGCTCCTTAGTGGACTGACTCGCCACTCTGTAGTCTTTAGCTCTCCCAATCGCCGATGTTTATCCTATTGTTCATGCTATTGGAATGCTTCTTGTCATTGATCAGAGCTTTAGTATTCTATGCCACTAACACTGTGGAGGAACTCAGTTGTAAACTTCACCAATCTGTAGTCCTTCTGTCTCCCATTATTGTGGCTCCTTAGTGAACTAGCTTGTCGATCCATTTTCCTTAGTTATTTTCATCACCGAAGAGTTCATATAACCACTAAAGCCATAGTTTGTCGATGGCTAGTGAGATGTTTTGATCCTCACCCAAGCCACCAAAGGTACAACTTAGTGAAATTTTTATCAACCATAGAGGCTTTCAAATTGTTAGTGACATTCATATTCCTTATTGTGTGAATTAAATTCTTCATACAAAAAATAAATTATCTTGGGAGATAACATCTGGCTCCTACTTGCGGATGGGAACCTCCTATTGAGGTCCCAAGAACCTTAGACCAAAATTCCTTTCCCTAAAAGCAACTAAGTAACTTAACACTATTATTTATTGTTCCATTGGGCATGGAGTCTTATTCTGAAAGCAAAACAACCTACTATCTACTAACTTACAATCATAAGGCCTCAGAGCCTCAAATAAAATAGAGTTTCAGGAACAGCCCATTTACTGGGCCATTGAATACTTCTTCACCTTTCAGATTCTGCAATTTGAAGGTGTTATTCTCATATACCTGGTCTATAACAAAAGGCTTGAACCAAAAAGAGTCAAATTTTCCATGTTTCCCCTTATCCTGTCTAACAGCATCCCACTTAAGGACCCAATATCCGACCTGGAAGTTGTCTGCCTTTTCTCTTTTTTCAAACATACCCTTTATCCTCTGTTGATGAGCTTCTTATTTTCCTATAACTTGCTCCCTAATCTGCTGTAACTTCACTAAATCCATCATCCTTCTCATCATATAATTTGGTTCATCCTCCCCTTCCTGAAAGAACTTTGCCACTGGAAGGATGAGTTGGATAGGAAAGATGGCCTTAGTGCCATAAACTAGTTTGAATGGAGAAGTCCCTATGGATCTTTTATCTGTCACCCTATCAGCCCATAAAGAAAACTTAAGCTTTGAATCCTATCTTTTTTTATTTGTCTCTAGTAGTTTCCTGATGATTTTGACTAAGATTTTATTAGATGACTCAGCCAGGCCATTGCCTTGTGGGTAATAGGATGTGGAGTGCACCAGTTGAATACCCATTGATTCACACATTTTAACTAATGCTCCAGCCTTAAAAGCTAGTGCATTATCAATCACTAACCTTACTGGGAAACCAAACCTGCTAAAGATGTTCTGATATAAAAATCTCATGATGACTTGGTGAGTGGCATTTTTGGTGGGCACTGCTTCTATCCATTTGGTAAAGTAGTCAGTGGCTACTAAGATCCATTTATGCTATCCACCGAAAGATGGATTTATTTCACCTATGAAATCCAGACCCCATTGCTGGAAAGGCCCATTCACTGTAACAGGCCTAAGGGGCAAGGATTTGAGCTACCGCTTCCCTATAAACTTTTGACATTGGTCACAAGCCCTTACAAAAGTGCATACATCAGCAAAGAGGACTGGCCGATAGTATCCTGATTTTAATATCTTGTGGGCTATGGTTTTCCAGTAGTGGTGGCCTCCACATGTACTGGAATGAAAGTGATGCATGACCTGCTCTGCTTCCTCTTTATCTAGACACCTTAACAAAATTCCAAACTGATCCCTCCAGTACAACAGTTTGTCAATTATGCAAAACTTAATAGATTTCAAATTAAGAGCTCGTGCTTGGTTAGGAGTGAAATCAGGAGGAACTTCTAATTTAATAAAAAATTGAATGATACCTGAGTACCACTCACAAGAATATATGTCCTCAGCTACTACTGGATTGTTATTCTGATCTTGATTTACTTTTGTTTCAGCTGCTACCATAGTCTGCACTTTTGCTGATCTAACACATGTAAAATTATTCCCATCAGTTCATAGTTTTCTTTAGCCATGAGTTTGTCCAAACCTAATCCCTTTACCAACTTGGTGGGTTTCACCTCTACATCAAACTCATTGAGTTTGGAAATCCACTTAGCTCTCTTGCCATCAATGTTAGGCTGAGTCAAAACATCCTTCACAGCAGCTGAAGGGACATATGCAATGATCTTTACATGGAGAATGTATATTTTCAAGCTCTTCAAAGATTTTATGAGAGCGAAAGCCTGCTTCTCAATTGGGTCATACTCCAGCTTAGCATCTCTCAGGGTTCTGTCGAAGAAAGAAATTGGATGATGAAGACCTTCATCATTCTTTTGTAATAGTACAGCTACCACTGTGTCATAAGATGCAAAAGAGAAAATGTAAAAACCCTTGGTGTAGTCGGGATTAATTAGGGTTGGGGCCTCCATGATGGCTTTCTTAATGTCTTCAAAAGAATTTATTTCCTGGTCAGTCCACTTGATTTCTACATCCTTTTTAAGCATGGCTGTTATGTGCTTTACCAGCTCGAAGATTTGGAATGAATCTTTGGAAAAAGTTTATCTTGCCTAAAAAGGACTGAATGCCTCTTTTTGACCTTGGTATTGACAGCTGCTGAATTTCCTCCACTCTTACCAGATCGATCTTTACACCTTCTGCTAAGAATATGTGGCCTAGGAGCTTTCCTTCATTGAGTGCAAACTGGGACTTCTTGGGTTTCAGTGATATTCCGTACCTTCTACACTTCAGAAATACCTTCCTTAAATGCTGCAAGTGGTCATGATGGCCTTGAGAGTAAACTGTTAAGTCATCCAAATATATCAGCACAAATTTATCTTTTATCCCTACAAAAGCTAGGTCCATAGCTCCTTGAAAAGTAGCCCCAGCATTCATTATCCCAAATGGCATTTTAGCATACATGAAGGTGCCCCAGGGGGTGGTAAAGGCAGTCTTCTCTTGGTCATCTGGGTGCACAACAACTTGGTTGTATCTAGAGAAGCCATCAAGGAAAGACATAACTCTATCCCCTGAAACTTTCTGCAATAGGTGCTCCATCTTGGGCAGTAGATAGTTGTCTTTCTTGGAACACTTGTTCAGGTTTCCAAAATCCACACAAAACCTGATTTCTCCATTTTTCTTTCTTACCACTACTAGATTTGCAATCCACTTGGAATATCTAAGGGGAATTATGATTTTGGATTTGATGATTTTGTGGATCTCTTTCTCAATCATTGGTAATAGAAGAGGGTTGATGGGTCTCAGCTTTTGTTTGAAAGGAATGGTGTCCTTCTCTAAAGGAATCCTGTGCTGGATGATGTTGGTGTCATATGTTTTTAGGTCACTATAATCCCATGCAAAGACATCAACAAACTCTTTTATCAAGCTGCAAAATTCATACTTATGTCTAGCAGTCAGCCCAGTGGATAGATTTATCAGTTTTGGATGGCTCTGGCTGCCTATGTTTTGTTCTTGGATAGTAGGATCTAGCTCCCTTTTGGCGGGCTTGAAAGGGATGTCATTGTGATCAAACAGTTCTACCAATGGTACTAGACCTCGAGGTATGTAGTTGTTGTGCAATTGGACAATATTGTGCTCAGTCACTTTATCTTTTAACTTGAGCTGCTTGGATTCCTCCAGGTTAAGTTTTTCCTGGTCTATGTGTATGTCATAGAATTCATCCACTAACTGAAGGAATTTAATAAGCTCCCATCATTTTCAAACACCCTCCAAAATTTTACATTGTTTGGCAGAGAGGGTCTGTAATTGACCTGAATGTCATAGCTGAGCTTAGGGGGTAAAGGAGGAACAAATAGACTTGCAGAGATGGCCAAGGAATCGGCCAGGTGATTCAAATCCATAGGAATATATGATAGTTCAAAAAACACAAAGGAGTCTCTGAGTTTATATACCTCATCCCTGTAGGCCTTCAATCTGATATTTTTTGTCTGAAAATTGTTGTTGACTTGCTGTATGATGAGGTCTACATCCCCAAAAATATTCATGCACATGATCCCCATCTCCTTAGCTACTTTAACTCCTAGCAAAAAGGCTTCATATTCTGCTACGTTGTTCATGGTTTTGAAATAGAGCTTATAAGATAAGTGAATGTTCTCCTTAGATGGGGAGATCAAGACGACCCCCGTGCCTACTGAGATTTGGGTGCTATCCCCATCGAAATACATGGTCCAGATCGATGTTGTGACTTCTTTAGGCTGTGGACGGGTGGGCTCAGTGAGATGAACTGATGTCCGTTGATTATCATCTATTTACAAAATGCAAGACCCAAAATCGGTGTCCATGGTGTAGATCGGGTGATTCCCTGAGTGGCTCTCCTTGCTTATAATGTATGCGAGCTGATCTTCCCTATACAGTCTCTTAGTCTCCCCTCTGAACATGGGAATGGTGGCATACATGAGATCCATCTGAAGGGTGCCACCCAATCTTTTGCTCCATGACCGAGATAGCAAGAGGCCAAATTTTGGAGGAATATCAGCCACTACGATGTCCATCATTACGCTTTTCATAGGTAGTTGAGTTAGGTTTACAGCAAGGTCTTTGATGAGGCCCGAGCACTTGACCTTCCTAGAGTCAAAGGAGAATAAATCATGGTAGGGATTGGTAATGCTGAGGCCGATTTCATCCATTGTGGCCTTAGGCATTAGGTTATGAGAGGCTCCTGAATCCAGCAGACAGTTATGGCGGATTTTATCATGGATGTTCAAGGATATATAGAATGGTGGGAAGGAGTCCTTTATGTCTTTGATCATGGGGCCCAGGGTTACAACATGCTTGTCATCTTGTAGGTTCACAAAGTCCGTGTCATTGTGCACCTTGGGCTAAAGGGAATTCAGAATGGAGGTTTTAATGCATCATTCTTCATCAACTCAATTAAAGGGAAAGGGATTTTCAACTTTTGAATTTTAGACTCAAGGTTAAAAGAATAATGCAGCCTATCTGGAAACCTTACCTCATGAGCTGTAGGTTTGAGTTGGAATTGATCAGGTGTGGCTGAAGGTTTTGTTTTATGCAATGATTTGGATGGGACAGCCACTTTATTTCGTAGAACATCAATGTTTCTAGCTGGTGCTGTAGGAATATTGATAGGTACAACATTCTTCTTGAGGGGAGAAACCAACCTAGACCTTAGTTGGTAACCTCCCTGAGCATCAGCCTAATAGACAACCTCTTTAGTGATCTGCTCATCAATTAGGGCTTCTTCATATTCTACTTTTGTCAGAAAAGAGTAGTCCACCTCATCCTCCGTGTAGTGGATATTGTCTTCAGCTTCTCCTTCTTCTTCAATAAACTCTAAATATTCTTCTAATACAACATTTTGAAATGGAGCTCTTATCCTTTGATATTCCCCTTGATTTCTCTCCCTTCTGAGAATCTGAACTGGGGGGTTTCCTCTTCTATAAGGAACCAAATTTGGGTTTCGAGGAGCAAAGTAACTTGGCCCCTTACCCCTCACCGGCAGATGTCCTTGGTCCTTCAATTTAGAAATTTCAGTAGTCAGGTTATCTAAAAGTTTGGTCATTTTTTCAATCTTGTTCTCTGATGCAGAAGCCCCACTATAGTCTGCTGGTTGCTTTCTCCTGTCTACCTTCCCTTTGACCTTCTGAGATGCCAGAATGTTTGAATCTACCTCTAGGGCAGCATCTTGCACGAGTGATAAGGAGGAAGACCTCCTTTCTCTAAGAAGTAGGCAGAAGTCAGAGTCAAAGGCATTCGCATAAGTTATCATAGCTAAGGTATCGGTGGGATTAATCTCAATGGGGATCTTGCTGTACATGTTGTTGAATCTCTTGGTAAAGTTGGAGACAAACTCACCATTTTCTCTTTTCAATTTGTTGAATTCTGTGATATAGTAGAGGTGGTATCTCCTCTCTCCCTAATGCTTTAGGAAAATGTCCTCTATGGCCTTTATGTCTGCCATTGACCCAACAGGCAGTTCTTTAAACCACTTCCTAGCCTGGCCATCTAGGCTTTGCACAAAAAATTTGGTCCATACATCTTCGTGTTCTATATTTATATTTTCAGCATAGCTATAAAAAGCCTCTAGATTTTCTTCAGCAGTGAAATCCCCTTCCCTGGAAAACTTAGGCATATACTTGAGGTAATCCTCGGTAGGCATGGTTGCGAGCCTGATTTGGAAAATTAGGGGTGCATACCTAGCTACCATGATCCTTTCCATCTTGGTCAATTGAGGGGTAGCCATATTGGAAATGGGTATGGACAGGGATGTGGAAGGTAGCACCGATGAAAATATTTACTGAGAAGGTGGTGGTATACTTATCCCAGTGGAGTCACTAGGGATTGGATCTTCACAAGCAACAGTGCTTGAAGATTTTTCTGATGTATATAAAATTTTTGGGAATTAAGAGTTTCAGTAGAAGAAATAACAACAGAAATATTTCTTGAAATACCTGATGTAGCATTTTGTGGAGCACTACTGGTATGTCTTAGTAAAGCCCTAGCTTTCTTCAAGATTTCTTCTGGATCTAAAATGGGTGTTGCTGGTGGCCCCTTTGGGTTTGCTCTAGTACTTGGTATTATTGAAGCCACCTTATATCAATGGATTCACTAGATAGATGATTACAACCATAATAATTTCCAAGCTTTGTCTATCATCAAAGCATGGATCTATGTCATTTCCCAGGGAAGCAGAGCTTCAATCTCCTCTCCCTGGCAACGACGCCACTTTGTTATCACTCCAGGAAACTCCTCTAGGTTGTAGCTCGAGGATGCCTGGTAAATTACAATTTTTTTTAGGGTTTCTAGATATGGGTCAAGTTAGTGGACCTATGTAACCTTTCCACTCTCAAGGCATGCATAAGACTCACTCATTTACAAGGTTTTTAGTTGCAATTTGCTCATAAATTTGATTATAAGGTGTAGGGATGGAGAACTCACCAGGATGGAAGACTTACACACATAACACATGCATATAAATGGCTAAATCCTGATGAGGATGGTATTTATAAATCAAATATCACTAATAGACCAAGAGGATGAAAACTATTAGCTTTTTAATAAATCTGAAATTGACCTGAATGCACATTCAGGCATAAACACAGTAAAGAAAGAGATGATGGCTAAACAGATCACAACAAAAGAGCTTATACCATGAACAAGTAAAATGAGAAGCTTGAAAGTATTATTGGCTCATAAATCCCCGAAGTTGAACCCTTATTATAAAATCAATCATGGGATTTATAGCCTTCTACAAAAATCATAGATCCTGAAAATCTGATCTGTTTACACAAAAATAATTGAAAGGGATAGTTTTTCCAGATTAGGGCTTCAAACCATTGCTAACTATTTGTTTATCTACCATGAATATCTAGTTCACTGAGAGAGATTTTAATAGCTGAAGTGGTTGCTGATAATCAGCATTGCTGTTTTAGTCTGAAAATGCCGCCAACAACCAGTGTTTCAGCAGTTAATCTGAAGTAACATTTCTTGTTTTAATCTGCTGGAGTTTTCTACCTTGTCACCGATTGGAAGATTTTTCTTCTAGTCCGTCGGGGCCCCAAGTCTCAACGTTTCTGCAGTGTTGTCGCCTTAAATCACTAGCATCGTAACGGCTTCTTCATCGGCACTCGGAAGCTTTTTCCTTTAGCCCATCGGTGCTCCAAATCTCAACGCTGGCACTCTTCATCATTAGCTCGTCAGCGATCGAGAGCTGTGATAACTAATGCATCAGAACTGTTTATCTGAATGCTGTCATAGTTTCAGAGGTGAAATGAACTAAATTTATCGTTGCTGGAAGTTGATTAATGAAGGGATTGGGGCATTAGTCTCCTATGCCACCGATGGATAGTCTCGCTATTCGCCGATGAGCATTATCTCTATTGTTTTTCTTTTTCAAAACTTTATATGCTTGACTGTCAGCGATTTCACTTTATTACTATCCGAGGTCAGTAGAAGTCATCGATCGGAGCTTTGGTTCTCTCTGCCCCCAACACCATGGAGATGTTTAGTTCTAGACTCACCGATATGTATTCTTTAGCTCTCTCGATCACCGATGTTTATCCTATTGTCACGCTTATCGGAATGATTTTTGTCATTAACCAGAAGCCTTAGTCAGTCTGTCTTCTGCCATTGTGGCTCCTCAGTGGACTAACTCACCGCTCTGTAGTCTTTATCTCTCCCTATCGCCGATGTTTATCCTATTGTTCGCGCTATCAGAATGCTTCTTGTCATTGATCAGAGCTTTATTCTTCTGTGCCACCGACAATGCGGAGGAACTCAGTTGTAAACTTCGTTGATCCGTAGTCCTTCTGTCTCCCACCGTTGCAGCTCCTTAGTGAACTAGCTTGTCGATACGTTGTCCTTAGTTCTTCTAATCGCCGAAGAGTTCATATGACCGTGGAAGCTATAGTCTATCGATGTCTAATGAGATTTTCTGATCCTCTCCCAAGCCACCAAAGCTACAACTTAGTGAAATTTTTATCAACCACAGAGGCATTCAAACTGTTAGTGACATTCATATTCCTTATTGCGTGAATTAAATTCTTCATACAAAAAATAAATTATCTTGGGAGATAAAAACATTAATGACAGTATACTACTAATATGCATGTAATGGGTAAGTAGCTCATGGTGCTATACAACTCTCCATTGCTACTTATCTAGAATGAAACTTCTTTGCTAACATATTGGATTAGTGATTAATCTCAATGTTGTCCTGGTAGAGATGGAAGGCATCTAGAAAATTCCGTGAGATATGGATGAATGTTGTATTGGCTAAAATAGTTGCATAATCATATATCTTGATGCAAAAGAATTTTTCATTATGAATATACCTTATGAAATGTTTCTAACCATAAAACTAATGCATTTGACTTGTAGGAAAGATCACGTAAAATTGCCTACAAGCAAAGAAGGATAAGACTTGTTTCGAAGAACAAGTGACGACAGTTCAAGATGAAGAATAATATGATGAATGTAGCAACATCATTAATGCAGAACCTTCCAGCTATGAAGAAGTAACCAAGAAGAAAGGGAAGACCAGTTCAAGAATAATAATGTCTAGGATGCAGTATCAATACATGAAGGGAAGTTCGTAGTTCCATCATGCAGTAGATGGAAACATCGTGGGATACAAGGAAAGATTCGTAGCATGAGGCTTCTCATGAAAAGAAGGCATAGACTACGAAGAGACATTTACAGCCAGTGGGAGTTGAAACATATACATGATGATCTTGATACCTTTGGTATAGGGTTGAATATGAAAGTCTATACACTAGATGGATACATAGAATATTAGTAGCATAGGAAGCTACTTGTCACTCCAGTACATAATGTTTTAGTGCATAGAGTACAGAAGACAAAGGGAGTATGATGCTTCGCTTCAGAGGGAGTGACTACATAATATCTTGAGGTTAGACATGGTACGACAGGATGGATAGATTATTGATGAATCTAGGCTTTACTGAGAGTAAATTGTATTCCAACCTTTGCTTCAAGGTTGAAGGCGGAAGACCAATGATGCTCCTTTTATGTGTCGATGCACTATTTTCTAGGCATGGAGGTGTGGCAGAACGCAGATGGAATCTTCCTCGGACAAGGGAAGCATGCAGTAGAGATCCTGAAGAGGTTCAGGATGATGGAATGAAAGGCCATGAGCAAACCTATGGGATAGAACATGAAGCTATTGAGTGATGCTTCATCAGAGATGGTTGATGCTACGATGTATCGTCAAATGATTGGGTCCTTGATGTACCTGATGAATACGAGACCAGATATTTGCTTTGATGTGAACACATTGAGAAATGTTCACCTGACGGTTACAAATCATGCAGTAAGGTACATGAGGGGTACAGTTGATTATGGGCTCAAATATGAGGTGAGTCAGAAGATTAACCTGGAAGGTTATGTTGATTCAAATTGGGCAGGTAGTGCCATCAATAGGAAGAGCACTTCAGGGTGTTGCTTCAGCATGGGATCAGGTGTGATCTCTTGGTTTAGCAGGAAGCAATCCTGTGTTGAACTGAGTACAGCTGAAGCAGAGTATGTTGTAGCTTGTTCAGCTAGTTGTGAGGCAGTATGGCTCAAGAAGCTACTATCTAATTTATTTGAACTCCTGTTGGATGCTACTTGTATATATTGCGACAACTAGAGTTGTGTGAAGTTGTCAGAGAACCTGGTGTTCCATGACAAGTTGAAGCATATCGAGATCAAGTATCACTATATCAGGGATATGGTGCAGAGGGGAGTAGTGAATCTCTAGTATGTTGCAACAGATGAATAGATAACTGATGTGTTGACGAAGCCATTGGCCAGAGTGAATTTTGAGTACTTCAGGGAGAATCTTGGTGTTCTCCAAATCGAGGTTCCTTCCAAGGGGAAGTGATGAGTCTGTAAGCCATTCTGACAAGTAGGTCGAATGTAAGGGCTGAGAAATTCTATCATGGTGAGAGGATTGGTTACTTCCATGTCAAATCTGACTGCTGACCCATTCTGATATGACTGTAGGATTGGTTCCTACATGATTAGATATAAGGGTTGTTTCCATTCTTGGAATGGAGGTGCCTAGTCAGTTACCAGGAATACTTGGTCTGGGACTGAGGGCCTTTTTGATACGACTGTAAGATGTAGTATTACATGATTAGATGTGAGCGCATGGCCATTATGATGTGATTGAGGGATTGGTTCCCACTTGATCAGATATAAGGGTTGATGCCATTCTCTGTGAGAATGGAGGCACCTAGTCAGTTACTGGGAAAGCTCAATCTAGGACTGGGAGCCATTTTGATATGACTATGGGATGTGTTCTCACATGATCAAATGTGAGTGTAAGGCCATTCTAATGAGTAGGTCAGATATAAGTGCTGGGCCATTCTAACGAGTAGGTCAGATATAAGTGCTGGTCCATTCTGATGAGTAGGTCGGATATAAGTACTGGGCCATTCTGACGAGTAGGTCAGATATAAGTGCTGGGCCATTCTGACGAGTAGGTAAGATATAAGTGCTGGGCCATTTTGATGAGTAGGTTAGATATAAGTGCCGAGCCATTCTGATGAGTAGGTCAAATGTAAGGGCTAGGCCATTCTGACATGGGAGAGGATGAGGTTCCTTCCATGGTCAGATGTAAGGGCTGGGCCATTCTGACATGGTGAGGGGATTAAGTTCCTCTCATGGTTAGATGTGAGTGTTGGGTGTGCCTTTCTGATGAGTCAAGGTCAGATGTAAGTGTTGGATGGGCCATTCTGACTTAGGGTCAGATATAAGCGCTGAGAAAGACCTACATGGAGGCTAGGCCTACAACCAGCATGAAAAGGGGATGGCTCTGTAGAACTTCCTATGATGAAAAGAATCATGAGATAGCACCCATGGTGATGATCCAAATCGAGTGATGTTCTAGATCTAGTGATGATGATCTAGTAGTGATGATCCAGATCTAGCAGTGATGATGATCCAGATCGAGTGAGGATCTAGATCCAGTGATGATGATCCAGATCGAGTGATGATCCAGATATAGTGATGATATAGATCTAGTGATGATGATCCAAATCGAGTGATGATCTAGATCCAGTGATGATGATCCAGATCCAGTAATGATCTAGATCCAGTGATGATGATCCAGATCGAGTGATGATCTAGATCCAGATGAAGATGACTTGAAGATGAAGATGACGAGAACTCAATGATGATCCAGATGATGTCCTGATAAATGGTGTCGAGTAAATACCTTCCTAGTTAGGAGGGAGTGTTGATGTACTTGTAACTTTGGAATGTATTCATCCATATATGTTATGTATTGTACCCCGATGTTTATTCTGGGATGTGTCCGTAATGTATTTGAGTCATGTCATGCCTCGATGTTCCTATCGAGAGGTTCTATAATGTAAACAAGTCATGTCAAGTCATTGTGGGTAACCCTTCTATTAATTTTTATGTTGATTCTATCTCTGAGGAAGTTGCAGGGTTTTCTCCTTTATGGTTTCTCCAAGGAAAATTCTTTGTGTCTCTTATCTCTTGTGTTTTATTGCTGTGCATGTTATTCTCTCAGTTAAAGATCCTAAGATCATAATGCTAGCTTGAATGATAAAAATCTAATAGTTATTGCTGGGCAGTGGTGTGTGCCAGGATAGTTAGTCCTTGCCCACATGCACACTCCACCAATAGACTCATTCACCCTCACGTGGGAAGGGAAAGCACCACGACCCCATTCTTCATTTTTTCCTCACGCAGAGAGCTGGGAGAGCCATTTTCTGGCATTCACAATTTTCCTGTGTATGTGCCATTCATGTTTTGGGTTGTTGTGGGTTCTCATTTACGATTGGGGTTCCTGGACATTTTATACTCACACGTAGGATTGGAATTCACCTCTACATGGATTGTTTTTCCTTCCTCACATAGCGGAGAAATAATTGTTGGTTTCCCCATGATTTTGGTTTGCTGTGGGTTCATTTTCGTTTTGGTTTGTTGTGGGTTCTTATTGAGTCATTTTGGCCACGATAGGTCCAAGAAGTACTTAGGAATCAAATTTCCAAGTCAGGGTTGTGTATTACCTAAATTGTCACCTTAGTTGTTCAATGGTGTTTGATTTTATTCCCCGGAGCTGTGAATTGCTTGTTTGGTTGTGTGTATGCAGTGGTTGGTCTTTGGACTGTGTTTGAGTGGGAATGAAGGCTTGGTATGCTTAATAAACCTGGTGTGTTTTGGATCCTCATAGACAGAGCTAGAGGGATGGCTTTCTTCTCCATGATCCCTGAATAGCACTGGAAGAGAATTCAAGTCCTGAGGGACTCTGTAGCAGAGAAGGGACCGATTCCTTGTGTTGGGTGTGTGTGGGTATCCTAGGAGTCATGATAGTTCTAGTTTATGTGTCCTTATCTCTTCAATGAGCCCACCAGCTTAGCATTCAGCTTTTCCCAGCTCCCTGATGGCGTGATAAACCCAATTGTGTTGGCTTGGATGATTTGTGTATCTTTGGCTATGTGTGAGCCCTCTTAGTTCCTTATTCCTTGGGGAATCATGCCCAGCTCGGGGGTGGCAGTGTTGCTAAGAGATTAAGGAGCACACTGGCCTATGGTTGGGTGGAATGTTGTAGCAACGTAGCTGGTTGCAAGACAATTTCTTCATACGATGAGTATTCTTTTGTTCAATATCTGCAATCATATTTGATGTTTAATGAATTATGATGAACATGTTGAATGCTTGAATGTATGTTTTGCTTCCATTGTATGCTGAATAATTATGCATCTCTGCATGTTTTACTTCAAAGCATTTCAGTTTTTTATGTATGTACATTTTCATGGGGCTAGTCGCCCGGATAGTTAATGGTATGGTAGCGTCCTCTTCGTCATTTGGAGGGTTGGGGATGTTACAATGTGGTATCAAAGCACATGTTGTAGCATGGGACTCAATCGGCCATGAAGAATCAGTGATAGAGGCAAGTTAACCTCTGCCCAACAAGGGGAAAAATGAGAAAATTTGATAAAATGACAGGAAAATTTCAAAAAAAAATTCTAAGTATGAAAATTATTGGATGGCTTAGGCTGAAGTCCATATGATACGTCGGATGACTTAGCCGGAAGCCCATCCGATACACCAGATAATCTAGGTGTAAGTCCACCTGAAAACGAACAGGCTGAAAGAAAATTTCAAAAATTGTCCAAGTTTGAAATTTGTCGATGGTCTCGGCTGAGAGGAGCCGAGGGTCTCAGCTGAGAGGAACCAACGATCTCGGTTGGGTTGAGCCGAGACATAGCCGACAAGGAAACCGGAGAGAGAAACCTAAAAAAATTTCAAAAGTTTTCAAATTGTCAAAATCATTGTTAAGTGTTCGTTGAAGTAGAGCCAAAGCTCTCGGATGGGAGGAACCGAAGGTCTCAGCCAGGAAGAGCCAAGGTGTCGGCAAGGCTCACCTGAAGGAAGAAGAAGCATCAGAAAAGGAAGGATAAGTATTTCTATGAGCAAAGCAAAAGTAAACCTGATTACCATAAGGCATGGAAGGACAAGAAGAATGAGAATTTTGACAAAAGAAAGAAAGGTTTCAAACCTTCTAACTTCAGGAATCAACAGAAGCAGCCATCCCAATATGTGAGTAAGCCAGTTGGAGTGATAAGAGAAAAGACTAAAGATCCACAATATAAATGTGGAGGACCCCACATGTTCATAAGTTGTCCATTTCAGAATGAGAGTGCAAGGACAACTTACAAAATTCAAGAAGCAGAAACAGTGGGTCAAGTAGCAAGGGTCGTCCCTAGGATTTATGCAGCACTGGAGGATCGCCAGGTAGATCACCAGTCAACTATGGTTGAAGTTGCAAGTAAGACCGTTGAGAAATCTATTTCTATTTTGATTGACCTTGGTTCTACTCACAATTACATTACCCCTAGAGTAGTGGATATTTGTGCTTTTAAGAAAGTAAAGCATAGAAAATATTGGTTAGTTCAGCTAGCCACTGGAACTAAGAGAAAGGTTAGTGAAGTGATAGATAAATGTCCATTGGTCATGAATGGATTGGTCACTTGTGTAGATCTGAATGTTCTACCACTTGGTTCCTATGATTTTCTCATTGGAATGGACTATTTAGAAGCTCACAAGGTAAAGCTTGACTGTTACAATAAGACTTTCGAATGCATGGATGAAGAAGGGAACCCAGTAGTGGTAAAAGGTATTCCAAAGGTGATTTTAGTAAGGCAGGTTTCAACAATGCAGTTGAAGAAATTCTGTAGGAAAGGTTGCTAGTTGTATGTAGCTCATATTTTGGAGGCATTAGAGGATGAAACTCCTAGGTTGGAGGACTATCAGGTGTTACAGGAATTCAAGGATGTGTTTCTAGATGAGATTCCAGGGCTTCCTCCAAAGAGAGAAATTGATTTCACAATTGAACTTGTGCCAAAAGCAGCACCCGTGTCCAAGACACCCTACAGAGTGAGTATGCCAGAGATGCTAGAGTTGAAGATGCAACTACAAGAGTTGCTGGAAAAGAAGTATATCAGGCCGAGTGAGCACCAGTTCTGTTTGTAAAGAAGAAAGATGGTACACTTACGGTGTGTATTGATAATAGATAGTTGAACAAAGTTACTATAAAGAATAAATATCCTTTTCCTAGGATTGATGGCCTATTTGATCAAATGAGGGGAGCAAAGGTATTTTCCAAGATTGACTTGAGGTCTGGTTACCATCAGGTTAGAATCAAGGATGAAGACGCTCATAAGACAACCTTCAGAACAAGGTATGGACATTATAAGTTTGTAGTGGTACCATTTGGTCTCACAAATGCACCTGCTATGTTTATGTGCCTTATGAACAGTGTCTTCAGTAGGTATTTGGACAAGTTCATTCTTGTTTTCCTTGATGACATTCTTATTTATTCTAAGAATGAAGAAGAGCAGGAAGAGCATTTGAGATTGACACTGCAATTGCTTAGGGAGCATCAAATGTATGCAAAGCTGAGCAAGTGTGACTTCTATAGAGATAGAATTCAGTATTTGGGTCACATTATCTCAAAAGAGGGTATATATGTGGACCCTTAAAAGATTGAAGCCATTATGAATTGGCCTACTCCAAGAAATGTGATAGATGTAAGATATTTTATGGGACTTGCAGGATACTACCAGAGATTCATTTAAGGATTCTCCAAAGTTGCACATGCCATCACTTCTTTACAAAAGAAGGGGATAAAGTTTGAATGGACATCAAGGTGTGAAGAAAGCTTCCAGCAGTTGAAAAATCTTCTCACCAGTGCACCAGTATTGAAAGTTGCAGACCCAGAGAGATATTTTGTGGTGTGTACCAATGCATGTGGACAAAGGCTTAGAGGAGTCCTTATGCAAGACAACCACGTGATAGGTTACAAATCAAGAAAGCTGAAGGAGCATAAGAAGAACTATGCCACTCATGATTTAGAGCTTGCAGCCATAGTACATGCTCTCAAGATGTGGAGGCATTACTTGATGGGTAGAAGATTTGAACTAAGGACAAACCATAGTGGTCTGAAGTATCTATTTGATTAGCTTACTCTAAATGCTAGGAAAGAGAGATGGCTAGAGTTTGTATGTGAGTTTGATTTTGAAATCAAGAACATAAAGGGAAAAGAGATTAAGGTAGCTGATGCACTCAATAGGAAGGTGTAGGAAATGCATGTAGCATCTCTTAGTATTTGCCAATAAGTTTTGAGGCAGTAGATTGTTAATCGTACTGCTGGAGATGAATTGTATGAGCTGGTAAAAGACAAATTGCAGTAGCAAAGTCTTGAGAAGATATATGAGGGATATAAATTGGAAGAACAGGGAATTCTTATTTATAAAGGTAGAATTTATATTCCAAATGTAGCAGATTTGAGGATATTTGTTATGGATGAAATCCATCAAGCTCCATATCCTAGTCACCCAAGATACCATAAGACAATTGCTACCGCCCGAAAACAGTAATTTTGGCCAGGAATGAAAAAGGACATGGCTGAATATATTTCCAGGTGCATGAAATGTCAGCAGGTAAAGGTTGAGCATCAACATCCTGTAGGTTTGTTGCAACCTTTTCCAGTTCCAGAATGGAAATGGGAAGTTATTTCCATGGATTTTATGAAAGGATTTTCGATGACATGGAGACAACATGATTCCATCATGGTTGTGGTGGACAAGTTGACAAAGGCATCACATTTTATACCGATGAAGTCTATGCATAAGACTAATGACATTGCAAAGATATTCATGAAGGATATTTTCAAATTGCATGGATTTCCTAAGGCAATAGTCTCTGACAGAGATGTCAAGTTCATTTCCAACTTTTGGAAGGGGTTGTTTGTAGATTTGGTACAAAGCTAAACTTCAGCATTGCATACCATCCTCAAATAGATGGGAAGACAAAGAGAGTTAATCAAGTGCTTGAAGATATGCTTCGCATTTATGTGATGAGCAAACCAACCAAGTGGGAAGATTACTTACACTTGGTAGAGTTTGCGTATAACAATGGACAGCAGGAATCCTTGGGGATGAGTCCATATGAAGATTTGTATGGAAGAAGGTGTAGGATACCAGTGACTTGGGATAATCCCATGAACAAGGTTGTGCCTTGTCCAGAATTTCTCAAGGAGATGGAGCAGGAGGTTGTAAAGATCATGCAGAATCTAAAAGCAGCACACGACAGACAGAAACGCTATGCAGATAAGCATAGGGTGAATAGGGAGTTTAGTGTTGGGGATCATGTTTACCTCAGAGTGAGGTAAAAGAAGAGTTCCTTGAATCTTGGAAGTTGTACCAATCTGTCACCAAGATATTGTGTGTCATTTGAAGTGCTTGAAGAATAGGGCTAGTTGCATATAGAATTGCATTTCCTTCCAGTGCTAGAGCTCCTAATGTTTTTCATGTTTCTTTGCTTAAGAAATATGTACATGATCCTAACCATGTGATAAATTGGGATGTAATTCAGGTGGAACCCGAGGGAGAGTTCCAAATCGAGCCAATGTGCATTCTTGACAGGAAGGTCACAATGCTCCAAAACCGATCCATAGGGCAGGTAAAGGTGCAATGGAAGCACTATGGGCTTGAAGAGGCTACGTGGGAGCTGGAGGATGCCATGCGATTGGCACATCCATTTTTGTTCAATTCTACGGAACACTGAGCCGATACCAGTGTAGCATTTTGTTCAATTTTGTAAAGCACTAAGGACAGTGCTATTGAAGGGGGAGGGGAATGCAACACCCCAATTTTGACCCCATTTGTGTTAAAAATGTATCTAATGTATATATTGTAATTAATCGTGGTGTGGATCTAAAGGAAAAATCCCCACCATCGATTTGGTTGTTTCATGTTTCGGCGATTGAAATCGTTGACAATCGTATATCATGCTATCTGGCACACATTAATTATGGCATCATGTAATTATGCATTTTAATTAAAATGAGCCCCAACCAGCTATGTCAATGCAACCATAATGAAAAGGGCATGATATTAATAAGGATAGGGAGGGAAATTATTTAACCCTTGGGAGCCATTGGGGAAAAACCAAGTGTCATTTGATAAACCCTTTTAGATGTCACCCACATTTTTGTCTTACTCACCTTTCCCTTGTCTCAAATAGTCAACTACCACATTAAAGACTCTGATGTTACTTGGGTAGTTATTGCTTGGCAATGGTGTGTGGCAAGACTATCAGTCCTTTCCCACACGCACACTCCACCAACAGACTCATTCACCCTCACGTGGGCATGGAAAGCACCACGACCCCATTCTTCATTGTTTCCTCACACAGAGAGCTGGGAGAGCCATTTTCTGGCATTCATGATTTTCCTGTGTATGTGCCATTCACTTTTTGGGTTGTTGTGGATTCTCATTTATGATTGGGGTTACTAGACATTTTATACTCACGCGCAGGCTTGGAATTCACCTCCACGTGGATTATTTTTCATTCCTCACGAAGCTGAGAAATCACTGTTGGTTTCCCCATGATTTTGGTTTGGTGTGGGTTCATTTTTGTTTTGGTTTGCTATGGGTTCTTATTGATTTTTTTTGGCCACAATAGGGCCAAGAAGGACTTAGGAATCAAATTTCCCAGTCAAGGTTGTGTATTACCTAAATTGTCACCTTGGTTGTTTTGTGGTGTTTGATTTTCTTCCCTGGAGCTGTGAATTGCTTGTTTGGATGTGTGTATGCAATGGTTGGTCTTTGGACTGTGTTGAAGTGGGAATGAAGGCTTGGTATGCTTGATAAACCTGGTGTGTTTTGGATCCTCATAGACAAAGCTAGAGGGATGGATTTCTTCTCCACAACCCCTGAATAGCACTTGAAGGGAATTCAGGGCCTAAGGGACTGTGTAGCAAAGAAGGGACTGATTCCTTGTGTTGGGTGTGTGTGGGTGTCCTAGGAGTCAGGCTAGTTCTAGTGTAGATTCCCTTAGCTCTTCAGTGATCCCACCAGCTTAGCATTCAACTTTTCCCAACACCTTGATGGCATGATAAACCCAACTGTCTTGGCTTGGCTGATTTGTGTATCTTTGGCTGTGTGTGAGCCTGCTCAGTTCCTTATTCCTTGGGAAATCATGCCCAGCTTGGGGGTGGCAGTCTTGCTGAGAGATTAAGGAGCACACTGGCCTATGGTTGGGTGGAACGTTGCAACAACGTAACTGGTTGCACGACAATTTCTTCATAAGATGAGTATTCTTGTGTTCAATCTATGCAATCATATTTGATGTTTAATGAATTATGATGAACATGTTGAATGCCTGAATGTATGTTTTGCTTCTGTTGTATGCTAAATAATTATGCATCTCTACATGTTTTACTTCAAAGCATTTCAGTTTTTTTTATGTATGTACATGGTCATGGGGCTAGTTTCCTGGATAGTTAATGGTATGGTACAGTCCTCTTTACCGGTCGGAGTGTCGGGGACATTACAATGTGGTATCAAAGCATATGGTGCAGCATGGGCCTCAATGGGCCATGAAGAATTAGTAACAGAGGAAAGTTACCCTCTGCCCAACAAGGGGAAAAATGAGAAAATCAAAGAAAATGACAAGAAAATTTAAAAAAAAAATTGTAAGTATGAAAATTATCGGATGGCTTAGGCTGAAGACCATTTGATACGTCAGATGACTTAGCTATAAGCCCATCCAATACACCAGATAACCTAGGCATAAGTCCACTTAACAAGGAACAAGCGAAAAGAATATTTTGAAAATTGTCCAAGTTTGAAATTTGTCGGTGGTCTCGGCAGAGAGGAGCCGAGGGTCTCGGCTGAGAGGAGCCTACAGTCTCGGCTAGGTTGAGCCAAGACACAGCCGACAAGGAAACTGGAGAGAGAAACCTGAAAAAATTTCAAAAATTTTTGAAGTGTCAAAATCATCGGAAAGTGTTCGTTGAAGCAGAGCCGAAGCTCTCCGCAGGGAGGAGCCGAAGGTCTCGGCCAGGCAGAGCCGAGGTGTCGGCAAGGCTCACCTAAAGGAAGCCGAAGGGTCGAAAAAAGATAGATGATCAAGCAGCCGATGCGGTGGTGGAAGAAAGAGGAAGATAAGAAGAAAAATTCGAAATTTTTTCTAAGTACAGGAAATATTAGAAAAAAATATAGGGTCGGTCAGCCGATGTGTATCGAAACCTAGAGGAAGTCTGAAACGTCAGAAGAAAATAGAGGATTGGTTAGCCGATGTGCGATGAAAGGCAGAGGAAGAATGATCTGATGTACATCACAAGATAGATGAATATCAGTTCGTAGAGGTATCAGAAGCGTTGTCAACTAGTGATCCAATACATCGGATTACTAGTTCAGAAGAAATCTGATATGACAAAAAAAAAATTGAGTTTTCAGTGGGATTTTTCAGCGGATTTCCACAGTTTTTTTTTTCAGTGGATTTATAGGGCTGAAAAGGAAAAAAATGGCAGTGATCTTATGTGCCAGATTGCATGAAAATAAAATAGTTACAAAAAAAAATGAGGGCGCTACCCTTGACCCACCCTACAGTGGTGAGGCAAGCCCCCTTGAACCCCATTTTTCCCTTTAGATAGTTGTTCTTTTGAAAATAAAAGCCCATTTGAAATGGTTAAAATGAGATTTCCTAGTCAAGGTAAGTGATTTATGATTGATATGAATGATATGTAGCTAATAGTTGTGTTACTAACACATTTTGTAGAATCATAGTCGCCTTCAAGGGCAGTATTCTAGGTAGTGCATTTTGGTAAAGTAAGTTATGGTTCAGCCATGAGAACCCATGACAGATATGATGCTCGGGATTCCTATGAGCGTGCACAAGATTCCTTGGGAGAAAATGTCCAAGTTGGAAATGATGACATAGAGTCTAATGGAAGGAGATTCCAAGAGACACCGCCAGATATTGCAGCCACCATGAGAAGCTTGATTAAATCCCAGGAAGAGTAGCATCAGTTGAATGATGCTATGTTGCAGAGTTTGGCAGACTTGTAAAGAAAGATAGACTCTAGACAAGGTATAGTAAAACTAGAAGGCAGTAAGAGTAGTACTTGGAGAAGAAGAAGGACTTCTAGTAGATCAGTTGACTCCAAGGAATCCAATGGGGATTCAAGCTCTTCTTCTCGTCAGGAAAAAAATAAAGAAGCACCATAGGGATCACTCTTGGGATGAGTTTAAGAAGGCTAAGCCTCCTACATTTGACGGTGAGGTAAAGACTGGACAAGAGGCTGAAGCTTGGCTTCTTGGGATAAAGAAGTACCTCCAAGTTCAAGATTATTTGGGAAACATGAAGGCAAGGGTCACCATATTCAATATGAATGGAAGAGCATCCATTTGGTGGGAACACTTCAAGCAAGTAAAGAGGATTAGTGAAAGGAGACATAAGTGGAAACAGTTCAAGAAGTATTTCAAGCAGAAATACCTCTCTAACAAGTATTATGATGACAAGATTAAGGGTTTCCATGAGTTAATATTGGGACAGCGGGCCATGGAAGATTATGCAAATAATTTCTTGGAGCTATTGAGGTATGTCAGGTACATCAAATATGAAAAAGTCAAGGTCCAGCATTTTCTGAGTGGATTGCCTTAGTCTTACAAAGACAGAATTGAGTTTTATGAACCTGGAACTCTTGAAGAAGCAATAAGGAAGGCTAAGTATTGCTATGATCAAATCAAAGGTAAACCTGATTACCATAAGGCATGGAAGGACAAGAAGAATGAGAAGTTTGACCAAAGAAAGAAAGGTTTCAAACCTTCTAACTTCAGGAATTAGCAGAAGTAGCCATCCCAAGCTGTAAGTAATCCAGTTGGAGTGATATGAGAAAAACCTAAAGATCCACAATAGAATAGAGGACCACTCCAATGTTGGAAATGTGGAGGACCCCACATGTGCAAAAGTTGTCCACTCTAGAATGAGAGTGCAAGGTCATCTTACAACATTCAACAAGCAGAAATAGTGGGTCAAGTAGCAAGGGCTATCCCTAGGATTTATGTAGCACTGGACGACCGCCAGGAAGATCACCAGTCAACTATGGTTGAAGTTGCAGGTAAGATTGTTGAGCAATCTGTTTCTATTTTGATTGACCCTGGTTCTACTCACAGTTAAATTACCCTAGAGTAGTGGAGATTTGTGCTTTTAAGAAAGTAAAGCATAGAAAATCTTGGTTAGTTCAGCTAGCCACTAGAACTAAGAGAAAGGTTAGTGAAGTGATAGAGAAATGTCCATTGGTCATGAATGGATTGGTCACTTGTGTAGATCTGAATGTTCTACCACTTGGTTCCTATGATGTTCTATGATTGGAATGGATTTGTTAGAAGCTCGCAAGGTAAATATTGACTGTTACAATAAGTCTTTCGAATGCATGGATGAAGAAGGGAACCCAGTAGTGGTAAAAGGTATTCCAAAGGTGATTTCAGTAAGGCAAGTTTCAGCAATCTAGTTGAAGAAATTTTGTATGAAAGGTTTCCAGTTGTATGCAGCTCATATTTTGGAGGCATTGGAGGATGAAACTCCTAGGTTGGAGGACTATCAGGTGTTATAGGAATTCAAGGATGTGTTTCTTGATGAGATTCCAGGGATTCCTCCAAATAGGGACACTGATTTTACAATTGAACTTGTACTAGGAGTAGCATCCATGTCCAAGACACCCTACAGAATGAGTATGCCAGAGATGCTAGAGTTGAAGATGAAATTGCAAGAGTTGTTGGAAAAGAAGTATATCAGGCTAAGTGCATCTCTATGGGGAGCACCAGTTCTGTTTGTAAAGAAGAAAGATGGTACACTTAGGTTGTGTATTGATTATAGAGAGTTGAACAAAGTTACTATGAAGAATAAATATCCTTTGCCTAGGATTGATGACCTCTTTGATCAAATGAGGGGAGCAAAGGTATTTTCCAAGATTGACTTGAGGTCTGGTTACCATCTGGTGAGAATCAAGGATGAAGACATTCATAAGACAACCTTCAGAACAAGGTATGGACCCTCACAAATGCACCCTCTACATTTATGTGCCTTATGAATAGTGTCTTCAGCAGGTATTTGGACAAGTTTGTTCTTGTTTTCCTTGATGACATTCTTATTTATTATAATAATGAAGAAGAGCATGAAGAGCATTTGATATTGACATTGCAATTGCTCAGGGAGCATCATATGTATGCAAAGATGAGCAAGTTTGACTTCTATAGAGATAGAATTCAGTATTTGGGTCACATTATCTCAAAAGAGGGTATATCTGTGGACCCTAAAAAGATTGAAGCCATTATGAATTGTCCTACTCCAAGAAATGTGACAGATGTAAGATCTTTTATGGGACTTGCAGGATACTACTGGAGATTCTTTGAAGGATTCTCCAAAGTTGTACATGCCATCACTTATTTGCAAAATAAGGGGATAAAGTTTGAATGGACATCGAGGTGTGAAGAAAGCTTCTAGAAGTTGAAAAATATTCTCACCAATGCACTAGTATTCAAAGTTGCAGACCCAGAGAGAGATTTTGTAGTGTGTACCGATGCATGTGGAAGGGCTTGGAGGAGTCCTTATGCAAGACAACCACGTGATATGTTACGAATCAAGAAAGTTGAAGGAGCATGAGAAGAACTATGCCACTCATGATCTAGAGCTTGCAACCATAGTACATGCTCTCAAGACTTGGAAGCATTACTTGATGGGTAGAAGATTTAAACTAAGGATAGACCATTGTGGCCTGAAGTATCTATTTGATCATCCTACTCTGAATGCTAGGCAAGCGAGATGGCTAGAGTTTTTATGTGAGTTTGGTTTTGAAATCAAGCACATAAAGGGAAAAGAGAATAAGGTATCTTATGCACTCAGTAGGAAGGTGCAGGAAATGCATGTGGCACCTCTTAGTATTTACCAATCAGATTTGAGGCAGTAGATTGTTAATCGTACTGCTGGAGATGAATTGTATGAGATGGTAAAAGACAAATTGCAGAAGCAAAGTCTTGAGAAGAGATATGAGGGATATAAATTCGAAGAAGAGGGACTTCTTACTTATAAATGTAGATTTTATATTCCAAATGTAGCAAATTTGAGGAGAGTTGTTATGAATGAAATCCATCAAGCTCTATATCTTGGTCACCCAGGATACCAGAAGATAATTGCTACCGCCAGAAAATAGTACTTTTCGCCAAGAATGAAAAAGGACATGGCTGAATATATTTCCAAGCGCATGAAATGTTAGCAGGTAAAGGTTGAGCATCAACATCCTACAAGTTTGTTGCAGCCTTTGCCAGTTCCAGAATGGAAATGGGAAGTTATTTCTATGGATTTTATTACAGGATTGCTGATCACTCAAAGAAAACATGATTCCATCATGGTTGTGGTGGACAAGTTGACAAAGGAAGCACATTTTATACCGGTGAATTCTACGCATAAGACTGATGACATTGCAAAGATGTTCATGAAGGAGATTTTCAAATTCCATGGATTTCCTAAGGCAGTAGTCTTTGACAGAGATGTCAAGTTCACCTCCAACTTTTGGAAGGGGTTGTTTGCATATTTGGGTACAAAGCTGAACTTCAGTACTGCATACCATCCTCAAACAGATGGGCAGACATAGAGAGTTAATCAGGTGCTTGAAGATATGCTTTGCATGTACATGATGGACAAACCAACCAAGTGGGAAGATTACTTACACTTGGTAGAGTTTGCTTATAACAATGGATAGCAGGCATCCTTGGGGAAGAGTCCATATGAATCTTTTTATGGAAGAAGGTGTAGGACACTAGTGACTTGCGATAATCCCGTGAATAGGGTTGTGCTTGGTCCAGAATTGCTCAAGGAGATGGAGTAAGAGGTTGTAAAGATCAGGCATAATCTAAAAGCAGCATACGACAGATAGAAAATCTATGCACATAATCATAGGGTGAATAGGGAGTTCAGTGTTGGGGATCATGTTTACCTCAGAGTGAGGGAAAAGAAGAGTTCCTTGAAGCTTGGAAGTTGTGCCAAGCTGTCACCAAGATATTGTGGGCCATTTGAAGTGCTTGAAAGAATAGGTCCAGTTTCATATAGAATTTCATTTCCTTCTATCACTAGAGCTCATACTTTTTTCCATGTTTCTTTGCTTAAGAAATATGTACATGATCCTAACCATGTGATAAATTGGGATGTGATTCAGGTGGAACCCGAGGGAGAGTTCCAAATCGAGCCAATGCACACAGTAGAAACTTACTAACACATTCATTCCCCTAACACATTTAGATCTATGACCATTGATATTTTGGAGTCTGCACAGCAGAAACTTACTTTCATGCTGCTGGGTCACCAAACCGTGAAACTAGGGAAAATCAATCCATCTTCCAACCAAAGGCTTAATTAATTTGTATAGGTGAATTTCAGTCATAAAATAATGTTATGTACTATTTATAACACTTTGGGACAGCTCATAATAGTTTGGGATCAATTTTGGAAATAAGGAAGTTTTGGCCTAGGGGGAACTTGCGCACTAGAGGATTCCAAAAGATAACACGTACACAAAAAAATAATTTATGGAGTTATTTATGGGTACTTGGGTATTTTATTGACCCATAGGAACTTACGAATCAATTTTTGGGTGATCAGAACTCTGTTTATGCAAGAAATGGAAAAACTAGTTATTTTCCAATGCAAATCTAGAGTAGGTTGACTTAAAATGAGTAAATCTCAGCCATTTTGAATAATATTTTAATAAAACTTGAAAATAATGTTTATGATATCATATTACATCCAATAAACTCAAAATTACTCTCATAAATTAACTATAACACTCTCTTCAACATTATGCATCATTACAATGTATTTTATTGACATAATACAAGGAAGGGCATGGAGGTTTGAACCCTTAGATATTGAAAAGTCTTGGAAATATTAATGAAATATCATATACATTAATGGATTGATTTAGGCTCATAAAAAATCCTGAATCAACTTGGAGAGGCTGCTCCATAGTTCCAATGTAACCTGCAATGAGAAGGGGATAAGAGGGGAAGAGGAGAGAGGGAATGAGAACCTTGGGGCGCATATCCCAAGATCCTAAGGCACAAAACTCAGAAAGGAAGCCTTATATTCATAAAAATAAACATAATAAACATCCAAACTGATAAATGGAGCTCCAATTGTCTTTAAATAAACCTGGGTGACTTGTTGAGCAAGTGAATGACTTGTTAAGCATGTCACCACTTGCTAAACCCTAACCCTGGCCACATATTCACCCTCCTTGAGGAAATTAGCATGTGTAGGAAAATAAATATGTTTTCCTTTCATCCACCTTCATCTAATTTGGAAAACTTTCCTTGACCCATAGTTTTTATTTTTCCTTATGATGGCTTTTCTTTGCTTTCCTGTTTTTATGACTAAACTCCAAAATGGAAACTGCATCCTCCTTTATCAAGTGTTGCCTCTTTTTTGTTTGACTGATTTTGTCATATATTTTGGCACTTTCCCTTTTTCTATCTGATTGATTTTGTCATACAGTTTCTAATTTTACTACTTGGCAAGTTGGCTTACCCGAGTGGCCCTCCTGTTAATGGAAACTTATTTTCCACCTAATTAATTGCATAATAATATTTAATGACAATTAATATACCAAGTACATGCCTCCTAAGTGACATTTAAATAATAATTCCTAGGTTAATTTATTTAATGCATCTTTTGACCCCCTTGGTTCTAGGCAAGGTCAACACTTCTGGCAATCAAAATGTGGGGATATGACATCCAATCTGTGGGATATGAAGAATCTTGTTACAACTTTCGTAGTAGGAAATGTTGCTGTATATTGAATTTGACTTTGTTGTTGCATAGTTTTGTAGTAGACAATTAATATACCAAGTACATGCCTCCTAAGTGACATTTAAATAATAATTCCTAGGTTAATTTATTTAATGCATCTTTTGACGCCCTTGGTGCTAGGCAAGGTCAACACTTCTGGAAATCAAAATGTGGGGATATGAGATCCAATCTGTGGGATATGAAGAATCTTGTTACAACTTTCGTAGTAGGAAATGTTACTGTATATTGAAATTGACTTTGTTGTTGCATAGTTTTTTAGTATATCAAGTTATGGATCCTGATAACAAGTGCATATGGATCATAATGCTACTTCATAATAAATTTTTTGGCTTTTTATTTATATATGATCCAAAGTCTTTCACCAAGAGAGGTGCACGCATTATCTTTGATGACATTGTGGTTGTATTAGAAGGAAAACAACCATATGAAAGCTAACATGTGTTAACTTGCATTGACCATGTCAAGAAAAAAATATTATTAGAAGGATAATAGACATGCATTAGATTTCATGTTGTTAAAAGTAAAGCTAACACGCATTAGCTTTCATACACCATGCAATGTTGTTTTTAGAAGGAAAGAAAACATGTGTTAGATTTCATGTTGCTAGAAGGAAATCTATCATGCGTTATATTTCATGTTGTTGTTGTTAGAAGAAAAGCTAACATGAGTTAGATTTCCTTCATGGTGCTAGAAATAAAACCACCATGTGAAAGCTAACACGCGTTAGCTTTCATATGACACTATATTTCATATAGTAATTTTTCTTCTACCACCATGAGGAAAATCTAATGCATGTTATATTTCCTTCTAACAACAACATTGGATGGTGAATAAAAGCTAACACTTGTTAGCTTTCTTTCTAACAACAACATTGCATAGATTAAAGATAATGTGGGTTAGCTTTCATATGGTTGTTTTCATTCTAGCACAACCACATTGTCCTCAAAGCTAAAGCACAATGTGGTTGTGCTACAAGGAAAACAACCATATTAAATATAAAATGCGTTAGCTTTCATTCATGCAATGTTGTTAGAAGAAACATTAGCTTTAATTAACCATGCAATGTTGTTTTTAGAAGGTGTTAGCACCATTTGTTTCACGGAACCTACGAAGAGCTTAAGGTAAGGAAAAAAGTGTGGGTTTAAAATTTGAATTTTGGTGATATGGCTATGGAGATAACAAATTCGATGCCTAAGGGAAGATTGAGCATCCCAAATAACTGCATGCTGGACGTGCAAAGTGATTAAAATGAATGTGCAGCACTTTAGAATCGTATGGGATAATTCATGGCTGAGATAAAAAGTATGGTAACATCAACAATGGATAGGGAATCCATCGAGTGAAGTTACTCGATGAATAAAATGGTAAAGGGTTTACGAAATGACCATTGGAGAGGATTAAAGTCTGGATTTAATAGATGGTGTACAATCAAAATGGAAAAATATCAATGGTGGAGGTTCATTCCATGCCCACAACATGCATTGAGGAAAAAATATATGGATTCCAATGGAATTTTTACTGCCTTCCATGTGTTAGGTGGAGAATCATTATGCTGGATGAAAGGTGGTAGGGAGAAACTGCCTCCTGTGATCCTGAAACCACTGATAAGGAATATTATAAAAGGTTGAGTCACATGGAAAAGAATCATTTGTATTTTACGTACAAAGATCAACATGCCTTCACTTATGGAAGTTAAGTTGAATACACATTTTTCAGTCATCATTTTCCAGGTAGTCCACGTAGATATAAAACCTATTTTTAAAAATGGAGGGGGAAGCTGAAGTTGAAACACCGATCTGTGAATTCAGTAAGCTAGATGAAATTTTTGAAAACATGGATGGGGATATTTTTTACACCGGACTCCCCTTTGGTCTATTGCTTGAGTTACAAAATAGATTAAAATATTTAGAAGAACAGGGAATTGACTTGCACGATGTTCAGAGGTCTCATTTTCATCATTTTTGTCCAGACCAAACCCTTAATTTCTCGGCTTTTGTTGCTTGGTGTGCATTCAATTACTCCCACTCTGAGCGTGTCATAATGGACTCAAAAAATTCTAAAATCATTTTCCCCAACAATTCATTCATTTTCAGAGATGCGTTATAAGTACCTCGACCATTCACCCAAATCCTGGAATATTTTGTTGAAGAAAAATTAATTGAACAATTCATACATGTTGTGGTCAAAGAGAAACAAAAATTTTATTCTAAGAGTCTTAAACCTAATATTTCTATTGAAATTGAACCTTTTCCCCGTGACATTGAATTTTTCAATGAAGAATCCCAGTGCATCGTATCCTTGTTGAGTCAGTTCGTAGTGTTGGACAATGATAAGTTTGTCTCAAAAGTATTGTTGAATCTGTTATTTAGATTGAGTATGCATCATCCCGAGTATGAGTCTATTCAGTTGTGTTGCCTTAAATTTGATGAATTCTTAGAGGAGAGTATCCATTCTTAGTTGGTGAGTTTCCACTTGACCATACATTTCATAATTTAATCTTACCTAGTCAGGACGTTTTCGTTCTTCAATGAGGATATTTTTTAATTTCCAAAATAGAATTCACTTATGAAATTAGGAATACTACCTTCAATTACATGAATCTCATAATGTCAGAAGTCTATAGAGTAATGTTTCAAGATAAACTACCTCAAGTACTTCCTGAGGTGGAAGAGATGCTGCAATTTATCCCCAATAGAAGAGTTGGAGATTGGTTCCTTCTGATACCATCATCAGAGTTTATGGTTTTTTTCATGAACCATACATCATTCCTGCATTCTTGACGCCTAGAATATTTTCTTTGGAATTTATCAGGAAAATTAATATTGTGGAGAAGGGGCACTTTCTAAATTTTAGAAAGGCCTTTGAGGATAAATTTTCTTTAAAGGTAGGTCCTTTGATTATAAAAAATAATCTTTCTCTCCTAGTAATTGAAGGCCTACTACATGATATGAATTTTATGAAAGCCACCAAAATTAATTACTATCCTCATCATATCATATCACAAAGGAGGAAGCAAAACAAAAACAAGGCATTTGATCATCAAGAGATAGAGGGGTTATCTCAAAGAGATAAATTAATGGAATATGAGTCAAATGTGGAGAAATCATAGAGCCTACAAGAAAAACCTTCTACCACAATGAAATCATCAGCCATGATAATACTAACTCCTAGTAAAATTGAGATTACCGGCAAAAGGAGTTTTTCAGAGGCAATTGAATATGAAGATGAAGATTCAAAAGTAGCAAAAATACCAAAGATGGATTCAGAGAAAGAAATCATTGAGGTTGGAGGAAAGAATATGAAAGAACAGGTCCAAGGCCCAACTTTTCAAATTTAAGAATATAGCTTTGTAGAAGCACATGAGAGTGGGTCCAGTTACAAGTACAATTCAAGAAATGACTTGTATACTAGATATGGACAAGACAAATTTTTTATTTAGAAAAAATATTTGAATCTTTTTTATAAGGTAAGGGAAATATAAGATAAGGAGATTTCACTGATTACTATGAAGGATCATGTGAAAAACACATTGAATTTAGTAGTAGCTACCTAGAACAGAGTTTTAGAAATGAGACTCAACTTACAAAAGATTCGAGTACCTTATAAGATTCATTTGCACAAGAAAACTAGGGAAGTGATATACACTAATTTGATGAAGGATACATTAAAAGTTTCCAAATTATAGTCTATAGTAACAAGGTTGGAAAATCAACAGAAGTAGGAGAAGGTGGAAAATAAGACATATTAACAACATATCAAGAATTTTCAGGGTGATATTTTAGTTATGCATATCGATCCAAACATAGGTAAAGCTACAAAGAAGATTTTAGATGAGAAAGAAAACACTATCTAGCTACTAAAAAAGAAATTTAAAATTCCATCCACTCAATTGATTTGAGCTTCTAAGTTTACAATGTTAGAGAGAGAAAAAGAATTATTGTCCCAAGAATTAAATGACAAAAAAGCTAAATTGTTGAAATATGTTGAAGGACATAGACAATGCCAGAAATAAAGGGATTTCCTTATAGCCAAAATTGATGTATTAAATGAAAATCAATTAATTTTGGAAAATTAAAGAGAGTATAAAGAAAAGGGTAAACAAGTAGAAACTGGAAAACCAAGTACATAGACAATCACATAAGTCATAGTCCAAGATATGGCACAAGTAAGCTTAAGAGATGAAGAAATAAAAGGATTGAAGGAAGAAAATCAAAGATTAGGTAATATGATTAAGAAGAAGGAAGAATGAAATAGGTTCTTTGAGAATAAGAATAAAGAGTCTTTTGAGAAAAATGAGAATTTAGCATATACAGTTTCAGGGAAGTTTCCAATACAAGGTGCTAGGAATCTTATTTGGGATATGATTTTCATAGAAGCTACAAAAAAGAGAGCTTATCTAAATTTTATTAAAGACAAATAAGTGGTAATCAATTTAGAAAGGAAAATCTATGTAGTTGTGAAAGAAACTTTGGATATAAAACCAACATATACAGCCCATAATACTTTTAATATTCTTAATACTTTATCTGAAGAAGAATTGAAAACAATGGGTATTAAGGACAGGATATTAGTTATAACTTGGGAAAGAAATATTATTGGGAAATACCATCATTTTGAAAGTGTTAAGGAAAATGCAGACCAAATGTTACAAGATTTGAAGTCTTTCAAAGGCTTATTCATAGAACTATTTCATAAAGGTCTGCCTTCTTTTTGGGATGAAGATGGAAAGCTGATATATGGGTCTAAATATATGTATTTATTGGTTAAGTCTAGGTTGGACAACATGAAGTTCGAATATATGACCTAGTCCTTGTTAGGAAAAGTTATAGTTGACCAATTAGATATTGATTTTGAGATAGTGGATCTATTCAAGATTATCCGTGCCAAACTGCCACCTATTTCTTTTGTTGGTCATGTGGAGCTAAGGACACTGGCTAAAGAAATGGAAAATATTGAAGTGCCATCTGAAGATCAATGGAAAACCATTGATATGTTTGGAAAGAAGAAACATAAGCTGCATCAATGAAGATTTCTATTTTCATGCTCGAATTGAAAATATATGAAAATCCATTTCAAAGTGGGGTTAAACATTTTTTCAGTATTTTAATAGATTTAGTTTATTAAATGGTATGACATATGTAATAAGGCAGTTATAAGAATCCTATTTTTAGAATGTAGGTAGTTAGGTATTAGCTCAAGGAGCATTTTGATGTATAAAATCATGCTTTACAAAGTAATTTGGGTTGGAATCCATGAGAGTGAAATTCATTTTGTAACTAAGCATTTCAACTTAATAAAATTTGCAGAGCAAAGCAAGAATTTTTTCATATCATATATTATCGTCTTGTTATTTTATATTTTGTACTTCCTTTTCTCATGTGAATGTTTTTCCTGTTATCTTTTCCATTGTGTCGTCTTTCATGATTGAAAAAGTTTATATTGGATAAGAATTCATAATCATATGCTTTGGTTCATAGATTTCAAGTATTCAAAAACAATATTCTTCTAAAGTTAATAATGGATTCATATTTTGGTGCCCATATTAATGGATTGTTCATCTTTTCTCCTTACCACCATACATTCAATAACACGATTGTAAAATAGTGATTATCCCACCTCTGTGAAGAAATCTTGTTGCAGAAACCTTGTTTATCTATAATAACTCATGATTTTGACTCCATGCCCAATTATATCCTCTTGTTTCAACCATTATTATCATTAAACTTGTTTATTTAAGAATTTATCTTACCATTGTATCTATTTGTTGAGAGATCCCTCTATGGTAGGAAAGAATCCATATTTCCTCCTAAAGGTTTGTTTTTAAGGTTAACTTGGAACTATCCTTCCACAACCAAAGGATAAATTCTGAGTGATAACATCTTGGTGCCATTACCGAGGACCGAGAGTTCAAATTTTCCCCAAGAAGAATGACAGTTTTCAAGAAGAGTAGAATTTCTGTTGGAAAATAGGAGTTCTGAGATTTAAAGTTGGGTGTATTTTTTCCTTGGCGACGTCACTTTGGAATTTCAAGAAAAGGTGACTCAAAGAGGAAATCCTATCTTTCAAAAGAGTTCATATAATAGGTAATCCTAATCTTGAACCTTTACACATTGTGGAATATCCAGAAAGTATCCTTAGGAAAGGAAAAGGGAAAGATCAAGAAGGCACTTCTCAATTAGAAAGGTATTTTTCTCTATCTCAAGAAGAGCTTTTAATTCTTAAGGATCTTTATTTTGATATAAAATTTAAACAATACCATTTAAAATCTAAATCTAAAACAAACTTAAATAAAGTTGTGGTTGATCAAAATAGATTTCAGTCTTACCTCCTATATTCTCTTTGGAAAAACTTGCAAAAAAAGATAAAAATAGAAGAAAGGGAGCTAATCATACAAAACCCTCAGCCACAAGTTTATAATATTGGTCCAAACCCCCTTAGAGTCATGCCTTCTAGGTTTTGTCCACTTGCTCTACCAGCTGCTTTAAATGACCTCCCACAAAATTATGCTCAACAAATCACACTGTATGATAGAGAGGGGAGTTTTACAACTTAGCAACATGCTCATAGATTTAATGATTTCATTGACCTAGAATAGGTGGACTATGATGATGCCAAGATGAGACTGTTTGCTCAAAGTTTTTCTAGAGAGGCAAATAAATGGTTTAAATATCTCCCTGGAAGATCTACTCCTAATTTTGAAGGATTTCAAACTCTTTTATTGATACATGGTAAGACAAGAATCATCCTTTAGAATTTTTGGCACACTATAATAATCTAAAAAAAGGAAACTTTGAATCTGTACAAGAGATTTCTAGTAGGTTCATGATGACGTGTAATTCAATTCCTGCTGATATAAACCCGCTTGTAGGAGTTGCTAAATTACACTATGTTGATTCTTTTGAAAGTGATTTTTCCTTCTTGCTAAGAGAGAAAATTAGCTACTCTACCTATTATGTTCAAAGGTGCTTTAGAGGTAGAATTTAATTTAATGGCCTCCGGTAAAATGAAACAAAGGGTTGAGGTAAATAGGGGAAAGGTTAGAGAATAAAATCAAGCTTCAACCTCCTCCTCAATAGATCCAACGGTTTGAGGTTATGATGGGAACTATGGAGAGACTTATGGATAGATTATCCCTAGATAATAGGCTTCATAACAGAGATCAATCGGAGCCATAGATTAGAAATCATAATTTTAGAAGACCTGTTCCTCCACAAATCAGACAAAGAGATCAAAGAAATCAAAGAAATGCAAAAGATTAGCAGGTGAGGCCCCCTTTCTCGAATAATTATGTTGATGAAGAACAGGAGGTTGAATCTTTGGATAATGAAATACATCATTTTGATATATATTTGACAAAATAAGAGAATAACATGTTTTCTCAAGAGGAATATTGTCATACATTTGAATTAGAAACATAACAATATGAGAGAGGATATCAAAATGTTGTAAATGATCTTCAAAGAAAATTAAAACTTGAGAAATAGAGATGTAGTTGTAAATAAAGGAAGGCTCCATCCAAATCATCCTTCCAGTAGTCATCCAAATAAATAAATAAATAGATTGTAAAGAAAACCCTAGAAAAAATAAAAAAGAAACATTAAAAGAAAGTGAGAAAATAATCACCCCCTTTAGTTTACAGAATAAAATTTCAAAAATAAAAATTTATATCCCTTTCAATGAATTTCTGAAGAATAATGAATATTGTAGTAGGGTTAAATCCCTAGCTACGTGAAAAAGCATCTACCTTCCATCTATAGGACGGAAGGATAGAGTCTGTGGGTGAAGAAGTACCTGCAACAAATTGTTAGAGGTAAACAGAGAAAAACCTGCAACAAAAATGTCAAAAATCACAACATATACATATAAACAACCTACCAACTAAAACAACAAAAACAATGGGACCATATACCTTCCAGTTGGTTTTAAAATGGGGCCACCATGCCCATCCTCAAGAATCTTCCTCTCCACAAGGTTGGATGGTGTGGATCAAGGCTCAACACATAAGAGGTTTAGCTAAAGGAGGAGATGAAGTGAAGGGAGTGAGTGGCTTGAGAATGATGGTTTCTCAAGGAACTCATGCGGGCATAATAATGGTAGGAAGAAATGGACATGAGTTAATAGTGACCCCCATCCTCTTATTTATATATTTTTTTCCTTTTTAGGGTTTTAATCCCTTTCCGCCTCTTTATTAGCTCCCTTTGGGGTTTTAGGCCCTTTTAGGGTTTTTAGCCCCTCTTTGAGGGTTTAGCCCCTTTGTGAACTATTTTGGCTCTTTTGTGAGATTTTAAACCCCTTTGTGAGCTATTTTGGCTCTTTTGTGGGATTTTAAGCCCCTTTTTGATATTTTTTGATCCTTTGAGGGGAAAGCATAGGTTAAACAAGGATGTGGGGGTAAGAAAGGGTTAGGAAATGGATGTCTTCATGTGGTGCAAGCCATATGGAGTAAGTTGGGTAATTTTTTGGGTTAACAAATAAAGAGAAAAATCACTAAAATGGTTAATCCTGAGGGAGATTACCATCCAAATCCATCGAAATTGAATGATGATGCCCCAATTATTGTTCTTGGTCCCAAAATAGAATATAGTAATGAAGAATATGTTCCACCATTCTATGTGAGTTTGAATGTCCATCATATAATCCTTCACAATGTTATGCTTGACTCGGGAGCTTCACATAACTTTATTCCAATGGTTGTAGTTGAAAGTATGGGATTGGATATTACAAGGCCATGTAAGGACTTATTTTCCTTCGACTCCAGAAGGGTAAAATGTTTGTGGTTGATTAAGGATTTGGTGGTTATTTGTGTTCAAATTCCATCCAAGAGTATCATCATGGATGTGGTGGTTGTTGATATTCCCCCAAAGTTTGGCATGTTATTATCTAGGTCTTGGGTTTCAAATTTGAAAGGAAATTTGGACATGGACATGTCATATGCAATAATCCCTCTCTTTGGAGAATACAGAAAGTTGTACAGGGAAAAGAGGCTTTCCTTTGTGGTTAGCAATCATGAAAAAAATAAAAGTCATCCCATATATGCAGTAAACACTGATCTAGGATCCTATATTTTCTATAATGAATTCCATTTTGAAGAAGACTTACCAGTGCTAAACAAATAGAAAGAGGATGAGGTTTTTTCCCAAAAACAAGAAGTCCTTAAAAATAAATAGCGAGTTGAAGAACTATGGACAATGTATTTGTTGAGGCCTGGAAATTCAAAGGCAACAACAGCAAGGGATTCTCCCCAGTCAACATTCCCAACTAGCCCATGGCTATTTGGTGTAGGGAATCTATTCGGTTTGCAGTTTGGCTACCGTAGGTCAAGTAACAAAAATAAAAATGTTTTACCGGTTGCGGCCCAGTCCACCGTGTATATTTTTGTGTTTTAGTTTTAAGTATGACATGCAAATGCCTATCTAAAATGCAGATTGATTGAGAATGCAAGGAGTGTTCACAATGTGATGCACAGGTTCTTACCTCTTCTCTTAGGATCTCTTGCATCTAAATCACCCACATAGCAATAAATTAAAACTAAGTACCTACCCTATCCCTAGGGAGCAATATTGTCACTTATTAACGAGTAATGTATTTTGTGCATGCCTTATAAAAAGAAATTGCAGATAGCTGATACTTCTTTCAAACACATGAACATTTAAAGATATTTGGACAACCAGATAGCCAATTGTCTATGAACAATAATCATTACTCATAGTGGAAATTTTCATAAAAAAATCCAGAGATCAGTCATGCAAGAACATAGGCTCAAAGAGTTAGAACGATCTCACAATTAATGGACACAAAGCTAAAAATGAAATAGTTCCTCTTCAACAAATCCATAGCATAACATTTGAACATTCCACTAGGATTTCTCCAACAGGAAAACTGTAATTATTTATTGCAAAAGGAAATAGTTATTCTTACAATATGTCTTCCAATCTAACTGGGAAAAAAGTCCCCCTTCTTGTCTAACTACTCTTTATTTATACAAAAGAACAAAACTGTTGGGCTTTCCATGCAATGACTATTGGGCTTCCCCAACTCTTCACCTCCCACATTTTCTTTCATTAAGTGTTACAATATATTAAAAAAAAATGAATAAGATGCTCATGAGGAGGGTCCCACTTGACTATTCAAAAATTTCTTCCACGCTGAAGCTTCTGAGGAAATACTTTCGAATTCAAAAGGTTCTAGGAAATGGATATTTATTTCGAACTTAGCAGCCTGATTTCTTATGAATTCTATTCTGGCTGCACTCAGGTGAAGTTGGTCTTCTAACAGCTGCACAGTAACCGCGGAATGATATACTTCATTTCTTAGGGTCTTCTCATCTAAAGCTCTAATGTGATGTATCCTTTGTTCATCTCCTTGATATATTCTTTGTAAAATATCCAAAAACAGGCTGTGGTCTGGAAAGGTATCCATTCTCTGTTCAGCCTCAACCTGGAAACGATTATAAGTGATCAAAAGTATTCTGAAGAAATCTGTATAAGCCCCCTTTGTCTTCTTGACAGCCTTCTTGAATTCCTCGGCCGTGTTTATGGAAAACTCCAGTAAATCATAGTCTTGCCTTAGGGCTTGTTGATCTTTTGATGGTAGATATGTAGGGGTTTCTTCATTCACTTCTAATCTCGCTATCCTCCCCATTAGGACTTCTAAGATGTCTTGCGATTTGTCAAAAAAATATGAAGAGGTTTCCAAAATCTCTTCCAACCGATTGTCCACCTACAAGACTTTGCACCTCTCTTCCTCTATGGCCACTTCTAGCTGGTGCATCTTGCTTCTCTGTGCCAGAATGTGCTCCTTGAACGGCTGAAGGATGACCTACTATTCCTTGGATTCTTCTAGGGATGTTTTGAATGAGGTAATCTATTCTTTAAGTTCTACATTCTACCCCTGAGATTGCCTCTCAGATCCCTCCAAGGTAGCCTTTTACAGCTCCAACTCCCCTATCCTGCCTAGCAGTTGCTCCTTCTCTGCCCTCAACCCTTGACACTCTTCCTGCACTTTCTCCAGACTTTCTTGGGAAGCCTCCATAGATATCTTCTCTACTTGGAGGGACTGGAGCTCAACTTTTGAATACTTTATTTCTCGTTTTATGTATTCAAAATTTCTTTTCAACCTATTATTTTCCTCTCTTTCCCTTCTTAGGGTATCTTTGAGCTAGGAAGAGAACTTCTTTGACTATTCGAGATCAGTCATTATTCGATCTACATCATCCTTGGAAGCATGGATCAATGCAGCCCCTACTCTGATAGTGAACCTGGGGTCCTTGTCAGTCCCATACACTACAGTTGTATCATTTATCATTTTACTGGACTACCCCCCAGTTTCAACCTTTCTCTCCGTCCTTTTTACTATCGTTTTCCTTTCCCTATCATAAAAGATAGTGTTGAAATCTGGTACCTCCTCCCCTTTTTTCTGTTCAAAAGGGAATATCCTAAAAGTGGGGCCCATAGCCTATCTTGGTGTGCTACCACCAACTCACTCAGGATCTTGAATATCAAGGTTCCCCAGGTCCTGAGCCTGACTATCTGCTGTATCGAAAGTTGATTGCTCTATCGTTGTCTCTGTCAGCTTTAGCTTTTTTGCTTCCTACTTTTTCAACTCCTCATCCATCTTTCTTTTCTTTTCTTCTTCCTCGCTCTTGGCAGCTTCTTCTACCTTTCTGGCTGCCTCTTGTGCAACTCTTCTCTTTTCCTCCTCTTCTCCTTTGAGCTAGCCTTCGACCTCTTGTGCTAGTCTCCTAGCATCTTCATTTCTTTTTCTAGTTTCTTCCTCCTCTGCCTTTGCTTGCTCATTCTGTCCTTTTCCACCTTTGGTGGTGATTTTCTTCTTAAACCTCCTTCTCAAGGCTGCTATATTTTGTGCACTGTGGAAAATGGATTCCTCTCTGTTGTAGTGGCTGGTGTATTCAAAATGTACATTTTCCTCTTTGTAGTGCTATGCAACCTTATTCCAGGAATCATTCCTGTGGAAATGCATTTCCCCAAAATGGAGTTTTCCCAACTCCTCCATGAATTCGTCGGCTTTCTTCACCCTAGTAAACTTGTAGCTTCCCAACCTAAATGGCAAAGGAGGGTAAGCTGCTTTCTTCTGTTCAAACAGAAAGCTCCCTATGCCATCTAAAAAGACTTGTCTAACTACCTCTTTGTGGACTACATAGTCAATGGCGTACTTAGGCAGTAGTGAGGGTGCTCTAGAGCATCCAAACATTCTGAAATATAATCCATCCTGAGTCAAGTAATAGTTTGCATATTCTTCAATCACCTGCAATGCCTCCTCCGACATGCAGTTGCACTCTTTCAAGAAAATCAGGGTATACAATGGCATAATGAAGTGCTCACACACTTCCCTATAGTGACTGTGGTATTTGTGGGCCCACAGTGGCTTGTATGCTAAGTAGACTGGTGTTTTTTCTCAGTCCCAGATACACCTTAGATTAGGGAAGGGTTGGTTGCACAGTATGTAATCTATCAATATAGAGCTCATGTAGAACTCTGATCTCTTTTGGGACACACCTCCTAATGCTGAAGAAATACAAGCCAAGAGGCTGTTGGACACAATGTTTTCCTAGTTGAACATGGTCCCCTATGTTGCAACATAGAAAATGATAGGCACCCACTCCAATTTGAAGCTTTTACCATGGGCCCTCCTGAAAATCCTGTTCAACATCAGGGCAATGAACCTGTAAGGGGTTCTTAGACTTTCAGCGTCATATTCTCCAGTCTGCCTAGTTCTAAAGTTCTTTCCAGGCATGAGCATCCTCTTCAGTGTCTCGACTAGGTCCATCCTAATGGCCTTCAGCTAGTCTTCAGTCAGGTATACGTGTGCTTCTAGTAAGTGGTAGGCTAGTGCTACATACCTAGGGCTATAAGTAGCATAGCCCTGTTTATCAACAGTTGCTAAAATCATGGTGGTTACATCTTCCCTGGGCAGAATCCACCCAATCACCTCTGAGCAGGGAAAAAGCTCAAGTCTGGTAGAAATTTTCATTAATGAAGACCTCTCTATATTGGCATAGATGGTTTATTCTTCAAAACCTATGTTAGGTACTTCTCGGCGCATAATTAATCTGTAAATCTCCCCCCATTGATATTCGGGTTCCACACCAACTATGCATTTGGTGTCCTCATAGGTGTATTCAACTCTGGTAACGATTTCGACTTCGGGTTGCTCTTCAAATATGGGAGCCTTCTTCTTCTGGCGTTTACACATCTTGAATTCTAAGGAATTTCCCTGTCATATACAGGAATTTCTTTTAGGTTCTGTTGGGTCATTTCTAGACAACATTCAAAATTAAAGACAAATATATAAGCATTTTACCTCATCTATGCTAAACATGAGTGCAGCTATGAAAAAATAAGCAAACAATGTTCAAAAACCAAATGCTCCTGTCCAAAGACTAAAACCAGCTCATGCCCAACAATTTGCGGATTTAACCTAGAAAAACACAGCCTTCGAAGAATGACAACTATCCCCCTCCTCTTGTCAACATGAACATAGTCCCGAAACCCCCTCTCGGCGCTACGATCTACATGCTACATGAAATACAAAAAGGCACCTAAAACTAAAACCAGCTCAAGTGAGGACGCTGCAAGTGATAGCACACTAGAAGACAAGGGGAAGCTACTTGCTGTAAATGCTCACTTCACGGTCTGACTAGGTAATGCAATTCTAAACTACACTGGTTTGGAGTTCATATTCGAATTTGAATAGTGTTAACCTAAGTGAGAAGTAAAAACAACATCACGGTCCTAGTTCGTGAAGATGAGGGCAACTGAACTACGGAACCAAACTCATGGCCTCTTGGAAGAAGAATCCCAAAAATGCCCCCTCGAATGGCCACACGCAGACTGGGGGAAACTGGTGCGAACAATGTAATGGCCGTCTGCACTGGTTTCCCCAGCATTCGGATGTGGTCTACAAAACCTCAACGGCTGCGAGAGTCATCATCAAAAAACTAATAAACCCCCCACCGGGCAGCTATACCATCTATCTAGAATACATATACAGGCCGAGATGGGAAAACGTAGAAAAACACTAACCGCGGAGACAGCAAAAGTAGCTCGACCAATCAAATGGAATGGAAAGAAGGGCACAATGGCCTACCTGGCACTGTGCTGCGTGACTGGTGGAGGAAAACCGGTGAACTTCCATGGCGGAGCAACTTAGGAGCGAAGGTACCAACAGTGAAATTATTGGTCTGCTCGAGCAAAAACGACAACATGGAGAAAAATCCAAAATAACATTAAAAAATAAAACCCACTATATATATGTCAAGGTCAACATGCAATCATCAAGAAAAATTAGATCATCGGGAGGAAAATACTATGGGATCAGTGACCAAGGTACTATCTCCTTCACAATGGCGAATGAAGAAAACGTCAGAATGCCCGCAATGGCGTTGGTGGGAGAAACAAATAAACACTCACGTCGGAGCTCACAAGACTAGGGATTTGGGTCAAAAGATGATTAGAGAGCCGCAACGGAGAACCCGTAAAAGAAACGAGTTCCACAAACCAGCGAAACGGAGTAAGAAAAACATGTCTTAAGCGAAAAAATATCGATTAAGCAAACAATAAAAATCAAACTATCAGAAGCCTAGTGCTTTCTAGAGCTGCAATGGAGAAAGTTGAAAAAACCCAAGGACCTACAAAACAACACGGCAGGATCAGAAAAGGATGAAACAACTCTCGGATAAATTCACAGAACCAATTCCACAACTGCAGAAAACGCATAGACAAAGGTTCCGATGGGATATCAAAATAACTGCCGATAGAGAAAAACATCGGAAACCAAATACACTTGACTTTGGACTTGATGTCCGATTCTCTTCCGCAACGGCGGACGCCCAGATGACTATACTCTCGACTCAAAGTCCAAAACACTTCCGAGGCAAAAATTAATTCAAACATTAAAACATTGTCCACCTAAAAGTAATATTTATTCAAACATCAAGCAAAACCAAAACTGAGCAAAAACGAATTAAAGGAGGGTCCCAACATTTTTTGAATTTTGGAAAAATAGTTGCAGTGGCAACAGTATTTTCATGGATATATAAGTAAATAAGGGGTTGGTGTAGGTGTCAGGATCATTTCTTCATATCGAGAATTCATGGTGTATTCTTTCAAGTTAACTTTTGATTGTACAAATAATGTAGTTGAATATGAAGCTTTAATTTTAGGATTGAATGCATTAAAGGATTTAAAATCAAATAGGATAGATGTAAATAGAGATTAATAGTTAGTGATCAATCAAGTAAATGGAAACTATCAAACCAATAACCCCAGTTTGAGAGCATATAGGAATGAACTTTGAGATATGCTTGGAAAATTTTTCAGTGAACACAGAGTTATGGTGATTCCTAGGATACAAAATAAGATAGTAGATTCATTGAATTCTGCTAGTGGTGCTTTTAAGATCTATTTTTATTCAAGCAGGAAATATGAAATTGAAGATTTGAATTAACCTTCTATTCCTCATAATTCCAAATATTGGAAATTTTTTTAAGATGATTTTCAAATTAAAATATTTTTAGAAATGTCGGATGAATTTGCTAATATAACTATTGATGGAGAAAATCAAAATCAAGAATATGTTGAAGGAGGTGGAGAATATACAACTGGGAACGAAGAGCAAAGAAAGATGAAAGGTATGATTGTTGGAAAGGACATTATTAAACTCAAAAGAAATTTTATTTCAAAGGGACTCATACCTTTAGAAATATTATTTGAGAAATAATGTAGAAAAAAATACCAAGGTACAATCCCATGAAGATCAAATCCAGGACCATAATATTGGAATAGAGGAACAACCTTAGATAATGAAGCTTTCAAAATCTCTACCAGAAGTGGAAAAGAATAAGTATATTGAGTTGATGAAAAAAAATTCTGATATTTTTTCATAGAGTTGTGAATATTTAAAGGAATGTGATACATCTATCATACAACACATAGTTCCAATAAAACAAGGCCCAAATACCTTTTAGGAAGAAACTCAGGAGGATAAATCCCATGTTACTTCCATTGACTGAAAAATAATTCAACAAGTTGTTTAATTCCAAAATCATTTTCACACTTAGGTTTTCTAAGTGGGTAGAAAACTTAGTTCATGTCATAAAAAAGAATGGTGAAATAAGACTGTGTTGATTTTAGGAATTTTAATAAAGTTTATCTGAAAGATAATTATCCTTTTCCTAAGATGGATCATATTTTACAGAAAGTTGTGGGTGCAAAGAGAATATATATAATGTATGGTTTCTCAGGATACAATCAAATAAAGGTTCACCCATAAGATTAGGAGAAAACAACATTTACAACACCTTGGAGAAGTTTTATGTATGGAAAGATACAATTTGGGTTGATGAATGTAGGAGCAATGTTTCAAAGGGTAATGGATATTTCATTTGCTGAAGAAAAGGACATGTTTGTAGTAGTATACATGGATGATGTCATAGTTTACTCAAAGTATGAAAAATACCATATAAAACATCTAAAAAAATTATTCTTGAAATGTAGAAGGTTTGGTATCTCTCTGAATCCCAAAAAATCAAATTTTGTTATGCAAGACGGAAAGTTGTTGAGCCACATCATATCAAAAGATGGGATTAAAATTGATCCTAATAGGGGGAAGGATATTCTAAAAGTGGAAATACCAAGGAACAAAAAGGATATTCAGTATTTCATTGGGAAGGTAAATTTTCCGAGAAAATTTATTCTAAGATTTGCATAAATCTTGAGAAATGTGACAAATATGTTGAGAAAGGATAGTGATATTAAATGGACCGTAGAGGCTAAGAAATATTTCAATGATATCAAGAATGCATTGACTCAGGAACCCATGTTGATTATCCCATATTTATCAAAGGGATTCATTATCTTCTCTTTGCTTCAAAACATACCATCGCATAGGTGTTGTTACAGAAAAATCAACAAAATGCAGAACAACCAATTGTGTTCTTTAGTAAGACTTTGAGAGAGGCAGAATTGAAATATGATATTATGAAAATCAACGCTTATGCATTAATCAAATCACTGAAGGATTTTAGAGTTTACATCCTACATTCACATATTATTGATTATGTTCCAAATCATTTCATAAATAATATTCTTCCTCAGAAATATACTGAAAGGAAGAGAGCTAAGTGGATTGCAGTACATTTGGAATATGATTTGGAGATTAAATCCACTAAATTGGAGCAAGGTCAAGGGTTTTCCAAATTGACGACTGATACAAATTGTGAATCTATGAAGATAAATTGTGTTTCTAATGTTTCAAGTGAACCAAACCTAGATTTACAGTTGATCAAATATTTGTCCCTATCTCCTTGGTATAGTGACGTTGTTTATATTTTATGGAATCTTCAAGCATCTCCAGAATTAAGCAATCCCATTCCCATATCTTTGAAACTTAAAGAAACAAAAATTTTCATTTTGAATCAATACTTGTATTGGAAGGATACATGAGGAATTTTGCTGAATTGTATGCTTGAAAACGAATCCTAGAAAACCATTAAAGAATTGAATCAGAGAGTGCGTGGGGGACACCATTCATGGAAGGTAACTATCAATAAAATTTTGAGAGCAGGTTTTTATTGGCCTACTATTTTTTCTAATGTTTACAAAGAAGTTATTTCTTGTCATGAGTGACATATTTTTTATGGAAAAGGAAACTTATTCCCTTACAATTTGAATCCAATCTCATTGGAGACGCCATTCCAACAATGGGGATTATATTTTATTGGAGAAATTAACCCCAACTCTTCTGGATAGCACAAGTGGATTTTGACTACTACATATCACTTTACAAAATGGATTTAATATGTACAAACCAGGAGAGATACATATGTTGTCATAATTGATTTTCTAGAAGATAATATTCTCTCTAGGTTTGGGTGTCCTAGGAGGTTAGTAATACATAACTCACAAGCCTTCAAGTCCAATAAATTAATCAATTTTTGTCATAAGTGCCACATGAACCTGAATCATTCGACATCTTATTATCCTCGGGGAAATGGGTTGGATGAGTCCTCACATAATATATTGGTAATAATTATAAAGAAATTGTTGGAGGAAAATAAGAGAGCATGGCATACCAAGATGAAATATGTTCTATGGGAAGACATAATAAGTACCAAAAAGGATATTGGTGTGTCACCATTTCAATTGGTATATGGAGAAGAAGTATTTTTTTTCAGTTTCTTTGGGTCTGTTATTTATGAAGTTGTTGCAAGAGCAGGATGAATAGAAAAACCACATGCAAACAAGGGTTAATCAGTTGATAGAGATCCATTAAATGAGAGAAAAAGAACATAAAAGAGTACAGGTGCATCAATAGAAGATTAAGAAAAATTTTGATAAGAAGGTGAAAGAAGGGAATTTCCAGATAAACGATTTAGTTCTAAAGTGGGATTCCAGGAAGGAAGATAAGCATGGAAAGTTTGATCACTTATGGAAGGGTCCTTACATCATTGTTGCATATCGGGGAGACAATAGTTTTATTCTACAAAATCAAAATGGAATTGACATTAAAGGAGGTCATGTGAATGGGAGCTTCCTAAAGCACTATCTATCTTGAACAAAAAGGAAATTTATATATTAGATGTACATATTTATCATTTGAAGTTGAGTATGAATGGCAGGTTGAAATAATTGAAGCCCGAGTTTGAAGGCCCTATGATCAGGAGGTTTGTAATTTTTAATTTCATGTACAGAAAAATAAAAGGAAAAGAAAAATAATTTTGTCGTTTTTGTTTTGAAATTCATGGTCTCTATAGATTATAATGATAAAGGAACTAATATGCAGTTTCTCTGCTACCTCATTGGGAGGATAGCATCCCCAGTTGGAGCTAGTTGTTAGCACAGTTTGTTTCGCAGAAGCTAAGAAGAGATTAAGGTAAGGGAAAAAAGTGTGGGATTAAAATTTGAATTTTGGTGATATGACCACGGAGATAACAAATTCAGTGCCTAAGGTAATATAGAGAATCCCATAGAACCGCATGTTGGACATGTAAAGTTATAAAAAAGAAAATGTGTAGTGCTTTAGGATCGTATGGGAGAATTGATGGCCCAGATAAAAAAGTATGGTAAGATCAACGACGGGCATGGAATCCATTGGGCGGAGTTGCTCGATCAATAAAATGGTAAAGTGATGGCGAAATGACCGTTGGAGAAGATTAAAGTCTGGAATTAATCGATGGTGCACAATCAAAAGGTAAATAGATCAAAGGTGGAGGTTCATTCCACACCTGCAACATGCATGAAGGAAAAATAATTATAGTCCAATAGATGTTTTACCTCCTTCCACGTGTTGGGAAGAAAATCATTCCGTTGGATAAATGGTGGTAGGAAGAAACCACCTCTCGCAATCCGAAAACCACTTATTGGGAATATTATAAAATTTTGAGTCACGTGGAAAAGAATCATTTGTATTTTGTGTACAAAGAAGAATGTACCTGCACCTATGGAAGCCGAGTCGAATACACTTTTTCCAATCATCATTTTCTAGGTAGGACATGTAGCTAACCCGCCAAGTTATTTTTAAAAATGGAGGAGGAAGGTATAGTTGAAACATAGGTCCCTGAATTCAGTAAGCTGGATGAAATTTTTGAAGACAGGGATGGGGATATTTTTGAAACAGTACTCTCCTTTGGTCCGATGCATGATTTAAATAATAGATTAAAAGCTTTAGAAGAATAGGGAATTGACTTGCACAGTATTCAAAGGTATCATTTTCACCATTTTAGTCTAGACCAAACCCTTAATTTCCTGGATTTTGTTGTTTGGTATGTGTCCAATTACTCCAAGTGTGAGAATTCCATAATGGAATAAAAAAATTATAAAATCCTTTTCCCCATCAATTCTTCGTCTTCCAGAGAAGCGTTAGAAGTACCTCAGGGATTCACCCAAAACCTAGAATATTTTGTAAAAGAAAATTTAATTGAAAATTTTAGAAATGATGCAAATGAAGAGAAACAAATATTTTATTCTAAGAGTCTTAAACCTGATATTTCTATTCAAACTAGGCCTATTCCCCTTGACATTGAATTGTTCAATGAAGAATCCCAATGGGCCATATCCCTGTTGAGTCAGTTTTTAGGGTCGAACAGTGATAAGTTGGTCCCAAAAGTCTTGTTGAATCTGTTATTTATATTGGGTATACATCAACCTAATTATGAGTATAATCAGTTGTGTTCCCTTAAATTTGATGAATTACTAGCTGAGAGTATTCATTCTCAGTTGGTAAATTTCCACATGACCAGAAATTTTATATTTCAATCTTACCTAGTTAGGATTTCTTTGGTCTCCAATGAGGAGAATTTACAATTTCTAGAATTAGTATTCACTTCTAAAATCAGGAATAATACCTTCAATTACATTAATCTCATAATGTCAGAAGTGTACGGAGTAATGTTTCAATATAAATTGCCTAGAGTACAGCCTGAGATGGAAGAGATTGTACAATTTATTCTAGATAGAAGAGTTGGATATTGGTTCCTTCTAAAGAAACATACCATCATCAGTGTTTATGGTTTTTTTCATGAACCATACAACCCGCATGCATTCTTGACACCTAGAATATTTTCTTTGGAATTTATTAGGAAAAAGCTTATTGTTGAGAATGAGCACTTTCTGAATTTTAGAAAGGCCTATGATATTAAACTTACTTTAAAGTTAGGTCCTTTCATTATAAAAAGTAAGGCTTCTCTCATAGTAATTGAAGGCCTACTACTAGATATGAATTTTGTGAAAGCCACCAAAATTAATTATGATCCTCATCATATCATATCACAAAGGAGGAAGAAAAACACAAACAATGCATTTCATCATCAAGAGATAAAGGGGTTAGCTCAAAGAGCTAACTTAATGGAATACAAGTCAAATGTGGAGAACTCAGAGAGCCTACAGGAATATACTTATGCCACAATGAAATCAACAACAATGATAATACCATCTCCTAGTAAAATTGATATTACCAACAAGAGGATTTTTTTAGAGGCAATTGAAATTGAAGACGAAGATTAAGAAGTAGAAAAAATACCAAATATGGATTTAGAGAAAGAAATGGTTGAGGTTGGAGGAAAGAAGATGAAATAAAAGGTCCATGCCACATATTTTTAAATTCAAGAATATATATTTTTAGAGCACAAGAGAGTGGTTCTAGTGACACGTACAAGTCAATAAATTACTTGTATACTATATATGGATACAACAAAAAAATTCTTCAGAAAAGAAAAAAAAAAGTAATCTTTTTTCTAAGGTAAGGGATATCTTAGATAAGGATATTTCTCCATAATTCACCACATGACTCCACTATCTTCAACATGACTACTTGTGAAAGCGTCAACAACATTAGGATATTTCACTAATTACTGTGAAGGATCCTATGAAAAACACATTCAATTTAGCAGTGGCTACCTAGAACATATTTTTTTAATTGAAACTCAACTTACAAAAGATTCCAGTACCTGATAAGATTCATTTTCACAAGAAAACCGGGGAAGTGATATACACTCATTTGATGAAGCATACATTAAAAGTTTCCAAATAACAGTCTACAATATCAAGATTGGAAAATCAACAGAAGCAAGAGAAAGTGGAAAATAATACATATCAACAACAGATCAAGAAGCTTTAGGGTGATCTTTATATTTATGTATTTCCTTATATCCAAAATTGATGTCTTAAATGAAAATCAATTAATTTTGGAAAACGAAAGAGAGGATAAAGAAAAGAGTAAAAAAGTAGAAACTGGACATCCAAGTACAGAGACATGCACAAAATCCATAGTCCAAGATATGTCACAAGTGAGCTTAAGAGATGAATAAATAAATTGATTGAAGGAATAAAATCAAATATTTTCTAATATGCTTAAGAAGAAGGAAGAAGAAAATAGGTTCTTTGAGAATAAGGATAAAGATCTGCTTGAGAAAAATGAGAAGCTAGCAGAGGAAGTTTCAGGGAATTTTCCAGTACAAGGTTATAGGCATCTTATTTGGGATATGATTATCAAATAAGCTACAAAAATAATACCTTATCTAAATTTTATTAAATACAAATAAGTGGTAATCAACGTAGCAAGGAAAAGTTGTGCAACCGTGAAAGAAACTTTGGATAGAAAACCAATAGATAGAACTCAGAATACTATTAATTTTATTAATACTTTATCTGAGGAAGAATTGAAAACAATAGGTCTTAAGGGAAGGATAACAGTTATAACTTAGGCAAGAAATATTTTGGGAAACACCGTCACATTGAAAGTGTCTAGGCAAAGGAAGACCAAATGTTACAGGAGGTGAAGTATTTCAAAGGCTTATTCATAGAACTATTTCAAAAGTTTCTACCTTCTTTTTGGAATGAGGGTCGAAAGTTGATATCTCAGTATGAATATTAGGATTTATTGGTTAAGTCCAGGTTGGAACAAAGGAAGTTTGAAGATATGACTCAGTCCTTGTTAGGAAAAAATATAGTTGACAAATTAGTTGTGGATTTTGAGATAGTGGATTCATTCAAGATGATTGGTGCTAAACTTCCACCTATTTTTTATGTTGATCATGTGTACCTAAGGGTATTGGCTAAAGAAATGATGAATCTTGAAGTGCCATTGGGAGATCAATGGAAAACCATTGAGAAGTTTGGAAAGATGAAATATAGGCTACATCAATGAATATTTCCATTTTAGTGCTCGAATTGAAAATATGTGAAGATCCATTTCAAAGCGAGGTTAAATATTTTTCAGTATTTGGATAGATTTAGTTTATTAAATGGTATGAAAGATGTAATAAGGTAGTTATAAGAATCCTATTTTTAGAATGTAGGTAGTTAGATATCAGATGGAGGAGCATTTTAATGTATAAAATCATGTTTTACAATTTAATTGGGGTTGGAACCCATGATAGTGAAACTCATTTTGTAACTGAGCATTTCAAGTTAATAAAATTTGCAGAGCAAAGTAAGAATTTTTCCATATTAGAGTTTCTCGGGTTGTTACCTTATAGTCTTTACTTCCTTTTATCACCTAAATCTTTTTCCTATTATCTTTTCCATTGTGTTATCTTTCATTCTTATATAATTTTATATTGGATCAGAATTCATAAGCATATGCTCTGGTTCATAGATTTCAAGTATTCACAAACAAAATTATTCTAAATTTAATATTGGATTCGTCTTTTGGTGTCCATATTAATGGACTGTTCATCTTTCCTCCTTACCACCAGACAATCAAGAACTCGACTGTAAGAGTGACTATCCCGCCTCTGTGAAGAAATTGTGTTGCAGAAACCTTTTTTATCTATAATAACTCATGATTTTTTACTCAATTCCCAATGATATCCTATTTTTTAAGCCATTATTATCATTAAACTTGTTTATTTAATAATTTCTATGGCCATTGTATATATTGTTGAGAGATCCCTCTCTGGTAGGAAATAAACCAACTTTCCTCCTAAAGGTTGGTTTCTAAGGTTACCTTGGAACTATCCTTCCACAACCAAAGGATAAATTCTAAGTGATAAAAGAAGGAAAGCTAACATCAATTAGATTTCCTTGATTGTTCTAGAAGGAAAACTACCATATGAAAGATAACATGTGTTATATTTCATATGCTTGTGAAATATTGTTATTAGAAGTAAATATAACATGTATTAGGTTTCATTTTGTTGTTAGAAGGAAATCTAACATGAGTTAAATTTTCCTTATGTTGCTAGAAAGAAAACTACCACACGAAATATAACATGTGTTAGATTTAATATGAAAGTTAACACGTGTTAGCTTTGATAACAACCTGGTTTTCTTAGAAAGAAAACTACCATATGAAATCTAACACATGTTAGGTTTCATTCACCATGAAATGTTGTTGTCAAAACAAAATCTAACACGCGTTAGCTTTCATTGACTGTGCAATATTATTAGTAGAAGGATAGATAACATGCGTTAGATTTCATGTTGTTTTTAAAAGTAAAACTAACACACATTAGCTTTCATACACCATACAATGTTTTTTTTAGAAGGAAATATAACATGCCTTATATTTCATGTTGTTACAAGGAAATCCATCATGCGTTAGAATTCATGTTGTTGTTAGAAGGAAAGATAAAATGAGTTAGATTTCCTTCATGGTGATAGAAAGAAAACTACCATATGAAAGCTAACATGCATTAGCTTTCATATGACACTATCTTTCATATAGTAGTTTTTATTCTAGCACCATTGTTGGGGTGCAGACCTTGAAGGTCCTTAATTTTGGCAACTCCGCGGTTTTGGTGCAAAGCTTGTAAGCGGAGTTGCGGTCCAAAATAGTCTTAGGGGTTTCGAGGTTGGGTCGAAGCCCCTCTTTTTGTAATTAACCCATGGTTTAAACTCATGGTTTAAGCCCATGGTATTGTAATAGTGCACTTGTATAAATAGGCACTTATGTAGAAGAAGAAAAAGCTTTTTGGTGTTATGATGTTATTATAATACGACGAAGCTAAGATCTATTTTTGGGGTTTAAGGTTAAGTCCCAACTGAGTGCGTGGACGACCTCTGTAGCTGAGTGCGCAGAGGGTTTTGTAAGAAAGGTTAAGTCCTAGCTGAGTGCATGGACGACCTCTGCAGCTGAGTGTGCAGAGGGTTGGAAGAAAGGATCTGCAGCTAAGTGCACAGCTTTGGGTTGTTGAGCAGATCTGCAGCTGAGTGAGCAGATCAGAACTATGTCGTTTGTAAAGTGTTGAATATAAGCACAGTTTTGTGGATGTAGCCCCTACACTGGGGGTGAAACACGTATATCTTGTGTTGTGGTGGTTCTTTTATGTTGTTTTTGTTATGTTTTTATGCATTTGATAAGTAGATGAATGATAAAGTAAGATAAATTGTCAAGTATTAACTTCGCTGTGAATTCCCAATTAAGGGTTAAGTAAGAAACTGTACTTTGATCTAAACTGTGAAACTATTTAAGTGAATGTCGAAGCTCTGTATTGTATGATTATTCTTTGTTAAGGCTAAAGGTACAGTAATATCCCTCTTCTGCCTGCAGAAACCTGATTCTGCGACACCCCATAGCTGTTTTGGGTGAGACTACAACATGTTCGCAGGTTTTTGCCAAAAGGGCCAACACTGTGGGTCTCTTTGTTGGTGTGAAGATAAAAGGATAAGAACCTGGGTCTTCCCTAAGCCCAACAAATTGGTTCCTTTGCCGGTTGAACCAGTATCTGCTTTAAGAGGGATCTATGTCATACCTCGAGGGATATGTTTTGGAGGCCCTCAGTAAAATAAATCAGTGACTGGATTGAAGATACTTATCTGAAATTTGCTGAACAAGAAAATAAGGACCCTTGTCGTAGCTCAAACAACTTCTTGCAAAGGTACGTTTTTAGTGATATTTATGAAATTTTCTTTGGTAGTATCCACATAGAATTACACCAGTGGTTATCCAGGTTGACAGAAAGAAAGACAAACTTCAAAGAAGATCAGTCTCCTGCCTAGACCCGGGAAATAATTAAGCTGTTGAAAAGTGTGAACAATGCAGTATCAAGAGCTGTTGACTTCTGTATAACTCGAACCCTCGAAGCATTTGTGACGGAGTTCACCATCGAAACACATACGTCTTTCAGCGAAGCAAAAAGACAATTTTTCAAAGGACCAAGGGGTAAGTACCTGAAATCATTAAGTCTGAAAATTAAAATGCTCTTGGCTGAGAAAGGCATATTGCTTATCAAATCAGATTGCTAGATTTATTGCTACTAACCTATGTTTGGAAGTGAAAGTGACTTCGATGAGCAAAGTGGTTTGCTTCGCAATGGTAAAAGATACAAGAGAAATTTTCGATCCTATACCCTAGGCCAGAATATCGATTATACCTCGTTAAGCCCGGAAGAGTCTGAATCTGAAGAAACCCCTTTTGTTAGAAACCCCTTTTGTTAGAAACCCTCCTATAACTTCGTAGCGAAGACCTATTATCCCTAAGAGCCCGTCGCAGTATGAAAGTAACCCTAACCCTAGTAGTCCTGTTGCAGGTCAGCCTCCCTCAGTAAGTTCCCCTCCCCCTGTTATCAGTCCCCCTCCTCCTCCCCCTTGATCCAATATGGCCCATGTGAATGATGATATCAAACTCCCAGTCTTTAAAGGAACTGGATCAAAGGATCCAGAGCAGTTTTGGTTCTTATGCGAAGCTGTTTGGACTGCTAAGAATATTATGGATCAAAACACAAGAAGAGCGCAGCTGGTCACCTCTTTCCGAGACCAAGCTTTGACCTGGTTTATGAAGTTTTCCAGTACTCAGAACTATATATTGGATGATATTAAGAAAGAAATGATAAAAGAATTCAAGAAGCCTAAATCAGAGTCACAATGTATAACTGAACTAAAAGAAATTCAACATAAGCGAGGTGAATTAGTTTGGTACTTTGACCAGAGGTTCAAGGTTTTGTTGGATCAAATTAGCTTCACTATTGGACCAAAACAGCATAAAGAATGGTTCATTGCAACACTATTGCCTCATATCAAGACTCCACTTATGCAAGAGAAGGTTGCCAATCAGCAAGAGGCATTGGAAATTGCTATGAAACTTGAAACAACTCCTGTTGGAGATAACTCTGGAATAGCCCATATACAGGCGTAGTTAGCAGAAATTGCTTTGGAGCTTTGCGACATGAAAAAAGGGAAATCTACTCGTGAAGAGGTTTGGTGTACATGATGTAAGACAGAAGTTCATGACAAAGAACAGTGTCTTGCACTAAGAAATTATCTGAATACTGGTGCACCAAACCCATTTAACCCTAATGTCCTATATTGTGAGATCTGTAGAACAATTGGCCAGCATCGACCTGAATATTGCTATCTGCTGCAGAGATATGTTCAAGTACCTAAGAATCCCTGCTGCAAGTTCTGCAAGTCAGTTGGACACAACGAAGATGAATGTCGTAGCTTTGACCTCATGAGAGAGTGAACCTATCATGCTTATAGGGTACAACCTGATGCACAAGGAAATGATGGATATGGTTACCATGGTAGTACATCAGATCGAGGTAATTTCAGAGGTCGTGGTCATGGTGGTTGTTATACAGCTGATTGGCACCTCTCCGTCCGAGTGCTGACATCCCTCAGGTTGGCACACAAAAGGACACATATGGATTGAGGTTTGCCCAGTTTCAT
>LPNX010454542.1:844375-894494 GCA_001517045.1 Pseudotsuga menziesii
TGGTATGCCTGGAAGAGGTCGAGGCCAGGTTATTAGCTATAACTGTAATCAGGTAGGACATGTATCTAGGGACTGTCAGAACCCAACTACGACATGTCGATATTGCAGAGCAGTCGATCATGTGATTGAGCAATGCCCACAGTTGATAGCCAAGATAAAAGAAAGAAATGGCGCTCCTACTTAGAATGTTCAAATGATTGCTGTAGAAAAAAGACATGTCCCAACCATTAATGTTGTTATAAGGAGTGGAGCTACGACGCAGGTACCGAATAAGGGGAAACAGCCTGACGAGGCTTGGGTCCTTAATACCCCAGAGAAAATTCCAGCCTTCGATGTTGGAAGAGAAAAAGGAACATTTATTGAAGCTAAAAAATACTTTGCTGATCCAAGAACATCAGTAGCAACTATGCAACAGCAGTTACAGTTTCAAGAAGCTTCACCGGATCAAGTAAGTACACTAACATCATTTTTACAGATTTGTATGAAGCTATTAAGAAATCAAAATGCTTTCAATGAGTTATAGAAATTTATTCAGTCTTATGAACCTCAACAAAGCTCTGATAAAGGAAAAACTGTTAATAGAGTTAGAAGGACGGGAAGAGAAATGAAATTGCATGCTCAGATAGGAGATTATGACATGACTGATATCATTTTAGACCTGGGATCATAAGTGAATTTCCTAACTAAGTAGACATGGGAACAAACGGGAAAACCTACGCTTGAATGGTCCCCTATACAGCTGAGATTAGCCAATCAGTAGAAGATTGTGCCCTTGGAAAGATTCCTTAGTGTACTAGTGGACATTGATGGAGTCAGTACCTTAGCATATTTTGAAGTCATTGAAATAATTGATGATAGAAACCCCTATCCAGCCTTTCTAGGAATTGAATGAGAAATAGACAATTATGCCGTAATCAACCTTAAGAATAGACAAATGAATTTTAAAGGAAAAGGCTTGAGAGTCATAGTACCATTGGACCCTTGTCAAGGAGAAAGGTATACAGAGCTAGTCAGAGATGAAGATCAGGATGTTTTGGATCATATTTACAACATCACAGCTAAAGAAGAAGACTATGTTAACCCTACTACCAAAGGCATAATGGATTGGCAGTGTGACAGTTCTTGCATGACTAATTCAGATGAAGGCCTAGAGAATTGGCAGAATAGACTTTATAAGCTACATGGACATCGATGTGCAATAATTACCAAGTCTATCAGATGGGTTGGCTCATAGACAAGAGTCTTACCTACTTTTGATGGCTTGACAAACCTAGAGGATTTTATTGTGCAATTCTCAGAGCAAGTACCAGATTCACAGAAATGGAGACTCTAGATTTAGTATTCAGAGCCATAGCTGCTAGATGGTGGAATGGTCACAAAAAGCATATTCATAGTTGGGGAGCTTGTCAAAATTTTCTTCACTTGATATTCATGGATCAACCTCAGGACGTACGAAGCATATTTAATGGTAAGACTAGCCCTCATGAACATTTGGACCAGTGTTATGAAGCATGGAAGCGTGTACCTTGTGAAGAATGGGTACATAGGTTTGTACACACTCTGGAACCTGTACCAAAGAATTGGTATGCAGAGGTGGAGCTTCACCATGGTATTGTAAGTTGGGTTAGCCTTACTGATAGTTTTGTGCTCACATTTTCTATTAATGAGGTTTGCCTTGCTTTGGACGCAGCTGTTAGGGTGATCCATACTAAGGTGTTTGAATATAAAGAAATAGTCGCGCACCAACCTGATTGGAAGGAACAAGAAGCTAATGCAGTAGAATGCTATAACCTCACCATTGATGAAGATGATGACCCTCGCAACATTAATATTCCTGAGTCCAAAGGACATTGCAAAGTACATGGACCAGCAGTCGAATCACCTGAACTAACTCAGCTCTTGAAAACAAGGAAAGTAAACATTGGATCAGAAGAAATGCCTAAGTATGCTACCATTGGATATTATTGGGATGAAGAAATGGTGAGCAAAGTGACTGAACTTCTCCATGAGTATCAGGACTTATTTCCGACGAAGTTCTCAGAAATGAAAGGTATCCGTGGTGATATAGGAGTGATAAAAATACCTTTGAGACTTGATGTCAAGCCTATGAAGCAGCACCCTTATAGGCTGACTCCTAAGTATAAAGAAAAAGTCAGGATGGAGCTAGATAAGATGCTCGCTACAGGAATCATTGAGCCTATCGAAGAGTCCAAATGGGTCATCCCTATGGTGGTACAAGAAAAGAAGACCAAGGGAGAAATCAGAATCTGTGTCGATCTAAGGAAGCTGAACGATGCCTGTCTTCATGATCCTTTTCCTACTCCCTTTATAGATGAAGTTTTAGACAATGTTGGAGGTCAAGAAGTGTATTCTTTCACTGATGGATTTTCAGCTTACCATCCGATCAGAATTGCTCCAGAGGATCAACATAAAACAACCTTTGCTACAGAAATGGGATCTTTTCAGTATACTATTATGCCCTTTGGATTGAAGAATGCACCTGCTATGTTTTCCAGAATAGTCATATCTACATTTATTCATAAGTTCTTGGAAGTTTACTTTGATGATTGGACTATCTTTGGTTTATTGAAAGATCGTATAGCCAGTTTAAGACTTATGCTGGACAAGTGTAGACAGCATCAGATTTCATTGAACCTGAAGAAGTGTATCTTTTGTGCACCTTTTGGAATTCTGCTAGGTCACATTGCATGTAAGCAAGGATTGATGGTGGATCCTACGAAGATAGCCATTATTGTGAACTTACCACCTCCGAAGCCTGTTAAGCAACTTCGCACTACACTTGGTCATACTGGATATTACAGGAAATTCATTGAAGGATATGCTCAGATCACAGCCCCTATGGAAAAGAAATTGAAGAAATATATTAAGTTTTAATGGACACCTGAATGTCAAGAAAGCTTGGACATTTTGAAAGAAAAGATGGTAACTGCCCCTATCTTAGTATTCCCTAACTGGAATAAGGAGTTTCATGTTCATGTCGATGCATCTTCCATTGCTTTAGGTGTAGTATTGGCTCAGTCAGGTGAGGGTAATATTGATCACCCGATTTCTTTTGCAAGTATAAAATTTTCCACAACAGAAAAGAATTATACTATGACAAAATGAGAAGGTCTAACTATGGTTTATGCTTTGTAGAAATTTTGACATTATTTGTTAGGATCTCATTTTAAGATGTTTACTGACCATTCTAATTTGAAGTATTTGGTTAACAAGCCTGTGTTAGGTGGAAGGATATGCATATGGATGATTTTGTTTCAGGAGTATGACTTTGAGATCATAGTTAAGCCAGGAAGACTTAACCTGGGGCCTGACCACTTGTCAAGGCTCGAGTCAGGAGAAGAACCCACTACTTTGGACGAAGGTCTTCCTGATGCCCAGTTGTTTGGCATCCAGATGGTTGATGACTATTTTCAGGATATTGTTTAGTACTTGTCTACAGGGTTTGCACCCTCCGAGATGACAACACAGCAGAAGAAGCAGCTGGTGGTTAGAGCAGCTGACTTTACCTTGATAGTAGGACAACTATATAAGATGGGACCAAATGAAATACTCCGCAGATGTATCTTGGAGCATGAAAAGCCATTGATTTTGGCTGAGGCACATTCTAGAGCAGCAGGAGGTCATTATGCAAGAAAATCTACGACACAGAAGATTCTCACAGGTGGATTGTGGCGGCCTACAATTCATAAGGATGCAAGAGAGTATTTCCATAGTTGTGATATCTATCATAGGACAGGAAAACCATCTAGGAGGGATGAGATGCCTCCAGTTCCACAGGTAACTTTACAAGCATTTGACAAATGGGCTATTGATTTTGTTGGACTAATCAATCCCCCTGCAAAGAAATATGGAGCAAGATACATTATTACAGCAACTGATTACCTTACTCGTTGGGTCGAAGCTCAACCAGTCAAGGATTGTAGTGCTGCTACAACTGCGAAGTTCATATTCGACAATATCTTGTCAAGGTTTGGGTGCCCTAGAATTCTTATGAGTGATCAAGGTTCACATTTTCTGAATAAGACTATTGAAGCATTGACCGAAGAATTTCAAGTATATCATCAGAAGAGTACTACCTACCATCCTCAAGCAAATGGAACTGTCGAAGCCTTTAACAAGATTCTTGAGCATGCTCTAACGAAGGTTTGCAATGTTAACAGAAATGATTGGGATCTCAGAATTCCAGTAGTATTATGGGCTTGTAGAACTAATTGCAAGAAGTTGACAGGCCACACACCTTTTAGGCTGGTGTATGGACAGGAAGGAGTGATGCCCATGGAATACATTGTTCCTAACCTCATAATATCTACCTTCACAGAGATGGATAATCCAGCTATGATAAATGAAAGGATGGCAAAGATACTGGAACTAGAAGAAGAGAGATTTACTACAGGTTTCCAGCAGCAAGTACAGAAAGCTAGAGAAAAAGCATGGTATGATAGACACATTAAGAAGAATCATTTCCAGAATGGTGATCTTGTGCTCTTGTACGATAGTAAAGTCATGAAGTTCCCAGGTAAGTTCAAGACACATTGGAAAGGACCATACATAGTTCAGAAAGTTACCGATGGTGGTGTAGTTCAGTTAGCTAAATTGAATGGAGAATTTTTTCCCTCCGTGGTGAATGGAAGTAGATTAAAGAAGTACAAGGACGGGCCTGTACCCCCTTGATCAGAAGTAATAGTAAGAAGAAGATTCTAAGTACCAAGAATAGTTGAAATTGGGTACTAGACTATAATAAAGTTGTTCTCAGAGAGCTTCAGTAGATTGTTGAAAAATTTACAAAGTGTCGAAGGTTGGGGAAGAAAATTCTGTCGTGGGTTGAAATTCGAAGTTCTGTTGAAGCTTATGCCAGGATGTGTCGAAGGTCAATATTGTGTCAAAGGTCCTTATTGTGGCGAAGCTGAAGTCAGTGGTCATGCCAAAGAAGAAAGGTGTGTCAAAGCTTAAAATATGACCATTGGAAAAAATTAGATTTGGAGGCGCCGATATGTTAACTGCATTAACTGCCTGTAATGATGAGATTTTAAGGAATCTAGTGCCGTTTGGACAAGATCTACCGCCGTCTAGTTAGATCTAGTGTCTTCAATGCACAGTTATGACAAATTTGGTCATTGGATTCTATAAGAAGACACCCAGACCTGCGAAGTTCACATTACGCATTTTTCTGAGTTGAGTCCATGTTAGCTGATTGCGAAGTCCAAGAATTGTTGAGAGAATTTAGACAGAGAGGTCTACAGAACCTTATGAGCAACCCACCTGCATCTACACGTTGCGAAGAGACTCCCCCAGCCCTGAATCAGCCAATGCAGACATGAGAAACCAGAAATAAATTCAAGGCAGAATTTCTCTCTAAGCGAAACGAAGAGAGGCACAAGCCATCAGGACAGACACTAGAGGATCCCGTGATGAATCCTATTCAAGAATTTGAAGACCTTAGTGAGGATGAGAACGTTGCACTGCAGTGTCCACCATATCTTTCGCCTGTTCAACCAGGAGTTCAGCCACCTCAGTAGATAGCCAAGTTCACATTACACACCCCTTCGCTGCCACAGGGTGTGCAGTTGGTCGGAACGATGACAGGAAAGATAGACCGGCTTAAGTACGTAGACCACGATACGAATGATCGTGGGAAATTTCTGCAGTTCGCACCTAGGAAATACTTGCACTCCGTCCATTATCCAGGGGCCGGTACGACGCTATTGGAAGTGAAATAGTGGGCTTCTGGCTTGGAGAAAGCTTGTTGAAGATGCTGAATGTCCCCCACTTTGGTTGCAACACACAGGTTACCATAGTGGTCAAGCAGCTATTGCGTTGGTGCATGATGGACACCTATGGATAGGAAGCCAGTGAATTTCCATTTATGGCGAGCTCATTCACAGGATTACAGGCTTGCCGAAGGAAGGGCCTGATCCTGGCATTGAGTTCATCAGAAAGCTCAAAGACACGAAGCTAGCGCAGCACATGAAGGACCGCTTCAGCCTGACGAAAGGAAAGCGAGGGTATCAAACCTCAACAATTTGACACCAAAACATTCACTTCACCACAGAGCTCCTAGCATGCAAATTAATGCAGAAGTGTAGACTAAATGAAGTACCTTCCCCAACTGTCAGTATTGCTGCGAACTGTGCCGAAGGCTACAGTTACAAATGGGCAGAGTACATTGCTAGGGAATTCCTTGAAGATGTCTGCGATGTGCAGAAGGTAGACCCTTTCATTACTCATGGTTGTTAGTGCTTATTGCACTGGTAGGATGGAGAGATCTTACTAAGGCGCAATTTCGTGATGTACCTCCGGAGATGCCTGGCATAGCAAGGTACGCATCTCTTTGGGTTTCACATGATAAAACCTTGCAGCAGATGACGAACAATGTGTTCACCTTCTATGCCCTGAATATTCAATACGAGATCCTAAAGACACCGCGGTTCAGTAATGAGATATTTGCTCAGTATGTGGGAGTGGCCAATTTCAGGGCTGACATGCATCATGTCTTCATCCAGGCCCACGCAGATAAAAAGCATAAATGGTTGAAATTGCCATACATGGTGAACGAGGAAGACATCCTCGCAGTAGTTCAGCAGTGGTCGGCTGAATGGATGAAGGATGCAGGAATAAGGCCAAGCATACCAGTTCCCCCAGTAACAGATGTGGGTGTAGGTCCGAGCCAGACGCAACAGAATGACCCACTCGAAGAAAGCGACGAACAAGATGAATCATAGCAGAGTGAAAGTGACCAAGGTGGAGATGATGGAGCTGATGAAGAAGAAGAAGAATCGATTAAAACCATTTCAGACCCTAATGGCCCAGATAAGTGCAAGTCTCCCAAAGCAGAAGAAGTGACGAAGCCTTCATCGAGAAAGAAAGCTAAGGCGTCGAAGGGAAAGAATATCATCGAAGAGCCCGCTTGGATGATTGAGGAGCTTGATCAAGCTCTGACAAAGTCTACAGAATTATTAACTAGAAAATGCTCAGAGTTTGCAGCTACACACCTTGATGCGCTCACCGGCGTAGCATAGCGAATTGAAGAACTGAAGGCATTAGTAGAAAGAACAGCAACTGGCACTGCAGCAAGCAATGCCCCAGCAAGCGTGCAGCCAAATACTCGGAAATGGCTAGCTAGAAGCAACAGAGGACAAGTCCCAAGTGCAGCCCTCATAATAACTGACGCAGCATCTTGGTCGCAGATGAGCATGACAGTTGAGATAGATTACGCTAAGTTGTCTGTGCCGGAGCTGCATATGTGTCAATTGGCACTCATGAAGGAGATCCAAGAATGAGACAAATACTCACACATGCAGTTAGAAAATGCTACAAATCAGAGTGAGAGCCTTACAGCGCAGTTGGAAGAAGCTGAGCAGAAGAAGAGGGAAGCAGAAAGCAAGTGGGCTACACTAGCGCGAGTATTGGATGAGGCGTGCCGAAGTCTCCCTGACTTCAACATACAGGATGAAGAAGAACCAGAGTAAAGAATCGTCAAGCTAAAAGACTATGCACAACAATCTTGAAGCAAGATAAAGAAGATGAAAGCAGAGCATGAGGCTCAGATTGCGAAGCTTCAACTGTGCATCATTCCTGAGAGTCCTCCAGAGGTCAGGGAATAGCACCGCAGAGATATTCAAGCCTCAGCAATGAAGATCTCAGATCTTGTAAGTAGTGCCTCAAAGCTCCTAGATTAAAGTGTCAAGTCTTGGGAAAACTTACAAGACAACCCAGAAGTGGAAAAGCTGCAAGAAACCATCAAGCAGCAACAGATAGAGCTGGATGCAGTCAAAGCAGAAATCAATACATTGCCTCCTATGCAGAAGATGCTTAAGGTGAAGCATAGCAATGAGCTCCAGCAAGAGATTGAGGCATGCAGAAGGAAAGAAACAATGTTGGTGAACTCTGTGCATCCCCTTATTAACGAGGCCTTGGAATTGAGCACTGTTGCAGACAACCAGCTCAAAGTTTTGAAGGAGTATGATGCCTTTGCACAGGAAAAGGCCAGTGAAGCATCTACAGCAACATTGTAGGAGATAGTAGAGAAGGAGAAAGTAGTTGAAGATATCATGCACAGCCTCAACAAGCAATTTACTATCTTCGCCAATAAGATTCTCCCACCAGACAAGTAGCAGAGTGTCCCGGGACGGGACACTGGTGAGTCTTAAGGGCCTGTCGGGGTGCGGACCTTGAAGGTCCTTAATTTTGGCAACTCCACGGTTTTGGTGCGAAGCTTGTAAGCGGAGTTGCGCTCCAAAATAGTCTTAGGGTTTTTGGGGTTGGGTCAAAGCCCCTCTTTTTGTAATTAACCCATGGTTTAAACTCATGGTTTTTAAGCCCATGGTTTAAGCCCATGGTATTGTAATAGTGCACTTGTATAAATAGGCACTTATGTAGAAGAAGAAAAATATTTTTGGTGTTATGATGTTATTATAATACGACAAAGCTAAGATCTATTTTTAGGGTTTAAGGTTAAGTCCCAGTTGAGTGCATGGACGACCTCTGCAGCTGAGTGTGCAGAGGGTTTTGTAAGAAAGGTTAAGTCCCAGCTGAGTGCGTGGACGACCTCTACAGCTGAGTGCGCAGAGGGTTGGAAGAAAGGATCTACAGCTAAGTGCGCAGCTTTGGGTTGTTGAGCAGACCTACAGCTGAGTGCATAGATCAGAACTATGTCGTTTGTAAAGTGTTGAATATAAGCGCAGTTCTGTGGACGTATCCCCTACACTGGGGGTGAACCACATATATCTTGTGTTGTCGTGGTTATTTTATGTTGTTTCTATTATTTTTTTATGCATTTGATAAGTAGATGAATGATAAAGTAAGATAAACTATCAAGTATTAACTTCGCTGTGAATTCCCAGTTAAGGGTTAAGCAAGAAACTGTACTTTGATCTAAACTATGAAACTATTTAAGTGAATGTCGAAGCTCTGTATTGTATGATTATTCTTTGTTAAGGATAAAGGTACAGTAATATCCCTCTTCTACCTGCAGAAACCTCATTCTGTGGCACCCCATAGTTGTTTCAGGTGAGACTGTAACCTGTTCACAGGTTGTTGCCGAAAGGGCCAACACTGTGGGTCTCTTTGTTGGTGCGAAGATAAAAGGATAAGAACCTGGGTCTGCTCTAATCCCAACAAATTGGTTCCATTTCCGGTTGAACCAGTATATGCTTTAAGAGGGATCTACGTCGTACCTCGAGGGATATGTTTTAGAGGCCCTTAGTAAAAGAAATCAATGACTCGATTGAAGATACTTATCTGAAATTTGCTGAACAAGAAAATAAGGACCCTTGTCGTAGCTCAGACGACTTCTTGCAAAGGTACGTTTTTACTGATATTTATGAAATTTTCTTTGGTAGTATCCACATAGAATTGCACCAGTGGTTATCTAGGTTGACAGAAAGAAAGACAAACTTCAAAGAAGATCAGTCTCCTACCTGGACCCCGGAAAGAATTAAGCTGTTGAAAAGTGTGAAAAACGCGGTATCAAGAGATGTTGACTTCTAGATAATGCGAACCCTTGAAGCATTTGTGACAGAGTTTTCCATCGACACACATACTTCTTTCAGTGAAGCAGAAAGATATTTTTTCAAAGGACCAAGGGGTAAGTACCTAAATTCATTAAGTCTAAAAATTAAAATGCTCTTGGCTGCGAAAGGCATATTGCTTATCGAATCAGATTGCTAGATTTATTGCTACTAACCTATGTTTGGAAGTGAAAGTGACTTCGACGAGCAAAGTGGTTTCCTTCGCAATGGTAAAAGATACAAGAGAACTTTTGGATCCTATACCCTAGGCCAGAATACCGATTATACCTCGTTAAGCCCAAAAGAGTCTGAATCTGAAGAAACCCCTTTTGTTAGAAACCCTCCTATAACTCCACAGCAAAGACCTGTTATCCCTGAGAGCCTGTCGCATTATGAAAGTAACCCTAACCCTAGTAGTCCTGTCATGGGTCAGCCTACCTTAGTAAGTTCCCCTCCCCCTGTTATCAGTCCCCTTCCTCCCCCCCCTCGATCCAATATGGCCCATTTGAATGATGATATCAAACTCCCAGTCTTTAAAGGAACTGGATTAGAGGATCCAGAGTAGTTTTGGTTCTTATGTGAAGCTATTTGGACTGCTAAGAATATTATGGATCAAAACATAAGAAGAGCGCAGCTGGTCACCTCTTTCCGACACTGAGCTTTGACCTGGTTTATGAAATATTCCAGTACTCATAACTATATATTAGCTGATATTAAGAAAGCAATGATCAAAGAATTCAAGAAGCCTAAATCAGAGTCACAATGTATAACTGAACTAAAAGAAATTCAAGAGAAGCAAGGTGAATCAGTTTGATACTTTGATCAGAGGTTCAAGGTTCTGTTGGATCAAGTTAGCTTCACTATTGGACCAGAACAGCATAAATAATGGTTCATTGCAGCACTATTGCCTCATATCAGGACTCCACTTATGCAACAGAAGGTTGTTGATTAGCAAGAGGCATTGGAAATTGCTATGAAACTTGAAACAGCTCCTGTTGGAGATAACTTTGGAATAGCCTAGATACAGGCGCAGTTAGCAGAAATGGCTTTGGAGCTTCGCGACATGAAAAATGGGAAAGCTACTCAGGAAGAGGTTTGGTGTACATGATGTAAGACAGAAGGTCATGACAAAGAACAGTGTCCTGCACTAAGAAATTATCTGAATACTGGTGCACCAAACCCGTTTAACCCTAATTTCCTATATTGTGAGATCTGTAGAACAACTGGCCAGCATTGACCTGAATATTGCTATCTGATGCAGAGATATGTTCAAGTACCTAAGAATCCCTACTGCAAGTTTTGTAAGTCAGTTGGACACAACGAAGACGAATGTTGCAACTTTGACCTCATGAGAGAGTGAACCTATGATGCTTATAGGGTACAACCCAATGCACAAGGCAATGATGGATATGGTTACTGTGGTAGTACATCAGGTCGAGGTAAATTCAGAGGTCGTGGTCATGGTGGTATGCCTGGAAGAGGTCAAGGCCAGGTTATTTGCTATAACTGTAATCAGGCAGGACATGTATCTAGGGACTGTCAGAACCCAACTATGACATGTCGATATTGCAGAGCAGTTGATCATGTGATTGAGCAATGCCCACAGTTGATAGCAAAGATACAAGAAAGAAATGGCACTCCTACTCAGAATGTTCAGATGATTGCTGTAGAGAAAATACCTGTCCCAGCCATTAATGTTGTTATAAGGAGTGGAGCTACGATGCAGGTGCCGAATAAGGGGAAATAGCCTGACGATGCTTGGGTCTGCAAGACCCTAGAATGAAAGCTACCATATGAAAGCTAGCATGGGTTAGCTTTCATATGGAATCAAGCAAACGTTAACTGTGATAATAATTTGGTTGTGTTAGAAAGAAAAGTACCATGTGAAATCTAACATGCATTAGATTTCATTCACCGTGCAATGTTTTTGTTAGAATGAAAGATAACATGCATTATCTTTCATTGGTTTTAGAAGAAAATCTAACATCCGTTAGATTTAATGTTATTAGAAGGAAAACCAACATGTGTTAGATTTCATGTTGTTGTTAGAAGGAAAGCCATCATGCATTAGATTTCATGTTTTAGAAGGAAATCTAACATGAGTTATATTTCCTTCATGGTGGTACAAAGAAAACTACCATTTGAAATCTAACACACGTTGGCTTTCATATGATTTTAGATTTCAGATAGTAGTTTTTCTTCTAGCACCATGAATGAAATCCAATGCGTGTTAGTGTTCCTTCTAACAACAACATTGGATGGTGAATGAAAATTAACGCTTTTTAGATTTCTTTCTAACAACAACATTGCATGATCAAAATATAACACATGTTTTTATAGCCCAAAATGACACTTCTCCATCTGTGACGACATTTACATGTTTGGTTGCATCATGAAAATTTCATGAAGACACTTCATAAAAGCTATTGTCAGTCACCCAAAGGATGCTTATGGATGGAAAGGCCATATCAGGACTTCTGTAGCTCCATTTTACCTCTTTTCTAGACCATTGGAAAAGTAAGAGACTAAGGAACAACTTTCCAGACCATACCAACTCCTAAAAACCCTTGGAAACAACTTAAAAATGTATTTTTGGACCAATATGCAGGTTGTCAGTGTTCAACCTATTTTTTTTTCCTTTGCATATGTGGGTTGTCAGTGTTGCACCCATGTATACGCTCATAAATGGTCAAAAATATAAAATTCTTGAATTTTGGGTGGTTTTGGAACTGCCTCCTCAGTAGTAACTTCTCTATTCTCAACCCTAATGCTTCAGAGTATCCTTACCTGCATACCATACATGAATTACCCTATACTGCACCTGCATATTCCTTTTTTCAGTGTTTTTTCACTTTTTTGGCCAGTTTGGGGGAGGTCTATTGTAGTTTGTGGGGTCTTTTTGGTTCCATTGTCAGTGTAAGACAACTGGGAAGTGGTTTCTCCCCTTGAGAGTGATTTTAAACTAATTTGTAAGCCCTTTTTTAATCCTTTGGGATTGTCTCTCGCCATGTACCCCATCTCTTGTCATGGAATGGCCTTGTTGTGAAAGGTGTTGATCAGCCTCTGTTAGAATGTATAGTCTAAACTTAGGAGCTATCTGATCTATATCTCTTTTAGTATTTTTTGTTAACTCCCTTATTCCAAGGTGGTTTGATCTTTCTCTTATGTAGGTCTCCCTCCCAAGAGAGGTCTAGTCAGACTTTAGGGCGACTTAGGGTTTATTTTGTGGACATAGAGCAGGAGTCCTTTTTCTTTGTTTTCCATCATCTACATGCACTTGTTTGTAGGATTTTTTCATTTTTCATTCAAAAAGAAAAAGTAAACAAAAAAATTATTTACTTTATATGCATTTAGGATAGGGTTTAAGCTTAGGTGCATTTCATATCTCTGTCTTTTAAAACTACAAAAAGGGATCTTCCTTTTGTGGCCTCCATTTTTGTTTTTTGAAACGAAAATAGAAGTAAAAGTTTTTTTCATTTTGAACCTCTTTCATATATAGTCATATTGTTTCTTATTTCAAGTTAGAACATCATTAGTTTCAACACCACTACCTTTGAGTAATCAATAGCCCTAAAAAGAACATTGAAATTTAAAACATATTAGAAATATTTTCTTTCTAGGGACGACACACACTAGTCTAAGCTAGTGTTTTGGGTTATGTTTATCTTTAAATTAACAAAAAATTTAAACTCAAACATAGTTTCCTTTCGTTTAGGAAAATCCAATTTCACAAATAAGTGAACCATAAAGCTCCTTTCACATAGGATTCAAGCATGATTTCGTGCGAGATTGAGTTATGGAGATACCCCTCCAATACTCAGTCGAGCATACACCAAAGTTGTTGTGCATATTGGGATTCACTAAGTACATTAGAGGAATTTTGGGGTGTAAAATGGGCCTCCTAAGGAAAATAATAAAATAATAGTTAAAATAATAAAATAATATTGATTAATTTTGGAGGAAGAAAGAAAAAAACTACTTTTTGTGTTCGTATTTTCGACATATCTCCCTGTGTTTTTACTCAAATTTCGATCGGGAGAGCTCGTTGGATGTGGAATTTGATTCCACATCCAATGAGTGCCCACACTGCATACTTTTGACAGACCCCTCTACCCCCAAAAAAAGAAATACCTGAAAAAACATGATGATGATGTCATCATCACATTTTTTTCAGGTATTTCTTGTTTTTGGGGTAGTGGGGTCCATCAAAATTATGCAGTGTGGGTACTCGTTGGATGCAGAATCAAATTCTGTATCCAACGAGCTCTCCTGATCGAAATTTGAGTAAAAACACAATGAGATATGTCGAAAATACGAACAAAAAAAGTAGTTTTTTTTAATGACAAATATGTCAATTCAACCATTATGGTTGACTTATTTTATTGAAATTCTATTGGTTCTTGAATTCCAACTCATAAAAACTTATTTTGGCACGTTTTCTTATAAGGCCCATTTTAGACCCCAAATTTCCTCTAATGCCTATTTCTGTACCTGTGTGGTTCCTGGTACTGTTTTAGTTTCATGCTTAGATACCATTCACATGTGCATCATCTAGACTAATGATTGTTCCACCAAACCTTCTTTGTAATTTTGGTACCTTATCATCTTGACCTCTAGGAATCTACATGGGTGATGGTGGAAGGTTATTTCCACTATACCTAGGGTAGACATGGGAGGAAACCCTGTGCGACTATTTGGAAAAGTGGTTGGTGATTCAAAATATTGCCTTAGAGAAATTGTATCGATACCCTGGGTAACTACCTTTCTCCCTTCATTGTTTAGTACTGGTCTCTCATCCTCCCAGACTCTCCTTTGGAAGGTACCTCTATGTGCTTGGTTTGGATACTTAGGATTTTATTCTAGTGGTGTGCTTGTTGTGGTGTTGGTTTCCAGTCAACCTCATAATTTTCTTTCTTGTGAGTCAGAAACTATGGCTAGTACCCCTATAGACACCAACCAAGAGATCCCCATGCAAGGGGATTCTTGTTCTTTTCCTTTTACTAGGAAGGTTGGTGTTTCTTTGATGACCACTTTGAATATTCCTGGATTCACCCTTGGGATACCAATTTGGTTTTTTCAACTTTGACTATCCCGAATGCTCATGATGCTTCTCAAGCAAGCACTGTATATCAAGGGTATCAAAACAATGTCTCCTCTTCACCAGAAGAAACCTATCCTCCTCCTTCTACCTCATGTGGTGAAAGTTCTGATATTAGTAACCTACAGTATTAAAGAAATAAAATAAGGAAGAATATGAAGAAGACACGAAAGAAAGGGGACATCCACCCATCCTATGTAGGTCATGTTGGGGGAACACACGCAATCTCTTCAAATCATGTTGGACCTATCCACCCAACCTCTTTAGGTCATGTTGGGGGAATTCATCCACCTCTTCAAGTCATGTTGGACCCATCCATCCAGTCTCTGGAGGTCATGCTGGGGGAAAACAACCATCCTTTGCAAGTCATGTTGGACCCAACCACCCATCCTCTAGAGGTCACGTTGGGGGAAAACATTCAACCAATGCAAGTCATGTTGACACTATTTAGAAACCTAAATGTACATGATGCAAGCTTAAGTTCCCTTATAATATTTGCAAGGGAGACCACCTTACCCATCAGTGCCCTGGTATTCCAAAGGTACGAAGAATGTGGTTTGAGTCTTAAGGATATACTGCTCCTGAACAACCTATGAGTTCCCAAAAACATATTCAACTTTTGGTTGATCAAGTGGTTGAACCAGTGGAATCCTTGGTCAATCCCATTCTTCCTTTAGAGAGTGACCCTCATCAAGTGGTTGAACCAATGAAATATTTGGTCAATCCCACTCTTCCTTCATAAATTAAACTGCATCAAGTGGTTGAACCAATGCAATCTTTGGTCAATACCACTCTTCATTCAAAGATTGACCTACATCAAGTGGTTGAACCAATGAAATATTTGGTCAATCCCCCTCTTCATTTCAAGAGTGACCCCGATCAAGTGATTGAATCGATGCAATATTTGATCAATAGCACTCTTCCTTTGGAGAGTGAGTTGTCTGCTAATCATGTTTTCTTCATTTCCAGTTCAAAAATTTCTAGATAAGGGGGAACTGACTTCACTTCGAATGAACCCTCACCAATCCCTCAGATTGCTTTCTTTGATTGGGATAGCCTAACTTAGCCACCCTTTACTTCGACTACACCTTTTCAGATAAAGGTCCAAATTTAAGACTACACGATTGCTCGTTGTATTGTAGATGAAGGAGCCTATGTTAGTATTTTATTCAAGCATGCTTGGAGAGGCATGGGATATCCCATCCTTGTGTCACTTGTTAATCATTCGTTGGACTTTGATAAAATACCTAGCCAAACTATGGTATTTCTTAATCAAACACATGTAACTTTGGGTGGGAATAGTGTCTTAGTTGATTTTATGGTTATATAGGACCCCTTGGACTTTAATATGCTCCTCAGGTGTGATTATGTGTATGTTATGAAAACAATGGTGTCTATGCTCTTTTGTGTGATGTACTTTCCTCACAACAAAGGAATTGTCATTGTAGATCAGCTGGAATTTGGTGATCCCCTCTCCTTACCCAATTGTAGACCAAGGCTATCCTTTGTTAATTCCCAATGTTTCGGTAGAGACTACCCCACCAAGGGTGAATTATGTGGCCTCATATCCCTCGTTTCCAATTTCTACTGAGAAGAATCCTCTTAGTTCATGCTTAACTTCTCGAGACTCGGTCCCAGCAATTGAATAGGTGATCTATCCAATGGGGACTTTGGAGTCCACTCTCCACCCTATTGATCCAACAAAATGTTTAGGCATGTGTTCTACCTATGATGGTAAACTTCCTTCAGATGAAGCATTCTTAGATTCTATGATACAGTCTAGCATTATTATGGATATTGAATCAGTTGTAGTTAGACATAGACATGATTTTCTTAATGAGTCTGATATTTATAATGATTGATCTTCCAATGTTGGCACTATTGAGTCTTTGGACTCTCCCATCGAGCAGCAAGTCGGTAATCCTGATGAGTTTAATTATGCTTGTAGAATTTTCAACTCCTGTGATGTCGAATTTGTTCCTACAGAACCCATCAGCTATGTCAACTTAATATTTCCTATTTAGGTTGATCTTATGGATTATAAATGATCAGGCCTTGGCACTATAGAATCTCCCTTGGTTAACTCTACCTCAATTATGTATTTTGTGGAAGAGAGTGAAGTTGCAACTATTTATACCAAAGTGACCTATATCGGATCTCTTCTTCTGAATATGATCTTGACATTGTTGTTTCATAGAGAGATGATTCTTAGTTGGATTCATAACTACTCACTGGCCTCTCCTTTTTGTTCAAGTTGTAGCCACATTTGCATATACCCCACTCACACTTATGAATCTGATGGTGGCTTCCATGATTTTATCTCGTTATATAATCCCCTCATATATGTCCCCATCATCGCTCAGCCTTGTATCATTTTGTAGTTTCAAATTGACACCCTTTACATGGAGGAGAAACTCCCCAAGTCTCCTTATCTTGATCATGTTCCTTGCACTATGCATAGGAAAGTTCCTTGCGCTTGGAACTAGTTTCTCCTGCCTTTAACACTCGTATCCTCGCATTTAGAGAATTATTATCTATTTCCTTAGATCTCATTAAAAACAGTAAGGAGGCCATGAGCTGAATTTTTTGGGCTCGTTAAAACTTTATGGGAAAGGTATGGAGTTACCTTTAAGCTCTGGTCTAACTCCTTAAACATTACTAGATTACTGAGTTTGCTTGTCCCTTCAAACTTGATAAAGGATGTGACGCAACATCCGTATTGGTATAAGTTTAACCCTTTTTCATACCATGTGGATTACTTACAGAAAATGAATACTCTAGTTCATTGTGGCTAGAAGAGTATTCCCAAGTATAGGTTTATCTCTTTTCCGGGTCTAGGAGACTAAATTTATGACAAAGGAACCTGTTTGAGCTTACTTTTTATTTTTAGTGCTCTAGATTAAGACATGAAAAATATTCTAAGTATTCTTTATTCCATTTTCATGATTGATAAAACCTCAGTACAATGCATCGAGTTTACTGTTGGCTGCCCCATACTCATAAATAAATGGAACAACACGTGTGATCTTTCCTTCCTTCACACTCGTTAAAATAAGGCTATATGCTTGCTCTTAAAGGAGCGTCGGTATGGTGATAGTTTACCCATTTTTTGGACCTTTCTGACTAACTACAAAAAATAAATACGTTAGTTCTCTTGAGCTAAGAGAGTTCTCCTCTGGATTGTTTTATACTTTTTCAAACTTTGGAGACTAAGTTTTTGAAAACGTTCCCCCTAGATTATTTCTTGGAATTTTCAGAATCTCAAATTTTGAAAACACCATCAAGCATCTGTGGAAATTGAACCCAAGTAATAGAACAATTACACTCACAAAATTGCTAATCAAACATGCAAAATTGACATCAAAGGGGATTGAAATTGGAGCATAACACTAATCTATATTGAATAAGTGTACAATAGCCAACCTTGTGAAGCAATAGGCTGCTGCAATATATAATTACATGAGAGATTCAAATGCATAAGGATGCCATTCGAAATAGTCAAAAAGTAGGCTTACCAATTCTAGTCAAATCCCCCATAGGTGCATAAAGCAGTTTCCAAATCCACTAGGATGCTCACAAATTGGCAAAGTCAAGTAGGAAAGCTAATAAGGGATGGAAAGAGAACTCATACATGCTTTTATTAGGAGAAAAGGATGGAGGATGATGTGGGAAAATAAACAAGTCAACTACACCTAGTCTAGCTTTTCATTTTGCCTTAATTCTCAATAAAACAGGAAACTTTACAGAAAAAGCAGATATGTGATTTGGAGGATATGGAATAAAGAAGGCATGCTAAATATGGTTTCCAGGAGATTTCCTAGGCACTACATGACTCATTTTTAGCAAGTGTTGACTTCTATGACATGTAGAAGGCAACTAGCATAGAGTGGAATCTAGGAGACTAGGTAATAAGACAAAAATGATTTAATNTACAGCATCCTCTAATTTGGAATCATAAAATCCATATATCAGTGATTTATCAAGCATTCTTCTATCTCTTTTTCGAGCTTTCCAACAATGAAGAAGGTCCTGAGTTTGCTTTCTTAGACTTGTTAAACATTAATAAGAAATAATGAAAGGGAATTTTGTTCAAATTTTTGTTTATCATGGAAGAAAGTCTTGTATCCTTGAACAAAGCACCAGTTTTGAGTTTATCAACAATTGGGTTCTAGTTTTTCGCCTTAAGATTAAGCCCGATCTCATATTTCTCACTCCTCCAGTTGGTTCCTCTCCCAATTATATGGAGAATCTTTCAATGTATCCTACATTGCATATTTGTATCGTCAATCTATTGATCCTATATTTGTTATCATTTTTTGTAGTTAAATTACTCATATAAACACATGTTTTATTATCTTTTACATATCTTATGTCACGTAGATCATTATTCAGCCCCAGGTATGTATGAATTTAAGGTTCATATGAAATCTATTTATTATTATCATTTTTATGGTTTTATTAATTAAAAATGACATTATTAAAGCACATTTGATGTATTAATTAATTTATATATTTGTTTGCATATTTTACAATCTTTTTGGGACAAATTAATAAATAAAACGCATTCAGCCTGACTTGTGCACAACACATACAACTCGATGTCCATCTTGTTGCACGAAACTCATTAGTATTTTTCCACATGTTGAAATGTGTTGTTGTAGACTGCAGTCTTGAAGTGCGATAGCAAAAAGACACTTTGTTCACCCTAGATCGATGCCCAGCGTATCTAGCTCATAGCCCAGCCTGTTGTTCAACTCTATGTCTAGATCGCTCATCAGACTGCACACTGTTAAGAATTAATTTCATGAAATTAAAACATGAAACAACCTGCAAGCGTTCAATTATCCACACGTCTGGGTGATGGATATTGTGTTTTAGATAATCTGCCAGCTGCATCCTCCTTTGCTTGCCACCACATCAACAATCCATGTGTTGGATTGATACATTTAACCTACGCTTTAGAATATTTGTCAGTACATTCTCCTCTATTCACCATCATCCCACTTGCTGTGATGAAGGAGTCGTGCGCCACATATGAAGACCTGTTGCACTGAAGAAGGAGCCTATGTGTTCATTGTCCAGTGAAGAAGACCATAACTGCACTGAAGAAGGGAATATTCCTATCTGTTGGTATGAAATCAGTTAAATGCCTTAATAGTCGACTAAATTTAAAGAGCATTCGACCACTAAAGGGTTGACTTTCTCATCCCTATAAACACTGTATATAAACACCTCTTTCTGCAGAGTTAGGGAGTTGATCATTTTATTCTAGACAGTCATTTTTTGAAGAAGAACATTGTAACCCTGTTCCATTGTTTGAATAAAGAGTTGTATGTGTTGTTGTTGATGATTGCATTTGAGTAAAAGTTAGCCAGGAACCACCCCTAATTCCTGAGAGGGCCCCTCATCAACCGTAGGTTTCTTTTCTTGTTTATTTCTTTCATATATTATGTTGTAGCTAGTTTAATTTGCAGTCTGTTTTATTATTTATGTAATGCAATTTTATTTCTGAATTAGATAGTTAACTGCGTGCATAGTTTGCTTTCAACTTCATTTTCAGTCATTTCATTTCCAGCTTATTGTTTAGTTTATTTGCAAGTTAGATAGAATATATTGTTGTTTATCAGGTTAAATAGATTTAGATCTGTTTATTTCATTTCTATTATAAATTATCAGTTTATGCAATTTACATTTCAATTTATTAATATGCAATGGTTACTATATGCTTACGCTTATGAATTTGTTTAAGTCTATTTCACTATTAAATTTGCTTAATAAGTAGGTTTACTTATTGCCTTTATGCATTAGATCTGCATCTGCACAAATTCAGCTAAAGATTAGCTCATTTAGGTTAGTTTTTACTATCTTAACAGTGTAGACTGTCATTCAGACATCCTGTTCAGTCTGTTATTCAACCACCCTTTTCAGACCCATAGTTCAGACTGTCATTCAGCCCTTAGTTTCATTTTTAGTGTTTTTCATGTATTTTGGGATTGTTTTCAGTTTTTTTTTGTTAATATCTGAATTATGTTTTGACTGAGATAGTTAGATAATAGTTCTATTTAACATTGAAGTTAAAGTTTAATTGTTTTAGGTTATTTATTAAATTTTTATTATTTTCTTTACTTCTTTTCACCTTGAATATGTGTTAAGTTGTTTATGTTTTTGTTTCTTGAATATTGTTTCTAATTTTGTTTAATTGTTGTATTGTTTTGTATTCATGCCTTTTGGATTTATTTATTCATTTCCATGTAAGATTTAGTGTTATATGTGTTATCCTTACTATGTTTTTAGGTTGTCTCTTTTATATTGTGTTATTGTTCAAAGAAGTCATAGGACAGAACCTAAAAATATTTATTTTATTAAGTTTTCTACTTGCTTATTTTATTAATTTTTCTTTATTAATTTTTCTACTTGCTTATAAGTTAAGTCTTCCTTGCACCCTAGTTTCCCATTTGAATAGTTAATTATTGATTGTATTTCAGTTTAAAGTTATAAAATAAAATTATCAATTATTTAGTTTTTTATTCTATCTCAGTTTAATTAACTTAATAATTGCATTCATAGGAGTTTGACTTGGTTTTTCATTTTGAAAGATCTTTCGATCTTTTGTTTGTTAAAATATTTCCATGACACCATAAGAACCTCTCTACCTTCACATATATTTTGTGTCAACTCTAATCCTACCAACCCCGGTCGATAATTAAAGAATAGGTGAATTAATTTAGACATTAACACACCCAACACTTTTGGCACCGTTGTCGGGGAGTTGTTCTGTAAGGTAGAGTAGAATTCTCTATGAAGCTTAGCAATAGGTTAGTAGCGGGGGAGAGGTAAGACAAGAGGTAAGAACCCACACATCTGTTATAACAGGCACCTCCAAATCCAGCAGTAGTAGTAGTATAGGTTTTCTTTAGTTCAAATTTTTTCATGAGCAGAATTAGATATCCTCAGGGTAGATTTGTTACGACCGGAAAACTTAGTGAAGTCCCTACTAACTATCGTAGGGGATGTAATTCCCCAACTACTAACTCACCAAAAGGTATCGAAAGACGCCTATAGGAAGTAATTCTACCCTGAAACCTAAGGAGTCTCTCTTAGAATATCTTACTGGGGAAGCCATAGAAGGAGAAGGAACATTGGCGGAAGGTCCTAAGGACCCCATTCCTGAGGAGGTCCAAGAGGATCATCCATTAGAAATATCCATCCCTCCACTAGTTTTGAATCCAATTAATACAACTTTTCCATTATTAGGAGAACCGAATTTCATTGACTTTGTTAATCTTTCCCAAGTAAAATATCTCTTTGGAACCTCAGTACATCCAGTCATTTCGCAAATTGAAACTTCTACAGTAGAACCTACTATCCCTTTAGGATTCAATAAAAACACAGTTGATCAAAAGAATATCTCTCCCAAAAAAGAACATTGGGACACCCCATTATCACCTCGAAAGGAACCTCTTAGGTATATCTACATTAAGAATCCATCTTATAATGAGAGACGGGGAGAAAATGAATATCATGATGAAGTTAGAAATGAAGAAGGAGAAGGGGAAAATTAAACTGAGGTTACCTTTAAGTTCCCTATTTTAGATATAATGCAGGAAGTAACTATGAAAAGCATCCCTCCTTCCTCCCTACCTACTTTTTATGGAAAAAGTAATTAGGACCCGGACACATTCTTGTTCGAGTTCGATATCCTTTGTAGGAGATATAATTATCTACAAGATGATCACAAACTAAAACTCTTTCCCACTACACTAAAGTATTCCTCCCTGATATGGTTCATGGGATTAGGAAATTCACTATCAGGGCTTGGGATGATATGAAAACTTCATTCTTATGAAAATATCAAGAGTATTCCAAACCCAATGACTCTCGACATGATATATTCAAGATACAACAACTTGAATATGAGAGCCTGGGGGATTATCGCGAAAGATTCTTTTATACATTACATAAATATAAATATAGTGACCTCCAAGAAGATGTAGTACATACACTTTTTATTAGGGGGATCTCCGAAGACTTGTTAGAAAGTCTTAATCTCATGGAAGATGGAAATATTTCTTATAAAAAATTTGTATAAATCGGTGATATGTGTAAAAATTATTCTAGGAGCAGGGGGGAAGTTCCAAAAAAAATTCGAGATCCTTTTAGTAGAAATGTAAGAGGAAATGTTCCTAGTTCAGGTGGAGTTACAAGAGTAGAGTTAGGAAACTTGTTGGAGAATTTCAAAACTGATATCTTAGGAGCAATAGGTTCTCAACTAGATGCTTTACAAGCTGATAAGAGGCAGAATGAAGAACAAGAAGCAATGAGTATCTTTTGTCCAAGATGTAGAACTAAACATCCCCAAAGGGAATGTCCATTAAACAACATCTCTGCATGTCACATCTGTACAGAAGAGCATCCAACAGATAACTGCCCATCCTTTCCTAGGTTGTAAGACATCTATAAGAGTGGGGATGTAGCTAAAACATCTAGGAGGCCTCCTTAGAAACCTAGAGACCAACTGCATATCTGAAATTTCCACCACAACCTCCACTCTATTACCCTCTGTATCAACCAACTCAACAATGGAACAATTCAAGTTGGCAGAATTGGCCACCTCAGTACTCTCCTCCTCAATTTCCACAAAAGAAATATTAGTCACCAGGATGGAAAGGACAACCATATCCTTAGACACAACCTGTCCCTCCACCTAATCATTCTTATCCTCAAAACTGAACAAATTTCCAGGAAATTTTTCCTAGATTTGTACCTCCAGTTCCTTTTATCATACAACAACCTCATCACTTTCAGAATGCAAATCCTCCTCGACTGACATTATTACCTACATATCAGTGTATTACTATGGTGAATACAGGTATCAAGGTGTATACCCTTCATATCAGTGTATTCATCCTCATACTTATAGTTTTTGTAATTCTTGTTTTACTATATCCTTTAGAGCAGGATTCATCCTCCTGTATGGATGCCTTGATACCTTGATAGCATGTCACCTATAAGGCATCCATACAGGAGGATGAATCCTGCTCTAAAGGATATAGTAAAACAAGAATTACAAAAACTCCTCACTGTTGGTTTCATCTATCCTATCTCCGACTGTAAATGGGTATCTCCTTTATTAGTAGTCCCAAATAAATTCACAGGGTAATGGTGCATTTGTGTTGATTTTAGAGAGCTAAACAAAGCTACACTTAAAGACTACTTTCCTTTACCTATTATTGATCAAGTATTAGATACTCAGTCAAGTAAACAATATTTTTCTTTTCTTGACGGATATAGTGGTTACAACCATATTTTAATAGCACCTGAAGATCAAGACAATACCACTTTTACATGCCCTTGGGGAACATACGCTTATCGAGTTTTTCCATTTGGCTTATGTAATGCACCTGCCACTTTCCAGCAAGCAGTCTTAGGAATCTTTTATGATCTTATACATGACTATGTGGAGGTATACATGGATGACTTTATGGCCTATGGTAATAATTTTCAAGAAGCCCTTGAAAACCTAGAGAAGGTCTTGATTTGATGTCAAGAAATGAATTTATCCCTTAGTGATGAAAAATGTAAAATGTTACTGACAGAAGGTATAGTTTTGGGACACCATGTTTCCTCCCAAGGAATTAAGGTAGACCCTGCGAAGATTGAAGTAATTAGTGGCCTTCCCTCTCCCAAAACTTAGAAAGAGGTAAGAATATTTCTTGGTCATGTAGGCTATTACCGCCGTTGTATTGAAAATTTCACTAAAATAGTTGCACCAATGTTTAAGTTGCTTACAAAAGAACAGAGAATTCCAATGGACAGAATCTTATCAAAATGCTTTTGAAATTCTAAAAGCTAAATTATTAATGGAACCAATACTTAGGGGTCCCGATTGGTCCCTTCCTTTTCAGATATCTACTGATTCCTCTGATACAACCATAGGAGTCCTCAGCCAAAAATAACGACAAGCACCTTATGCCATATATTTTATTAGCAAAAATTTGACCCCTGCTGAATTAAAGTATACTGTTACTAAAAAGGAATTTTTGGCAGTATTTTATTCTATTAATAAGTTTCATCATTACATCACAGGTTATGAAGTTTTTATGCATACTAATCACTCTACCATTAGGTTTCTAATGAATAAACCAACCACCAATGGTAGAGTGACCCGGTGGCTTCTTTTATTGCAAGAATTTAACATTACCGTCATTGAACAACCTGGTAAAGAAAATCTCGTAGAAGATTTCCTTTCCCTTATTCAACATGAAGACAGTTCTAAACCAGTTGATGACACTTTTCCTAATGAACATCTATTTGTTGTATTTGTTCAAACCCCTTGGTTCACAGATATTTCCAATTATTTAACAACTAGGAAAATAACAAACCATTTGTATCCACATGAGAAGCATTGTGTTATAGTTTAGAGTTCCAATTATTCTTGGGTTGATAAGGATCTCTTCCACACTAGTCTAGATCTTATTATTTGATGATGCATGCAAGAGGATGAAATGCAAGACATTCTCCATGCATTCCATGATGGACCATGTGGAGGACATTTTTCTGATAAGAGGACGACATACAAAGTATTACATTCTGGTTATTATTGGCCAATCATTTTTAAGGATGATGCCAAATATGTTAAAGGATGCGATAGTTTCCAAAGAATGGGTAGACCTATGTCATCTGATCAGATGCCTTTACAACCCCAGGTTATGATTGAACCTTTTGAGAAATGGGATCTTGATTTTGTAGGACAAATTTCTCCCATGTCTCAAAAAAATAAATATATCCTAGTTTGCACGGACTATGTCAACAAATGGGTAAAATATAAAGCTTTGTTTAGAGCCACAGAGAAATCAGTGGTAGAATTCATATAGGAAGAAATATTCACCCGGTTTGGTGTACCTAGAGAAATTGTCACAGATCAAGGTACTGAATTTACTTCTAAATTAATGAAAGAACTTACTACGAAATATGGCATCCGACATTGCAAATATTCACCTTATCATCCTCAAGATAATGGTCAGGTAGAGTCAACTAATAAAGTATTGGAATCCATTTTAACTAAAACCATTCACTTACAGCATAAGGATTGGGCAGATAGACTCCTAGAGGCTTTTTGGACCTATAGGATAAAATGGAGAAACACTACCACACATACCCCCTCTGAGTTAGTGTATGGAAAACAAGTCCTTTTACCTATTTAATTTCAACTTAAAACCTTTCAGATGGAAGCACAATTAGGCTTGAATTTGGATGAAGCACAAAAACAACAAATATTACAAATTAATGAGTTAGATGAAATTAGACAAGATGCACTCCAAATAACCATGCTAACACAGAATCAACGAAATGCATGGCATGATAAACTTATTAAACATAAGCAATTTAATACTGGAGATTGGGAACTACTATTCAACTCACGGTTTAAAAATTTTAAAAGAAATTAAACCACCGTTGGATGGGTCCATACGAAGTAGTTACAACTTTTGACAATGGATCAATAAAAATTAAAACAATTGAAGGCTCAAAAGTTGTATTTGTAGTAAATGGGCATAGACTCAAACTTTATCATCAACTGACATAGTAAACAAGATTTTATACATAATGTTTTGCATCATAATGAAATGAAATCAGTTGAAGGGGAAGTTATTCCTCCTCCTCCTGGTCCCTAAAAAGTATTTTGGGTTATTATCACTTGTATATATGTACATATGTGTTTGTTTCTTTGAATAAATAAGAGTCATTTCTAAATCGATTGTTTACACAAGACTCTTTTTATTTTTATGTCTTCATGAATAAATTGAATCATCTAACAACTGGTTTTGCAGTTTGATTATAAATATTATATCTCTATAAGCAGAATATGAAGTATTACTTGGACAAGGGAAGCATGTTAAAATACTCATCAGGTATCTCAACCTTTCTTGGGGTACTTTTGAAATTTTCAGCGTATAGTAAAAATAACATTTATAATTCTCTATATAACATACTTAACCTTCTCTTCTATGATTCATATGGTTTTGGTATTTTGATTTAGACATGTATATTTCTGATTTACTCTTTTTAACAATTGCTTAATAGACCTGCTTTCATTATCATATTTTTCACATTCTCATTTTACACCTTTGGATTACTAGTTCATCTTATGCTTGTTGTTAAAACTTGTCTCTTGAGTATTTTGCTGATAACTTGAACGTAAGTGGATTTTTTGTCTGTGGGGAACATTACTTTTTAAATAAGAAGTAGTGTTAGGTTAAAGAACAAGTTTCAATTATTCTCTTTTGACATTATTTATGGTGAGGCCATTATAAAATTATGTATGTTTAAAAAATATATATATATTTGAATTATGTGTTTAGCAGGATTTAACACGCTCTATTACCAATCGGCTTCCATATATTTGATATCATTATACAAGGCAAACCTGCCAGGGTACTGAGCAGGCCTACTGGAAGAGGGTCAATACTAAGTAAAACCTTACAACGGGAATCTCAATAAATGCAAGTGAACACATCGGTGTACTGAACAAGCTCACTAGTAGCGGGGATATGCTTGCATGGTACCAAGATAAACCCATCAGGGTACTGAATAGGCTTGCTGGCAACGGGGCAATAGCAGGTAAAAGAGGTCTCGTTAATACACCACTATGCATATAGTTCGTAAAATTGTGTTAATATTAAGAAAATTCTTCAAAACAATATATCATGGACAAATTGTCTATAATGTCATTTGAGAATGGTTGTCAGTTGGACTTTTCCTCGACCATCTAATTCTGCAGATACCTAAGATGTCTTATCTTAGAAATGGAACCCATATCTGTAAATATCACACACTATGGGGTACACTTAAATATTTTGTGATGACAGGATATCTTTAAAATGAGGCATAAATGATTAGTTTTTCCTTTGGCATTCTTTTAGTTCAATTATTCTCATTTATGTGGTATTTCTAAGAATTGTTCTATTTTTCATGAATTTACATCTCTGAATCATTTCCATTTACTAGTTAGTTAGTTTTTCTTCTTCTTTCCAAAATAATCAACAGCATGATAGAACTCTTTAATTTTTATTTATTTTGGAACAATCAATTCTTATCTCTTATATGGCTTGAGGACACACTATAAATTTGGTTTGGGGGAAGATGGATTTGGAAAAATTAGATTGTTTTCACTTTTTATGATCGATCTAATTATCTCTGATAAATGATAAGTGTTTTTCAGGATAATATAAGCAATGGAATTTGGTTATAGCATGAAGCATATTTTTACAGCAAAATCAATATGGAGAACTATATGAAGAATCAAAAGAATGTCCAAATGAAATACCAAATGACAATCTGAATAAAACATTGTAATATTTTAGTATTTATAATTAAATCTTGCTAACCAAATTTTTTTTTTTGGCAAATAATTTTTACCTTCATATGGATGCTTAGAAATTCTTCTTATCATTTTATTATTTATTAATCCTATCCTTTTACCCAATCATGCATGAAAATGATCAATCATTTTGTTATTCAAAATGTGATTTATGTTTTTGTGTTACATGTTCAACCTATCCAAAGTTTCACTTTGGACATGGTTGAATTAATTTCAAACCTTATAAATGACAAAATTATTTTGAACCTGAGAACTATTAAATTAAGAATGTTGAAAAACTCAATAAAGTCATTTTTAACCTTCATACAATGTTTGACATGAAAAATATGTTATTTTTAAGTTACAGGTTAAAAGAGAGAAGTTTAAATTATCTTCTTCATCTGCTAAGTTGAAGGCAGCTGCTAGTTCGCCTTCTTCCTAAATTGTTTTTCTTTCTTTTTGCTTAGTGGGACCTAGCATTTCTCTGGTTTGGGGGTATGTTGATCCTAGATTTGTTATCATTTTTTACAGTTAAATTACTCATTTAAACACATGTTTTATTATCTTTTCATATTTTATGTCACACAGATCATTATTCAGCCCCAAGTATGTATGAATTTAAGGTTTATATGAAATCTATTTATTATTATCACTTTTTATGGTTTTATTAATTAAAAATGACATTATTAAAGAACATTTGATGTATTAAATAATTTATATATTTGTTTGCATATTTTACAATATTTTTGGGACAAATTAATAAACAAAATGCATTCATCCTACCTCGCGCACATCACAACCAGCTTGACGTCCAGCTTGTTGCACGAAACTCATTGCTAGTTTGCTAGATGTTGAAACCCATTACTGTAGACTGCAGTCCTAAAGAGATCTAGCAAACAGACACTTCATTCACCTTAGATTGACGCCCAACATATCCAGCTCTCAGCCCATCCTGTTGTTCAGCTCTCCGTCTAGATCGTTGATCAAACTGTACGTTGTTAAGAATTAATTTCAAGTAATTAAAACATGAAACATCCTACAAACATCATGTTATCCATACGTTTGGGTGATGGAGCTTGTGTTCTAGATAATCCACCAGCTGCAACCTCCTTTGGTTGCCACAAAATCAATAATCCATGCATTAGATTGATACATTTAACCTACGCTCTAGAAGATTCACCAATATGTTCTCCTCTTTTCACCATAATCCCACCTACTGCAATGAATAAGGAGTCGTGTGCCACATCTGAAGACCTACTGCACTAAAGAAGGAGCCTGTGTGTTCGATGTCCATTAAAGAAGACCAGAACTACACTGAAGAAGGGAAGATGCATGTGCATTGGCCTGCAATCAGTTAAATGGCTTAATAGTCGACTAAATTTAGAGAGAAATCGACCACTAAAGGGCCAACTTGCTCATCCCTGTAAACGTTGTATATAAACACCTCTTTATGTAGAGTTAGGGAGTTGATCATTTTATTCTAGACAGCCATTTTTTAGAGAAGAACATTGTAACTATATTCCATCATTTGAATAAAGAGTTGTATGTGTTGTTATTAACGATTGCGTTTGAGTAGAAGTTAGCCAGGTAACACCCCTGATTGCTAAGAGGGCCCCTCATCAACCAGAGGTTTCTTTTCTTGTTTATTTCTTTTATCTTTTTTGTTGTAGCTAGTTTAATTTACAGTCTATTTTATTATTTCTGTAATTCAATTTTATTTCTGAATTAGATAGTTAACTGTGCACATAGTTTGCTTTCAGCTTTGTTTTCAGTCATTTCATTTCTAGCTTATTGTTTAGTTTATTTGCAAGTTAGATAAAAATAGATTGTTGGTTATCAAGTTAAATAGTTTCAGCACTATTTATTTCATTTCTGTTATAAATTATCAGTTTATGCAATTTACATTTCAATTTATTAATATACAATGGTTTCTTTATGCTTACGCTTATGAATTTGTTTAAGTCTATTTCACTGTTAAATTTGCTTAATAAGTAGGTTTACTTGTTTCCTTTATGCATTAGATCTGCATCTACACAAATTCAGCTAAATATTAGCTCATTTAGGTTAGTTTTTACTATCTTAATGGTGCAGACTGTCATTCGGACGGCCTATTTAGTCTGTTATTCAACCACCCTTTTCAAACCCATAGTTCAGTCTGTCATTCAACCCTTAGGTTCGTTTCTAATGTTTTTCATGTATTTTGAGATTGTTTTCAGTTCTGTCTTATTAATGTCTGAATTATGTTTTGACTGAGATAGTTAGATAATAGTTTTATTTAACATTGAAGTTAAAGTTTAATTGTTTTAGGTTATTTATTAAAGTTTTATTATTTTCTTTACTTCTTTTCACCTTGAATATGTGTTAAGTTGTTTATGTTTTTGTTTCTGGGATATTGTTTCTGATTTTGTTTTACTATTTTATTGTTTTGTATTTATGCTTTTTGGATTGCTTTATTCATTTGCATGTGAGATTTAGTGTTATATGTGTTATCCTTAGTATGTTTTTAGGTTGTCTCTTTTATATTGTGTTATTGTTGAAAGAACTTGTAGGACAAAACCTAAAGATATTTTTTTTATTAATTTTTCTACTTTCTTCTTTTATTAAGTTTTCTACTTGCTTATAAGTTAAGTCTTCCTTGCACCCTAGTTTCCCATTTGAATAGTTAATTATTGATTGTATTTCAGTTTAAAGTTATAAAATAAAATTATCAATTGTTTATTTTATTATTCTGTCTCAGTTTAATTACCTTAATAATTGCATTCTTAGGAGTTTGACTTGATTTTTCATTTCGAAATATCTTTTGATATTTTGTTTGTTAAAATATTTCCACGACACAATAAGAACCCCTCTACCTTCGCATATATTTTGTTTCAACTCTAAGCCTACCAACCCTGGTCAATAATTAAACAATAGGTGAATTAATTTAGACATTGACACACCCAACACAATCCTTTTGTGTCCAAATTTTCCTGAGTCATGTTTGTGTCGTGCTCAGTGTTCAAGGATAAAATTAGTGCCAATAATTCTGTAGTTTCCTTGACCTTATGTGTCGTCCACCCTGATATATGTTTATCACATCAAGTCTTGGGTGGTCCTTGTTGCAAAACAATTTCCTAGATCCAAATCAATCTAATCTCTAACTTCCCTTGTGTTGGATGATGGATGATGCCTTAATTCCTTCCTTCCAATAGATCTCTTCCTATTAAAATCAACACATCTTGGTCTGTGAATGAAATTTAGATTTTGTTGTATTACCTTAGGGATTGCAGTCATTAGTGGCAATTTCCCTCGCCATTAGGTAGGGGGAATACGTTAATTTATCCTACTCGATGGATTCTTTAGGTGTTCGACTTCAAGATCATTCATTCGCACCTGTTTAGAATTTAATAGGTACCTTGGGGACCATTTCCATTACTAGCAGTTTCCCTCGTGTTTGTTAACACCTTTCATCAATGACTTGTAATCAAATGGTTTCCCCATGTTTGAATTCAGCTCCTATATTCACATGGTTAGGATATGTACCTTTGGGTAGTTTGGATTGAAGACCTTAGGCCGATAATAGCATCATTGTATTTTTCTACTTCCCAAGCTACGTAAGACCTTGTCACACTTCATATGACATTTTATGAGACATAGAACCACCTTGTGTTATTATGGATATGATCAATTATTGGACATGGATCCACATTGTTCATTTGTGGCCATGACTCCTTTATATTTTACATGGAACATTTTTGCATGTTGTGTGACCACGATATTTACATCAGTGATACATATGTTGGATCTGCCTCATATATGTATTGGAATCATTTGTATATGAACATGTATGTTCTAGATATCAATTTTTTCTGACATTTATCTCTCTTTTAGGCACCTTGGTTTGATCCTACAATATTGGATTCTCTAGTTTCTCAGACTCCATGATCAAATGGCTCCCTATTTATAGTGTATTTTGGAAATCATCTTAATATCTAACCTAATACATTAGGGGGAGTCTATTATAGTCCAAAATGGCACTTATTCATCTATGATGACATAAATGGCACTTCTTTTTCTGTGATGACATTTACATGTTTCGTCGCATGACACCAATTTCATGATGACACTTCATGAAATCTATTGCTATTCAACCAAAGGAAACTTGTGTATGGAAAGGCCATATCAAGACTTTTGTAGCTCTATTTACCTCTTTTCTAGACCATTGGAAAGGTAAGAGACTAAGGAACAACTTTCTAGACCATTCCAACTCCTAAAAACCCTTGAAAACACCTTAAAAATGCATTTCTTGAAAAATATGCAGGTTGCCAATGTTGAACCTACGTTTTTCACTTTGCATGTGCAGTTTTTCAATGTTGCACCTATGTGTTCCCTCATAAATGGTAAAAATATATTAAATTATCTAATTGTGGGTGGTTTGGATGGTTTTGGAAATGCCTCCTTAATTGTAACTACTCTATCCTCGACCCTAACTCTTCAGATTGCTATATAAGAGAGGGAGAAGGGACCATGAAGAGGACTTAACCTTTGGTATTGTTATGCTGAAAGAATTTGGACTCTCATCCCTCTCACCTATGCATTGGTTGTCATATACCCTTATTGTAGACCTTGGAGGCTGAGAATTTTGGAGGAGAGAAAAAGGAGATCCAGATCGAAGGTTTCACAACGTTCCTTGCATAAGGAGAAGGTATATCTTATACGTCTTCCATCAATTAATAAAGATTTGATTTTATTCACTTTACAAATAACTGTGTATATATCAGTTTATGGTCATATGTTGATGTTGATGAGATTAGGGTTTAATTTTATCTTGAATATAAATATCTTGTTTGTGTTCGAATTGGTTTGAGGAAGTTTTGAAGTTGTTTTACAGGTTTATAGGTTGTATAGCAAGCAAAGGATTAAAGAGAAAGATTGGATCAAACTTTAGTGCATAAAGTATGAACCCTCCTAACCCTTGAAATCTTGTTTAAATTTATACCTACAGAGCATTATATATCATTATGTATACCCCTAGCATGTTGGTGGCCTCAACCCCAGCCATAGGATCAATTCCCTAACAACAAATGTTAGCTTTCATATGGTTTTGTTCCTTCTAGAACAACCACATTGTGATACCATATGAAAGCTAACGTGTGTTAGCTTTCATCCATGCAATGTTGTTGTTAGAAGAAACATTAGCTTTTGTTCACCATGCAATGTTGTTGTTAGAAGTAAATATAACATGAATTAAAGTTTGTTCATGGTGCTAGAAGGAAAAATACCATATGAAATCCAACATGTGTTAGCTTTAATATGATTATGCAACATTGTTATTAGAAGTAAATCTAGCATGCATTAGATTGCATGATGTTGGAAGGAAAAATAACATGAGTTAGGTTTCCTTCATGGTTCTATAAGGAAAACTAACATATGAAATCTAACACACATTAACTTTGATAACAATTTTGTTGTGTTCGAAAGAAAACTACCATATGAAAGCTAACACGCATTAACTTTCATTCACCGTGAAATGTTGTTGTTAGAACAAAAACTAACACACGTTAGATTTAATTGAGTATGCAATATTATTATTATAAGGATAGCTAACATGTGTTAGATTTCATGTTGTTGTTAAAATGGAATCTAACACGCATTAGCTTTCATACACCATGGAATGTTGTTATCAGAAAGAAAGCTAACATGTGTTAGATTTCATGTTGTTAGAAGGAAATCTATCATGCATTAAATTTCATGTTGTTGTTAGAAGAAAAGTTAATATGAATTGTATTTCCTTCATGGTGCTAGAAATAAAACTTATATATCATAGCGAACATGTGTTAGCTTTCATATAGTAGTTTTTCTTCTAGCACCATGAAGGAAATATAATGCATGTTAGCTTTCCTTTTAACAACAACATTGGATAGTGGATGAAATCTAATGATTTTTGGATTTCATTCTAACAAAAACATTGCATGGATTAAAGGTAGCACGTTTTATATTTCATATGGTTGACAACCATATGAAAGCTAACACGCATTAGCTTTCATTTGTGCAATGTTAAAGCTAGAAAAAGAATTAACTTTCATTCACCATGAAATATTTTTGTTAGAAGGAAAGATAACATGAATTATATTTATTTCATGGTGCTAGAAGGAAAATTACCATATGAAAGATAATACGCGTTATATTTCAAATGGTTGTGAAAACTTGTTATTAGAAGAAAAACTAACATGCATTAGATTTCATGTTGTTGTTAAAAGGAAAGATAACATGTGTTATATTTCCTTCATGGTTATAGAAAAAAAACTACCATATGAAATCTAATACACTTTAGCTTAACACACATTAACTTTGATAACAATTTAGTTGTGTTAGAAAGAAACCTACCATATGAAATCTAACACATGTTATCTTTCATTCACTATGCAATGTTATTCTTAGAATGAAATATAACACACGTTATCTTTCATTGACTGTCCAATATTATTATTAGAAGGATTTCTAACATATGTTAGATTTCATGTTGTTGTTAAAATATAATCTAACACACATTAGCTTTCATACTCCATGCAATGTTGTTTTTAGAAGGAAAACTATTATTTGTTAGATTTCATGTCGTTAGAAGGAAATAAATCATGTGTTATATTTCATGTTGTTGTTAGAATGAAATCCAACATAGGTTGGATTTCCTTCATGGTGCTAGAAGGAAATTTACAATATGAAATCTAACACTTGTTAGCTTTCATATGACGATATCTTTCATATAGTAGTTTTTCTTCTAGCACCATCAAGGAAATATAATGCATGTTAGCTTTCTTTCTAACAACAACATTGGATTGTGAATCAAAGCTAACACTTGTTAGCTTTATCTATAAAAAAAAATTGTACAGATGAAAGCTAATGTTTGTTATCTTTCATATGGTTGTTTACATTCTAGCACAACCACATTGTCATCAAAGCTAAAGCACAATGTGGTTTTTCTAGAAGGAAACAAGGATATGAAATATAACACACGTTAGCTTTAATTCATGTAATGTTGTTGTTCAAGAGAATACAACTTTATAACCTAGGGTCTCTAGGGTTACCAACATACTGAATAAACTTGTAGACACTCAGCCATTAAATAATTTGACAAAGAAATAAGGAAGAAATTAGGTGTACCTTGCTTATGGAGGTTGATCCTAGCTTTCTTCTTCAATCCAAATTGATCCAACAACTTCTAGGGAATCTCCAATACCTGTAAAGAGCCATACTTTTTCTGCAATATCTTATATATTATATATTAATGAAATAATATGCTTCCAATGAAATGACAAGACAATTCAGAAATCATAATATATAAGAGTACAAAGACACAAATTGGAATAAAGTATCTCTTTATTGATAAAAACCGATAGAAGATTACAACCAGTATCTGAAACAAGTGCTCCTCTGCTATCCAAGGAAACTAAGTTTTGTTGCTCCAAGATCTCCAAAGGCAATCTACCAACATAACTTTTCTCTAGAAGGGATGATGTTTAACTTCAACCCCTACCCTCTATTTATTCATGAGGAAAGAGAAAGGTTACGAAGGTTGAGATGGTTGAGAAAGTTGGGATAGTTATGATTAGGAACTCAATTATACTCAACTAAACATGTTTAGATTTTTAATTTTGTATTAGGGAATTCACGACTATTAATAGTAGCAAGTCATGTATGATACAAGACTTTCATAAGGGAAACCTGTTTGTTCAAACTCTGATCGTGTATTCACAGGTTACAATGGAAATAGTCGCAATTTATCCCTAATGACCTTATAAAAAATAGGTCAGGCTAGTTAGAGGATGATGCATCAAATATCATGCATAACTATAGTGTTTTGGCCACTTCTATCCATTTTTTTTATCGAAACATTGAGTGCCAGCACTCAGCTAGAGAAGTTCCATTTCACAAGATAATAGATGCCCCCTAATGTGTGAGGTCCGAGGGAAGGGATGGTCAAAATACATTACAAAATTTATTCTTGGAGAACTCAGTTACCAAGGCTGTAGGGAGGTACCTGAAACATACATAAAAAAGTCATATACAAAATCATATCTGAAGGTACCATGTTCAATCAAGAGGAACACTAGCTCCTTTACAATATTTTATTACATCATATGATACAAGAAGCGAGTCCATGTATATTACAAAGGTGGATCAGAGCCACAATATACAATGATGAGTCTTCAAAATATGGAAGTAGTGTTGTTGAACATAACACAATCTTGCGCAACTTAGGTTATAGAGATATGAACCTAAGTTCTTCGTCCAAATCCATAGTAACCAGTACAATCCCTGCCATGTGAATAGATTAGATGAGGTCAAACATGGAAGAAACTCAATAGAATGTCAGTAAATTAGTAATGCTGAAAATTGAAGCAAAGGAGTTCACCAATAAGGGTAGTGAATCCTAAGGTACCATCATCGAAACTCTAGGTCTTCGTCTTCAGGGGAGACTGATGATAAATTGTGATGTTAGGAGGAGGGCAATGAATCCTTTAACATATCACAAGAGTGACTAGAAAACTGGATAGGGGAAGGTAGACACAAGGAATTCTCAGAGATGATAATGATGGGGATCAGGATAATCAGATAAAGGTATGTATCCTTGAATAGGGATCAGGACACAAAGATGACCCAAGGAAGCTTTTGACTTGCAAAAATGAAAACTAGATTTATCTGTCATGTAGGAGACGTGATCAGATTCCCCATGTATAAAGGACAAGTAGAGAGTGAAAATTCAAAGTAATAGCTGAGCTGGAAGTGTAAACTGAAACATGAGTCTCAAAAATTTCAGAGAGTGCTTTGTTCAAGAATGACATGCTTCCACTATTTATAACCCAAAGAGAGAAATTCTTCCTTATCTTTCTTGTTAAGTTTTAACTAGTCCAAGAAATTCAACTCGAGTCTCTCTTGTTTTTTGACAAGATTGAAGAGGAGAGAGAATAATGCTTGATATTTACTGATTCATGGATTTTATGAGCCCAAACTAGTAGATGTGCGTTGGTGTTTTCATGGTTTTGAGAGTCTGAAAAATCCGAAGAAGACTCTAGGGGGGTGATTTTTTGTACAATTTAGTCTTCTGAGGCCATAAAAGTATAAAACAATTCACATAAGAACTCTCTCACCTTTTGGAGGACTAAGGTATACATTTTTTTGTGCTTAGTCTGCAAGGTCCAAAAAAGGGGTAAACTAATACTAGACTAACGCACCTTCAAAAAAAGCATATAGCTTGAGTTTAACGAGTGTGAAGGAAGAAAAGATCACTCAGAAAGATCCATTTGTTTACGAGAAATGGGGCTTACAACAGTAAAATCTATGCTTTTTTATTTAGGTTTTGTGAGCATGACAAAGACATAAAGTACCCTCAAAATATTTTTCATGTTTGGGTCCAAAGCATGAAAAAGAGAAAACTAAGCTCATACCAAGTGTTCCTTTTCTGTAAATTTAGTCCCTCGGGTCCAGAAAAGAGATAAACATGTTCCTGAAGATACTCTTCTCGATTCCGTAGAAAAGAGAGTATTCCTTTCATGTAAATAATCTACATTGTCTGAGAAAGAGATAACTTACCACCAATGTAGATGATCGTTCACTTATTCTTAACAAGTATGAACGAACAAGTTTACTCGACAGTCTAGTCTATTTTGAGGAGTCAAACCAGGGCCTAAAGAAAACTCCATAAGTGCGGGGAGCCTTATAATCATGTATAGCTCATAAAAAGATGCAAAATGAAGTTCATTTTGTCATGAAAAATAACTAGGAAGGCTCCTTCAAACCTAACACAACTGCACCATGGGTACCAGAAAGAAAATAAAGTGTTCTAAACTAGGGTACCCATGAGAAGGACGCCCTATCCATGGAACAACAATGATGTGTACAAGGTAAAAGTGGTTTTACACCATAGTCCATGGACAAAAACATGATCCTAAGGTTAGTGATGGATAAGGTATATCTGTAAAGTCTACAATGAGGACCAAATCCTACCCTATATGCGACGAAAAACAATTTTTCAATGATCAAGGATCTGTTATAGATCACAAAAAGATGATGGTATTAGTCCATACATTAAAAACAGATTTTAAACTATATACAATGGGTACAAATTTGAATTTTTTATTATAAATAGTTCAAAAACCCAAAATAGACATACCATTTGGAAAATTTACTATATTTGGTAAGTTTTAACTTTAGACTTCAGTTGATCCTAGTGGACAAACCCTTGGACCAATTCTAATTCCGTGAGTTATAATTTATCTATCTCTTCTTTCTCCTCCTTTCTATCCATCCATTTTTTGTTTTTAATGCAAAATTTTATGTTTTCATACGTTCCCTAATAGCCTCATAGAGCATTCATGGGTAGGATTAATCATAGTCATGAATACATGTTTTATTCACGAGTTGTTGCATTGCAACCCGTGTATGCTTCACATTGTGTTGAAAGCAGTGTCGTGAATACTGCGTGACCTCTATTTTTTTTAAATGCACAAATGCAATATAATTTTGACGAATTATAATGGTTTCATACGTGCATTTGGTAGGAAAAAATGGTCTTAGAGTGGAGAGAAAGGGAACATGAAGACATGGACTGAGAAACAATGTGAGACGTCCCTACTCTGCAAGCATTACAAAGAATTGGCTTGCTCAAATTCTATTGCACATCCAATATGAGAGCACAATTCCATCTATTAGAGACTCTAGTGGACTACTGGGACCATGAGCTTGGACTTTTTTACCTCCAGGGAGAGGCTTTAGAACTTAATGTAGATGATATATATTTCATTGCAGGGATTTCTTAGAGGGGCACACCTAAAAACCTTGAGGGAACTAGTAGGGGTGGTGATCCTATGAGCGTGCAATATTATATTGATACTTACTACTTACCTAGAACACAGAAATCAGGGACATGCATCCCATTCTCACAGATAACTGACTTCCCATTGAAAGTGATGGTAAGCACAATAGCTAGGATTGTTGGTTCTTCTACTCTACATTTGGCCACCCGTACCCACATGTGAGTTGTAGTGGAATGTATGCAGGGTACACTGTTTGACTGGTGCTTGGGGATGATCCCAATAATGAAAAAATAGCTTTTTGATTGCAAGAGGGGTTGAAGAAAGAACTTTGGATATGCTAGCATCTTGGTAGCATTATTCTTCGAGAGGGTTCCTGTCCTCATCCTTGTGGTACCTTTAACACTGCTCTCACCCCATCATCCTAGACTCACAAGATGGGGGGACATATTTATCCGTCAAGGTGGAAAATACGGGATCCAAAGTGGCTATGATAGTGAGTTCTATTCCTGGTGGGATAGACAAGTGCCTACTCTCGAGCAGTTTCCATATTCTGAAATATATTTCTGATGAGACCCTGAACTCATCCTCCCTCTAGGGGATGCATGGGGAGAGATAGGTTTGTTTTTATCTTTTTATATTATTTGATTTTTATGATTTTTTATTCATAAAATTATATATACATATGTGTATGAGTTTGATCCTTCTTTAATGTTTTATATACATATGTTGGACCAATTCTCCCTGATGGGCATCCCAGGAAATTCGTTCAGCTCATACAGGGTGGGGACAAAAATTTACTGCATGTCATTGAGGGCAAGCTGGACAGGATTACTCAATATGTTCCTATAGTGCGGATGGATCAGATCCCTATGATCATGCAGGAGTATGTTGTTAGGGTTCCATCGACCTAGCTACACCTTCTCAAAAGGGTGGCTAGGGCCATACTTCATTACAGAGAGGTTGTAGAGGCATCTACATCCAAGGAGGATAAGGAGAAGGCCTAGACTTAGGCATATATGGATTTATGATCCCATTATTTGTATATTGATACACTTATGACAAGATCTACGGATCAAAACTCGCTATATATATGGGCATATTTNCATTTCTTGAAATGTGATTGAATGAAATGTACTCAAAGTTTGTTTCAAGTAATCTAACATGTAAAAACTAACGTAGCAAGTAAGGGTTTCACACTTGATAATTATCATTGAGTTGGAAAACCACGAGCTGAGAGTCAAACCTAAATTTCATATGAGTAATGCCATGTAGTGTAGCATCCCATAACAACTCAATAATTGCACTATAATTAGCCATATTATTAGTCACAGGACCTAAGAAGGCGCCACCAAAGGCAACCAATTGTCTTGTGGGTGAATAGATAACCCAAGTAGCTAAATCCAGATTACAAGTGTGGCGCCTAGTACCATCAAAAAACCATTCGAACCACTTGGACGACATCTGAAACAACTAACAGACTATATAAGAAACACTAACCAACTAACGACCTATTGTACATAAAAATGCATACAATAAAAATACAAGAACAAGTACCATGCCTAAGTGTAGTAATTCTTCAAGTATATCCCATTCCTGGGTCCCAACAACTTATTTCGATCATAAACGGTTAATTCATAAGCTCCATTTTTCAAAAAGTTTGACACAACGTAGGGATCGAACCACATTGAATTAAATTTTCTTGCCCCCAGGGGTTCCTTGTCTTGATACCAGAGAAAAACAAGTTCTCCCTCGAAGAAAATTATTGGATTGACCGCTTTGTCGTATTGGTTTTTGACCCTATTCTAATGAGCTATGTTTGCAGTAAATGCATCTCTACATTGTTCATCCAAATTCTCTAGGTGAAGCAAACGTTCTTTCATACCCATAGTGTCAGGAAGCACATGAATAACAATCTTAAGGGATGGAATTTTGCACTCAACTGGTGTCACTGCCTCCACTCCGTGGACAAGTTGGAACGGTGAAAAAACACTAGCAGTCTTAACATTAGTCTGGTATGCCCAAAGTGCAGGGTACAGCATCATGTGCCAATTTAACCTGCTCGCATTAATAGTGTGCTTTAGAATGGTGTTGATGAAAACTCAACCAACAAAACCCAATCATCAGGGGTTCCCACTCTGTCGATGCTCAACTCACCACAATCTCCCTGAGCACCGACCCGAAAAGGTTTTACCATGTCCAACAACACCCGCGAAGCAGATGAAGTCTCACCCGAGGTGTTCAAGGGAGAGTTGTCAGAACCAATTTTTCACATAATAGAAAAGGACTATGGGCATCGATAATTCATTAACTTATCCAACAAATATGATCAATTATTTCTACTCATAGATCACATCATTCATTCATAACCAAAACAATCATACTGTTGCACAAATAGATCTAGATAGATAATATCATTTAACAATAGAAAACATCGCATCATAGATCCATGTCACACCATAAATTGCATTCACCATTAGATCGCAAAAACATTAAGATAGAAAAATAAAATAAAAAGAACAACAATTCAATTCAACTCCCATCTTATCATATTACTTCTATGCAATGATTCATAGATTCAAAACAGTTCACAATTCAAGAGGTTCCCTCAAGTTCTCTTGGAATCAATCTATATTCTCTCTCCCCTTTTTCTTTTTTTTTTTTCTCATTTGCAATTCTACTTCTATTTATAGGCTTGTGCCTTTACATTGAAGTTCCACTTCTAACTAACTCTTAAGCAATTCTTAACTGAATATACAAAATACATAAAATAGTATATTTTCCTTCATGCACACCATCTTTCACTTGTGAGGCATCTTTTGAGCTTGTGTGGCACTTGTGATTCTGTACAACTAACTTGTCCCAAACCCCCTGCCAATAGGCCCCCAACACAACCTTGTGACTCACCCTAGAGCCATGCTTAACTGGACATGGTGAACACAACGATCTTGGCTTTGAAATATGCAAACTACNTCCCAAAACCCCTGCCAATAGGCCCCCAACACAACCTTGTGACTCACCCTAGAGCCATGCTTAACTGGACATGGTGAACACAACGATCTTGGCTTTGAAATATGCAAACTACTGGGTGATCGCTCTGACCTGCTCCTTGACCTGTTTAGTGACTTCCTGGATCAACTTTAGATCATGGTTAACAGGGTGTGCAACCATCTTTGCAGCAATGTTTTCCTTACCTTCTTGTGCAGCTTGGAGCACATAAATTGCTTGCACTGATAGCTGCGCTCCAATATCCTGGAACTCGTCTAATTGTGCATTGCGTTGCTGCTACCTTTCCCTTGTGTTTGTGACTCACTGTTGCAGCTCCTTCAGCTCTGGTGCCTTAGTGATTTGCATCATAAATAACATTGATTTGAGCAACATATTCAGGTTCACCAATTTCCTATTCACTTCTTACAACTATGCAGTCAATTGCTTTAGTTGTTTGTCCTGCATTATGCTACCCCAAACTTGTAGAGTGGCATCTGTGACTTTCTTGGTGTCCTGCTCTAACTCATCGAGCTATGTGGCCAGCCCTTCTATCTCATCCTTTTGTGTGGCTATATGTTCTGGTGGTGTGGAGGGGTGTATCAAAGCATCCAAAATGTTGGTTTCACTATGTAGCTTCTCAATAACAGCTCCAAGTTTCTTCGCTTTAGCTACCGCATCTAGCTTTGTGGTGCTCTCCAAGACATGTTGACAGGATTTTTCTACTGCTACTTCCAACTCCTCATGTGTTGTCTTCAATACCCCTATCTCTTGCACTTTGTCTTCGATCAACCTCTCCTTGGCTCGATGCAATTCTTTTATCTCTTTTTTCATTACTTCTTCTCTCTCTTGCAACTGCAAGTACTAGTCATTGAATCTCTTCCCCCTATCAGCCAACTCCTGGTTGGAAACCTGTTATATGTGCACCAAAATCTGGGTAGACAATATGTTGATATCTAGGGAAACGTTCTATAGTTTCTGCAGGGAGATGTTCAATTCGTCCCATCCGGAATCAATCGCACTTGAGGGAATTTGAACATTCCTAGCCCACGGCTTAGTGTTGATTGATGTGTACTCCTGCGCAGCTATTCTCTCTAGCAATCTTTGCAAAATGACATGAGAAACAGAATCTAATTTAGTTCTTACCTCAGTGAATCCTTCCTATGTTGATTTCTTCATTTCCTTGGCGGTGGCAACAGTCGCATCATTAACATCCTTGACAAGTCGGTGAATTTGTGCTTCCATTGCTGACGCGGTGTTGTTGTTCACAAACTGATCCATGCGCTTCTTCGCTCTAATTTCCTAGAGTATGCACTACATTTCTGGGTAAGTAGGTATCTCTGTTGATGAGTCATCATCCAATTGTTGGTCATCTTTACGCACGGGATCCTCAAGTTCATTCACGTATTTTTCTGTTGAAACTTCTGCTATACTAATCTATTCTCACCACTCCATAGGCCAACCATTAATCACTTCCTCCAACTCTGCATCAGAGACCTTGTACCCCATTGGTATCCATTTCTTGGTGGGGTCTCACCATGCATGAATGTAAATAGTGTGAGGTCCAATTGCAAAATGTGTAATCCTCCGATAATTTGTTGTAGCTTCCTCTGTCAGTTATGGAAATTTTGTTGCTACCGCCTGTAGCGCTTCCCAGTAGATCCAAAATTGGATCGAGCAATCTATCGCTATCTCTGTGTCCTTAACCCACCATAAGTTCTGATATCGGGCACCCCTGCACACCTCTACTACTTTGACATCCATCCCTTGGTAATCCTCTGGTTCCATCCAAGATACCAGCGCAATCAAAATGAGGAGCCAACTGTAAGTAAATGACCTTGCACCAGCCTATGCGGCCTCTGCATCCTCCACTAGCTGGTTCATCAGAAAAAGGGACCAAATCATTCATGTGCCTTGTGCACATAAATTAGTACATGCAACAACCCTGGAATTACACTAAACCCAAGGGTTCTTCCTTACTACTTTACTAGCCAGAATCCTAGCAACAATACAGACCACACGATCATTTATGCTATCAATGTGGTAGGCTCTCCCATCGCGCTCTAAAGCATAATGATTCTTTATAGTCATTTCCAACTTTATGTCATTATATTTTCCTTGTATATACTGTGAGGGGTATGGCCCATATTTGGGTATCCTCGTTATTGCTGAAATCAATTCCATCGTGACTGCAACCAGCTCATCTACCCTTAAATACCCACCATGAAAAAATACCAAAAGTTGTTTCACACATGCATTCGCCTCAGTTGGCTGCCCAAAGTGCGGCATATTGATCAACCCAAGTAATCCGGGTTTGTCTAGTCCTCTTTCCTAATCCTGCGGAATGCACTCTATCAAAGAACCATCTACTGATACTATTTGTTGATATGACTCCTTCCTGACATCCTCTAATGCAAGCAGGTCATGGTCTGTGTACCTCAGTTGCATCAGTACAGGCACAATATCAGAAGTATATAACATCCCTTATGGTATCTATGCCATCATGATCTAGTATCTCTAATTCTTCGTGGGCTTCCTGGCCTGCACCTCGAGCCGACTAGGAGGGATGTATTCATGGATGTCCTTGATAGACACCCCTGATCTAGAAATAGGATCCGTAACTTCAGGGCTTGACAACCCCATTTGTGTTGTGTCTTCTCTGTGAACCCTTATGTCTGTTCTGGTCCGTCGCTTCTGTGATACTGTGGAGATAGGGTTCTACGCCTTCCTCTTCGTTGATGAGTCAGCTTGCATACTAGATATTTCTTCCTCAATTGGAACCGGTTTGAGCGATGAATCTCACTCACTCAAAATCTCAATGGTGTCTAGGTTTCTTTGCATACCATACCAACTCCCCTCTCGAATTACTAAGCTTATACCCTCTCTAGAATTAGTAACTTTCTTACTCTTCCCAGCTTTTCTCAACAGCTCTCTCAACACTCTGGTAACTCTGCAACTCAATGTAAATCAATTTTGCACAATGGTGTCTTTCGACCATAGCAAGCTTCCTCTTATAGTGCCAAATCAAATCATACTTCATCATTAGGACATCAATTCGATAATCATGACCAAATCATTCATTAACTACCCTAATCTGTCATTGATTCTTCCAACGCATCAATTGGATCTGCTATCATTACACGTCACTTTTACCAACATCGTCATTTAACTACTTTAACCGTCTTTATTGATTACTGATGTGACATATTCTGAAATCCCTGCGGCTGTCACAGCATGACCACCTACTTGCACTACTAACTCCTAATATTACGCAACCAATCCCTCTTGGTGCGCCTTCCATGCATCCATGATCCTATCTACTTTTTTCTTTTTCTTTTTGTTACCCCGCAGTGCCTCAAGAACCACGCGGTTCCGGCCCGGTGATATAGGGATTCAGTTGAATACCATTCATAAGCTTTGGTAGCATTTCTTCATCTAACTACTACAACTAAACTACACCTCTAAGAGTAATATAATTAATAAGGTATGGGCCTAACGAATGCATCTGTAACTTACCTGGATGCTACATGAACTTGCTGTCGTACAACAGCACCAAATCTCCTTGTTGAAATTGTTTGTTCTTTATGTGGAGATCATGCCAAGACTCCTCTCGATCCTTCTTGATGCACTGATGGAATCCTACAATAAATCCATCCTTTTAAATCTATATCAACTGCACCACATGCCCCTCTAGCGCTGTGTCATCATGCATTCCCATAGCTGCTGCAATGTGCATACTAGGAACAATGTACTCCATAAGAATGATTGCTTCTTATCCATATACCTATTTGAACGGTGTCTTCCTTGTAAATCTCTTGTAAGTGGTGCGATATGCCCATAATACCGCTGGAATCTTCAAGTCCCAGTCATTGTGGTTAGCATTACATACCTTTGTAAGTGCATGCTCCAATATCTTTTTGAAAGCTTCTACTGTTCCATTCGCCTTTGGATGATATGGGGTGGTTTTCTTTTGTTGTATTTGCAATTCTTCAGTCAGCATGCTTACTACGTGGTTGATGAAGTAACTACCTTGGTTGCTCATTAATATCCTTGGACATCCAAACCATGTCACAATGTTGTCAAACAGGAATCTTGCTTATGTTGCAGTGGTGCAATCAACGCCTGGTGCGGCCTCCTCCCACCTCGTTAAGTAGTCTGTCGATGTGATTATGTAGGACACACCAGTTTGTAACACCCTATTTTTACCTTGATTTTGGAGATTATTTTGACTAGAATTTGAGGGCGTTCTATGAAGAATGACCCGCCTATTTATTAATTTGATATGTAAAACTTTATTTTGTTGAGGGCATCTAGTTTTGGATCACCCAAACTTGGGTAAAATGATTAGCTACTGAAGAGATATGAACTAAACAAAATTGTTTGACTTATGGATTATATGATGATTTTAATTATGAATGAATGAGAATTTATATGAAGATATCAAGCAAGAGATAAATTATATATTTTTGAATGATTGAAAAAATTATTATGTAGCATGTACTCTTATGGTCTATCAAGTGTGACAGGAAAGGCGGGTACATGAATAGAAAGAGAGCACTAGTATGAAAAGACTCTAAGGAAGTCACTGACTATGGAAGGTGATACCAAAATTTTTTGTAATGTTATTAAAGTTTGATATGTTTTGATGCACTGGCATACATGGACTCGGAATGAGTCGAGAAACCTCAACAATTGAGGTCAATGAATAATTATGTTATGATTAAAATATTTTTATGAGATTTGATGCATAGGATGTTATATTTGCAAGTGATGGGAGACGATTGACAATAGACCCACATCAAGTGACGGGGCTGTGAAATTATATGTGTAAGGCTAGAAATGGGCAGCGCGATGAGCTTTGAATAGAGTGAGGAAAACTCCAGCTCATCAGATGTGCATGCCATGAGGGTATGCTGTGAGTTGATCACTCACGAGGATTATACTAGGGGGCGTGCAATAGGTATTCGACCCTATTCCCCAGGAACCACCTAGATTTTCACAAGGCAGGAGAACTAAGGTAACATTGGCTCAGTCATCATAACCAACTCCCCACCTATGGGAATTATCGGAAGGGCATACTAGGAGCATAGCGCCTTGATAATTTGGGTCGCAACAAGAATGCGACAGTAATAAAACACCTAAATGAACTAAAGAGAAATAATAAAAATTGGTCGTAAAGGACATAAACATATTCAGATTTGTTAAATGAAATAAATAATTAATAATAAATAAATATAAATAAACCTAAAATAAATATTATTAATAATAATAAATAAATAAATATCATAAGTAAATATATGAACTAAATAAACTAAACTTAAAACTAAGTAAAATATAACCTAAGATAATAAGGTTGAGTGAATAAAATAAACAAATAAAAAAATTAAGTAAATAATGAGTTAAACTAAAGTGATGCATGGATGCATTGTTACTAACGAAAGGGTTAATAAAAAGAGAAAAGGAGGAAGAGAGAGGGTATTTTTTTCCTCTTCTAGTGGCCATAGTGTGAGCACATATTGATTTTGTGACTTAGAGGCGACTGCGAAAGAGTGTGGTTGAATACAATAGCTCTGGCGTTGTATTGCCATTTCTAGCACATATTCTGAGCCCCGTCAAGCTCAGGGGTCCCAGGGGAAGTAGAATACTCGTCAAGGTATGGTAGGGAGGACACCGATGGGTTATCAAAGATTGGAAATCTAGCGACTACAACAACAGCGGAGTGAGGACATCAACCTTCGGCCTCGTCCTCAAACGACAATGACTAGCGATATCAACAAGTATTATACTATTGTTAAAATTATTTTGTTTCATAAATTATAATTATTTAAACTAGTTGTACCATGGGGACAGAACTTATGGTTTTTATGCATGTGCAATGATGAAATTTAAAATTAGCTTTTTATATTGGAACTTCATTTATTTTATCAGTTTACGAGAAATTATGCATGTCCTTTAGTTGTATTTATCGGACCCCTTGAAGGATCATTACACATGTTTGTCTTGAAGTAAACTCTTATTGTATATTCAATGCTAATTTCACTTTTTTTTCACGTTCACGTATTTATCCTATTATTTTATATTCTCATCAATTGATCATTCCCTAAGCACTAGATATGATACATCATTTAATTTATGTTACAAACAATAAGGTTCCAACACTTTTTCTTTCAATTCAGAGAGTTATATGGAGTCATTTTCAATTTTGTAAGTTTTTATGTGTCACTAGAATACCCAACAACCCATAAATACTTCCAAATCATAATTTTGTTAAGGTTGTACTATGTTTTGGAAGCCTCCATTACATAGGACTTCTCTAGGCCAAAATTGCCTAAAAACCCCAATTATTTCCTAAACTCTAGGGAACTCTCCAAATCTATTACGAACTATCCCAAACCATATTTTCTGATATCAAAAGGCCTAATAACACCTATGTTCTTTTCCCCAAGCCCATAGTCGATGGGACTGAATAAATTTACCTAGTTTCATGATTGGGTGACCCAGAAGCATGGGAGTAGGTTTCCACATACCGAACTCTAAAACCTGAATGGTCCCTGATATAAATGTGTTAGGGGAAATGAATTCATTGTTTTGTAACTTACTCTTGGTTTTCCCCCTCAGGTTAGCCCCATGCCTGCAAATTTCCCAACACAACACCTTGAATTACCTAGTCTGAAGTTTCATCGAGTGTTTGTAAATTTTTGTCAGGGATGACTAGGAAATTAAAATTAATAGGTTCGACTAAGTTGCTAAGTTTGACATGTTGGAATCATATCTAAATTGAGAGTCAATTTTATTAATATCTATGGGTTTGGGAGAATCCTTGAAAGTGATGAGTACCTTATGCATTGATTGTTGGCTACTTAATAGACATTATTGATTTAGAAATTCATAAATTGCAAACTACCAATCTATTGAGGATTGTATACCTTCTCACTTGGGAAGAGAGGATAGCCAAGTAGAGTTGAATTCTTACCTACCTTTGGATGTGAAAAATGTTGATTGATTATTCATGTGATATATGTTGTAGTTTGGATGTACCACAAACCCTCATCAGCGATTAGGAGGTGTTGAGAATCTAGATTAGATTGGAAATTACTTAAGATATTATGGAATTTACATTATGTAAAAAATTCTATTGAATTAAACAAAAGGTGTTGGAACCTTATTTTTTGTAACATAAATTCAATGATGTATCATATCTAGTACTTATGGAATGATCAATTGATGAGAATATAATATAATAGGGTAAATATATGAATGTGAAAAGAAAGTGAAACTAGAATTGAATATACAATAAGAGTTGACTTCGAGACAAAGTTTCCTAAAAGAGGGGAAGTATGTAATGCTCAACTCAAGTGTAGGAAAGGTGATTGAATAAAATAATTTGTTAATATAAATAGATGTGACGATTTTATACAAAAATATAATGTTTAGTGTCCTGGGGTAAATTGGCATGGTAGGACTCATGTATGAGGATCTAATAACAAGGATGGATATAGTTCCAATACTGTGACCTAAGAGGATGCATTGGAAATATAAAAACAATATTTGTACTTATTCTAGAACTTCGGGACGAAGTTTCCTGAAGTGGGGGTGTATGTAACACCCTGTTTTTACCTTGATTTGGAGATTATTTTGACTAGAATTGGAGGGCATTCTATGAAGAATGACCCAACTATTTATTAATTTGATATTTAAAACTTTATTTTGTTGAGGGAATTTAGTTTTGGATGACCCAGACTTGGGTAAAATGATTAGCTACTAAAGAGATGTGAACTAAACAAAAATGTCTGACTTATGGATTATATGATGATTTTAATCATGAATGAATGAGAATTTATATGAATATATCAAGCAAGAGATAAATTATATATTGTTGAATAATTGAAAAAATTATTGTGTATCATGTACTCTTATGGTCTATCGAGTGTGACAGGAAAGGACGGTACATGAATAGAAAGAGAGCATTAGTATGCAAATACTCTAAGGAAGTCAACGACTATGGAAGGTGATACCAAACTTGTTTGTAATGTTATTAAAGTTTGATATGTTTTGATGCATTGGCATGCATGGACTTGGAATGAGTCAAGAAACCTCGACAATTGAGGTCAACGAATAATTATGTTATGATTAATATATTTTTTATGAGATTTGATGCATGGGATGTTATATGTGCAGGTGATGGGAGATTATTTCCAATCGACCCACATCAATTGACAGGGATGATAAATTATATCTGTAAGGCTAGCAACACGCGACGTGATGAGCTTTGAATAGAGTGAGGAAAACTCCTGCTCATCAGATGCGTGTGTCGTGAGGGTAGGCCGCGAGTTGGTCACTCACGAGGATAATATTGGGGGGG
>LPNX010454542.1:894569-925817 GCA_001517045.1 Pseudotsuga menziesii
CCAACTCCCCACCTATGGGAATTATCTGAAGGGCATGCTGGGAGCATAGCGCCTTGATAATTCTGGCCGCAACGAGAATGTGACAGTAATAAAACACCTAAATGAACTAAAGAGAAATAATAATAATTGGTCTTAAAGCACATAAACATATCCGGATTTGTTAAATGAAATAAATAATTAATAATAATTAAAATAAATAAATATAACTAAAGCTAAAATAAATAATAATAATAATAATAATAATAATAAATAAATAAACATCATAAGTAAATATATGAACTAAATAAACTAAACTTAAAACTAAGTAAAATATAACCTAAAGATAATAAGGTTGAGTGAATTAAATAAACAAATAAAACAATTAAGTAAAGAATGAGTTAAACTAAAGTGATGCATGGATGCATTGTTATTAATGAAAGGGTTAATAAAAAGAGAAAATGAGGAAGAGAGAGGGAATTGGTTTTCCTCTTCCGGTGGCCATAGTGTGAGCACATATCGATTTTGTGACTTAGAGGCGACTGCGGAAAAGTGTGGTTGAATACAGCAACTCTGGCATTGTATTGTCATTACTAGCACATATTGTCAGCCCCGTCGAGCTCGGGGGTCCCAGGGGAAGGAGAGTACCCGTCAAGGTATGGTAGGGAGGAAACTGGTGGGTTATCAAAGATTGGGAATCCAGTGACTAAAACAATAGCAAAGCAAGGACATCAACCTTCGGCATCGTCCTCAAACGAAAATGACTAACGATATCAACAGGTATTCTATTGTTGTTAAAATTATTTTGTTTCATGAATTATAATTATTTAAACTAGTTGTACCATGGGGACAAATCTTATGGTTTTTATGCATGTGTAATGATGAAATTTAAAATTAATGTTTTATGGGATATTGGAGCTTTGTTTATTTTATCAGTTTATGAGAAATTATGCATTCCTCTTAGTTGTATTTATTGGACCCCTTGGAGGGTCATTACACAGTTCTCTTCCTAGGTGGGTTGATTGGACCCATAAAATCCACATCCCATCTATCAAAAGGTTGCAAGGTTACTTTCAACACTAGTGGCATCTCATCCTGCCACAATGGTTTTCCAGTGTGTTGACAGATATCACAGCTCCACACATAATCTGTCACATCATTATGTAAAGTGAGCCACCAAATCCCTGCGTGAAGCACCTTTCTTGCAATATCTCATCCTCCATAGTTTCCACCAGCAACTCCTGCATGGGCCTCCTCTAAAATATTTCCTTGTTCATGTGGTAGGACACATCGCCATAAAATCTTGTCTAGGCCTTTTTTATAGAGCTGGCCAGCAATCAAATGGAAATCTAAGACCTTGACCACCAACTGCTTCTTCTGACTTGTTGAAAATTCCTATGGTGTGACTTTCGTCATCAAGAACTGAGTAATTTGATCATAATAACCATCAGCTATGTCGATTCTGAACAGCTACACATTTGGCAATCCCTCTTCAATATTTGTTGGCTCTTTGCATGTCTCAATTTGGGATAAATGATCGAGGCCAGCATTCAAGCGACCATTAGAGGAAATTTCAACTCAAAATTAGCCTCCTAAGGAAATTAATAAAATAATAGTTAAAATAATAAAATAATATTTATTAATTTTGGAGAAAGAAAAGAAAAAACTACTTTTTTGTTCGTATTTTCAACATATCTCCCTGCGTTTTTACTCAAATTTCGAGCTCGTTGGATGCATAATTAAATTCCACATCCAACGAGTACCCACTTGGCATACTTTTGACGAGTCCTGCTACCCCAAAAATAAGAAATACCTAAAAAAATGTGATGATGATGTCATCATCACATTTTTTCAGGTATTTCTTGTTTTTGGGGTAGCGGGGCTTGTCAAAAGTATGTCGAGTGGGTACTCGATGGATGCGGAATTTAATTCGACATCCAATGAGCTCTCCCCATCAAAATTTGAGTAAAAACATAGGGAGATATGTCGAAAATTTGAATAAAAAAAGTAGTTTTTTTTTTATGATACCTATCTCCAAATTTATATTAAATTTTCTTTTAAGAGGTGCTCCCTTCTTGAATTTTAAAGCATTCTGATTGGCTAATACATGATAACATGTAATTTGTATTATTTTTGGAAGGCCTATTTTAAATTGAAATTTCTCTAATGTCGGCTTCACAATTATCTCAAAATCAAACTCCTGAAAGAGAAGTAGCGAAGAGCATATCTTCCCCCCAACATAGGCTTATTGAATAGGTACTTCAAAGCAGAATGGTATGTAAACATCTTGAAATGACTTCCTAAAAGGTAATGCATGAATTTATGCAGTGCATATACCATCGCCAGACCTTCTCTCTCTATGTTCATATAGTTTTTCTCGTCAAATGACAACTTCCCACTAGCAAAAGTGATTGGGTGATCAAGATCTCCTTCACTTGGTTGTGTGAGCACCACACCCAGTGCAACAGATGATGCATCCACATGGACATGAAACTCCTTGTTCTAGTCTAAGAACACAACTATTGACACAGACGCCATCTTGGCCTTCAGTGTGTTGAAGCTTTCTTGACATTCTTGACTCCATACAAATACAACATCTTTCTTCAATAGTTTCTCCATAGGGGCAGTAATTGCAACATACCCTCTGATGAATTTGCAATAATACCCATTGTGCCCCAGTGTCTCCTTGAGCATCTTCACATCCGTTGGTGGTGGTAAGCTCAAAATGAGTGCTAACTTCACAGGGTCAACCAAGAATCCTTGCTTGCAAATAATGTGACCCAACAACAATCCAAAAGGTGCGCAGAAAATACACTTTTTTTAGTTCAACACAATCTGATGCTGTCGACATCTTTCCAACATCAGTCACAGGTTTTCCAGATGATCCCTAATCATACCATACACTATCCAATCATCCATATAAACTTGTATGAAGTTTTGAATGAAATATATGAATGCAGCAACAACAACCCAGGAAAATATCACAGGTGCATTCTTCAATCCAAAATATATTATTGTGTACTGGAAACAACTCCATTCAATAACAAATCTTGTTTTATGTCGATCCTCCTTTGTGATCATAATACGGTGATAACCAGAGAATCCATCTGTGAAAGAATACATCTCCTGACCGCCTACTCCTTCTAGCACTTCTTCTGTGAATGCCATCAAAGATGGATCATGCATACATGTAATGTCCCCAACACATTAAATGTTGGATAATGTAAAAAAAAAGTTTAAATAGTTAAATATCTTATAATATCTTTTGCAATACTTTGTACTTATGTCACTTAACCACAGTTTAACATAAGAGAATACTATACAATTTATACCCAGTTCATCTATTTCATAAAACAATAACAATTTTCATACATTTATTATTAACTCATCCCAAAACCTTTATGTAAACAAAGAGAGCATAACATCTCCTAAGTATAAAACAATATCCACATATTACAGAAGTAAAATATATAAATGTATTTTCCTAACAATCAGCCATACATATAAATATATATATAAAGGAGTTTGATTTACATAAAGTGTATCATGTCAAAATTACAATCTCCCATTAATTATTTTCACTACCCATTCATATAGAAAAAAAATCATATAAACACACAATTCAAAAAATTAAATCCCATCACTCCCACATTGTAACGTACCAAAAATCACAACAACCCAATGTGGCATAAACATCTCCATGTAAAATAATCGTGATAATATACAAATCCAAATCTGTATTATGTGTTGAATGAAATATTTATTATCCAACATCTGTACTTTTACTCATCAATTCTATATATAAGAAAAATATATGCTTTCTTTGCACCAAGTGTTGTTTTTAATTCAATTTAAATATATTCATAACTATGACCTTTTACCATATTGACTCCATTACTTATAGAATGATCACAACTTAAACAATGCACACCTATTATTTCCAAATCTCAAAACTCTATTTAAACCATTACACTTCATTTATTTCATGTAATTGTACTTTAAACGGATCCCTATATTCACTTTATCAATTTAGTTTCACTTGTCTAAACTTTTCATATTATTTAGTAGCTACTTTGCATAACGTGGAGGTATACTGTTTGCATGACTACGATTATGTGGCAACAAAAAAGAAAGTGATACTATGATTATGGCTCTTATTTTAACTTGATATTTTTGGAAAAAAGGTAGGTATAAGATCCACAACGATGGCAATGTATTATGCCTGCATAATTTAAACACGTTCAGATCTAGGAGAAAGGAGTAACCACTGATTGCACCCTTGAGTTCAGGAGGGGGATCCCATGACTGAAGATCTATCGTAGTTCTAATACAATTTATAATAATGCAAATAGCATCTGGAAAAACACCCAAAGCAGATATGAAATCGGCAGCGTTTAGTTCGATAAGGTATATACTCAAGGCCGACACTGGAAAATATAATACACTAAAACGAGACAAGAAGATGTAGAGACAACAAAGACAAGAAAGTTGCAAGGGACAAGTGAAATTGATAAATAAGATAAATCGGTACCCAAAGTTTACAGCGAAAGGAGAGATAAGTTGATGAGAATAAAAACAACATAGTGGAAGTTAGCATCGGTAGATTTTAGAACCACAACGGATAACCCAGATGAATTACACAAATTCTAAAATAACTATGACAGATTATAAATTTATGAATTACTCATTTTCAAATATGATGAAGAAGCGATTTTCATAACTAACAGAGACTCAACAGTCCCAAAAGTGTTGTCTGTTAGCATAACAACTCCTTCCATGTTCAATAACACAAATCACCGGCCAGCATTCAAAGAAAGGATCCTCGGTTAAAAAGAAGCCGACTTTTAGTAGCTCATACCGATATTGATGGGTGGAAAAGTAGGTTGGACTACAAAGATGGAAATCGGCGTTTCCAAGGGTTCAAAACAGTAATTTTTTTTGAGAAAGTGCAAAACAATAGGAACAAAAACAAATTGGTTGTCACAGCATTTTATGAGATGCACCAAACGATAGGAATGTTTGGATGCCAATTGTTAGCTTCGATATTAACCAGCCATATGGATGAAACGCAATCAAGGAGTTATAACGGGTCAATATATTGAAACTGACTGGAATCTCCGTAGATCGAAACAGTAAAAACGTAAGCACAGGTTTATCAAAAATCGCCATGTTTGGACATGAAAACTGACTGTAATTTCCACAGATCAAAACAATAAAAACGTAAGCAGAGGTTTATCGAAATAATACATGCTTAAATCCATCAAATGAAATCGAGTGTGCATAAAACCATTCTAAATTTGATATGAAGGTATTATAAACACCTTTCTACAGATCAAACCCTAGAATCACTCACAGAAAGTGTTTATACCGATCAAGCGAATGACAGTTCCATTTGTAAATCAAAGGGACGGAACGACATGCTTCCACAGACTGATCGTGGCGCATGCAGACAGGGAAAATCATATGCAGTAACTGGATTCGAGCACACTACAAATCCATAAATAAAAATACATTTTTTTTAAGAAATCCATCAATGCATACTGGATTGGATTCAGGAAGTATACCATGCTGCAAGGGAAAACTGATCGTATTAATTTGACGGATAAAACAATGAAATCGTCAATAGAATTAGATCAGATCCGAGATTCTTAAAGTACTATAATTTAAAATCTGCCTATCCATAAACATATTTGAAAACAGCCGCCTAACCCGGTTAAAGCAGAACAAAACTATGTTTAAAAGTTTATAAAGTTCACCGATCAATCAACGTTTTTGAAATCAGAGCAATTAATAACATTTGCACAATGATTGTTGAAACTCCTTTTAACTGGAAATCAATACACAATCCTACCTCAATCCCAATGCATACACTTAAATATAAAAAAATTATAGCAAGGTGCCAATGACTTCATGCGTATACAAAGTCTAGATATGAAATTCATAAGTAAAACAATACTCTGCAAAATATATTCCATATAGTTAAAAATTACTTACTTGGGAATAAGGTTGAAAATAACTACTTGGAGAATCAGCTCCTCCCAACCATATGAGGCAGTGACTCAACGGTTTGCTGCGTTCCACCCTCGATCTGGATCACCAACCATGCACCAGAACAACAATTTTTTAACAATGGACTTATCAAATAGAAAAATGCTCAACACATGCACTTAGCAATCATTTTTTCTCATGCACAACACGACGTCCGGTGCTATTCCAGTGCACTCATATATATAGATTTTTCCCAAGTCTTATGCCATCCCAATCAAATCTCCAATCATATCCTTAAATCCCTATGATTTAGGATCTTTTTTGGTTGTTGAGTTTTGGATTGGATTTGATTGGTATAAATCATGCTAGATTGCTTACACATTTTCCTTGGTGCCATGGTTGGTGTCCCCTCATGTAGCTGAATTCTCCAAGTGTCATTTCCTTTGTATAATGATTACATAAATAAACAAAATGGTTTGTTGTGCAAATGTCATTTGAGTTTTTTTTAGTTTCATAACTCATTACATAATAAAAATAATTTTCAAAACGTGAAAATAAAAGCAATGTCATGGGGGTATTACAATACAAGCATCATTCAATTTTCTCAGATCAACACAGATACGAACTTCGCTTGTTTTCTTGTCTTGGACCACCATAGGATTGATCCATTCTGATTCTTCGACTGGCTCAATTATTCTAGCATCCAACATCATATCCAGCTCATCTTTAACCCTCTCCTTGTATTGCGGATTCAAGCGATACGGCATCTTCCTTACCGGTTTCGCATCTGGTTTTAATGGAATTTGCATCTCTCCTAAGTCACCCAGTATTCCTTTCATTTCAAAGAATTTGGTTGAAAATAGATCTTGAAATTCATGCAGCAGATCCGTGATCTTTTCCATAATCTCTTCATCCCAATAGTCCACAATACTTGCAAATTTTGGATTCTCTTATGTCCCAATGTTGACTTTTCTAATCTTCAGCGGCTAGTTCATAGGATCGGTTGGTATATTTGGTGCTGCAACATCCCTAATCCCTTCTGTTTCTAGAATATTGATATTTTGTAGCTCATCATCATCCTCAGGTCCACCAGACAGATTATACCATTTCAGCATCGATTGCATGTGGCAATGCGCATGTGGATCCACTAGATATCAAACTGGCACTACCTTCAACACCACATCACGAATGAGTTGAAGCACATTCTGGACATCCAGATTAGTATCCGTGAAACAACAAGCATGAGAAAAGAAAAATACCAGCTCTTCCCAAGTGGTTATTTCTCTACGCAACTCCGCTAATATGTACCATGATCTTGCCATTTCATCCAATGTGTGGAAAAAGGCATGGACCTATTCATCCTTCGGTCATGATGCCCACAGAGTCTGACATTCCATTAAGTGAAAGCTAGGGTCATTGCACCTATCGTACCTTCCAGTGTGATATATTTCTGCATCACCGAAGATCATTGTCATCAACCATCGACACTGTGCCCATCCAATAATTGTCTTATTATGAGTCACCCACCAGCATGCTGGAGTAGCTTTTAGTGCTTCCTCCAGCACTAGAAATCGCTGTGGTTCTGATATCTTCTCATCAAACTCCATTCAAAACACAGACAGCTCTAGAAGTCCCTCATAGATTGGCAAGTCAATAGTCTCAGCTGCAACATGACACAACGACTTCGTGATCAGACCACACTTCCTGAATGATACCTTGTGCATACGTTTTTTCCATTTTTCAAACGCGTCATCAGAATCAGAAGACGCAGAAATAGCACTGCGACAACCAATTTCTCCATCAGCAGTTGGATGGATGTAGTCACCTGAAATGTTGTAAGCATGATCCCATCCCCTGACAACTTCATCTTTCACTCGTTCAATATATCTCCGTCCTTCGTTTGGATCCATAGGAGCAATGACGTGGATGTCATGGTTTTCAAACATCATCATCTGCTTCTTGAAATTAATTAGTGCCATACTATCATTGGTCCATCCAATCCCTAACAATGCGGGATAAGATCCTCCACCATCAACAACTTCAATCACATCGAAATCCGCGTCGGTCTTCATACCTTCAACATCTACGACCAGGTTCGACACATGTCCAATTGGTTGTACTTTGGCCTGATTATCCAATCGTAGCTACATGAGGGACCAACCTAACGCCGGCCTCCCCATCTTCTTCCATGTCTACTTTGTCAAGATATTCACATCTAAGTCGAGATCCAAAATAACTAAATCTACTTCATAGTCCCCAATCTAAATGTTCATGCGCATCTCTTTTCCTGTCTTTTTCTTATGCAACGAGTTCACTGTGGAGTCCTTCCGCTCCTTACCCAGTCGGTGCAACATGTTCTCAATCTCAGCAAGAGCATCGAGATATTTTTCCAGTGACAAGCAGTTCTCAAAAAAAATATGCAAGGTACCATGCTGTTGCGATTGTCTTCCCTCCAACAAAGAATCAAAAGCAGAGGGAATTTCATAAATAGGTGACTTACCAAGATTTCTTCTAATCACATCCCGTGCTTCAAAGAATGTATATCGCTTTGCAAGTTCATCGGTGGATTCTATTTTAATGGTGGGTTCATTGGTTGATTCACAATTTTATTCTGAAGTGGAATTTGATTCTGAGCCTGGTTGTGCAACTGATTATGGTTCTGTAGCTGATTTTGATTCTACAACTAGTTCTAATTCTCCAACTGAGGAACATTTCTTTCCTGCCATCTTACGATTTGGTGTGGGTAGTTCTCAAAAGTATGATCAATTGCGGTGCAGTATGTACACAAACACTACAATTGTGGGAAATCTCGTTGGTACTATCTATATACCCCACAATTGTAACACTGGATAGGTCCATGACCTCGTCCTCCTTCTCTTCCTCGGACTCCTCCAAAAAGACCTCCTTGCTGCTGGTACGATGGCTGAACCAATTGTTGTGATGAGGGATTCGGTTGCTGCTGAACATAGTGGGAAACCTGAACATACTATGGCTGTGGCGGAGCCATTGACATCTGATTATACTGCAGTTGCGGCATGAACTGTGGTTGTGGTGCAAACTGTGGTTGCATCTGCGATGGTATAAATTGCATCTGTGGTGGTGGTGTATATTGCGGTTGAGGTAGGGATTGTACCACCTGAGGCTATGGATGTGATTGCTATAATGCGAGATTATCTTCACCTTTTACATAGTATGAGTCATACATCCTTTCCTGAAGCAGGCCATATGCGCCACAATCTTTATCTTCATGCCACACAAATCAAAAAAATGAGCAATATGATTTTTCCGGATTCGTCACCATCTTCCGCATGTATCCACATTCTTCATGTCGATGCCCATATATTTGGAATATGCGGCACCATGGTATATCACCACAAATCAATGGGTTTGGCGCCCCAGATAACAGATAGTTTCAGAAGTCAGGGCAAGTATCTTTGGTGTGTCCATCCGTGCGACATCGAGTACACCATATATCTTCATGATTCTCTTTCATTTTCTTAATGTCTTGTAACTGAAGTGTCAAGTTCACCAGCTGCACCTGAATTTGGTTCATGTCATCCATGCTTTCTCCAATAGGAGAAGCCTCTAACTTCATTGCAATCTCCAGATCCTTTCTCTATGTCGCGATCTTCTGCTGCATTAGCAGTTGCTGGATATGAGATACCAATACTGTGATAAACCATTCTTTGTGTTGAACATCGCTCATGTCGAAACTGACTCTTGCCATTAGTGTCTTAAATTTCTAGTCAAAGTCCTAAATAGTTTCATTAGGAAATTATTTAATCTCCTTTAACTTGGTAATATATTGCACTTCATATTTGGGCTTTCTGAGTTCTTCAATTAGTCCTTTCCTAGCTTCATCCAATGTTTTTGCAGGGGTCCCCATAGGGCCTTGCATAAATTTCATGTACCAATCCAGCGCACGACCCCTAAGAGTAGTCACCAATTGAACTTTCTTGACATCATCATCACTAGTCTATCTGATAGTCCATACTACCTCACATAAAAAAACAGTATTTCTCAAGATCATCGATCCCATTTCCATGGAAAATAGGTAACTTTGTGTCATCTCCCACCTTCCTGGGCCTTCTTCCTACAGACGTTCATCTACTACTAGAATGTTGCTAGCACATAGGGAAAGTTGATGTGGAACTTTTTTTTCTTCTCGAATGTGGAGTAGTGCACGGAGGTGTGGGTACGTTGATGTCAGGGTTTGATCTTACTGTTATCCTGAGTGGAGTCTGGGTCTAGTCATCCTCTTCATTACTGTAGGATCGCTTAGTCCTGTGTGGTATTCCTTTGCGGTCTTGTGTTTCGATCGTAGCAGGACCTTCCCCTATCCTTTGCCTCTTCTTTTGCCGAAACACTTGCTCCTCTCCTCATAACACCACTTTATTCCTCGGCTTCCCTCACAGTCTCATCAAAACTTGCACCCATGTACCCCTTATCTTCCCATTCATCTTCCCCCTTTTGTCGTAGTATCCAATGCCTCCGCACACTGGAGTTCTACTACTCAAGGTGAATATTCAGTATACTCTTTTCACATACAAGCCTCTTAATTGAAAATTGTAGAGACAACAAGAACCTACATATGGGTCCATTGAAAAATTCCCTTTTTGCCTCGCTATAGGATTTGGTGGTGTCGACCGCAAACTCAGTGATATATCCTTCTAGGATATTATGCAACCAGACTTAAATAGCCCATGATGCCTTTTTATCAGCCTCCTGCAACTCCTGGATCAGTTCAAGGGTCTAGGATGTTGGCTCGCCTCCTTGAAAATTTGTCTTGCGATAGGTGAATTGCGCCAACCACTCATACAGAATGATGGGGAATTCAGAGAAAAATTAGTGTTGGCCTAGGAAAGGGGCATAAGAAGTAACTTTGCATGCACAACCAAGGAAGATGCATGCACGCAATGGAGACAAAGGAGGAGCACAAAGGGTGAAAAGGGACCGCGAAGGCAGAACAGAGGAGTGTGCGGCAAAGGAAAGGCAAATGTGGACTCACTCAAGGAGGAAATAGCCGAAAAGCAACAGACACGGGATCCAGATCATGGCCGTATAAGACAGCATAAGATTGCAGCTATGCATGTATGAGAAGATATTTGTAAGTCAGGTTTATAGTGCCTCGTGTCAAGTCATGATCACCACAGCTGTAACCAGAAGGGTGGCTAATGGTGATGGCTAACAGACTGTCGAGATGCAGTTGGCCCTACGTGGCCATGTAAATTAGTATAAATAGGAAGGATGCAATAGTTAGAGGGTAATCTTTTTGTTAGTTGTAGGTACATAATGAGTTAATAGACAAGAGTTGTATACAGTTGCAGAGAGGAGGTATAAGAGAGGGTAAGTAGAGTAATGGATGGAGAAAAACTCTGCTAGAGTGGTGCAGACGTGAGGTGAGTTGATCCAGGCTATGAGCGGATATGTAGGTAGTAGTAGTATATTATGAGGAATAAGACAGAGAGCATGAGAACTATGAGTTTGAACTTAAGACACATCTCAAGATCAGTCTGCATCGCGCAGACTGCAAGGTGCTATACCCTTTCTCATGCCAAATGAAGAGCACCTTAATGGTTTTTCCGAGATGGGTTTCCACGTTATTTCGTGTGTCCAAATGAATGACTGATGTGGTGAACGGTTATATGATTGCTTCGTAGTTGCTTTCTGTAGAATACTAATGTATTCTAGTCCTTAATAATTCCCACCGTAGGTAAATGAATGAATAGAATGCATTGTAGATTGAACCAGCACATGTATATTTCGGTGCGATTCTTGTTATGCATTTTGAGTTGAGTCATAAAGTCAATTGAAGTAAATGCAGTTGCACTACACCAGTTGCTCCAACTGTGAGGAAGAACAGAAGACCAAGTCACATGCTATGACATAAAGTTGTGCTTATTCACACAGGACCGACTCTGCTGCCTTTGTTGAGCCCTTGGTTGTGAACCAAAGGACTATACTTCCCCGACAATCGTGGAAACTTGGTTCCAGTGGTTATCCATCTATGATATATCTTAGGTGAGACTGCACCTACTTCATAGGTGTTGTCGATGGGGATTTCTCTATTGGGCCAGTATCTAGGGTAGTTGTTGTATCGATGGGCTGTGCAGGACCTTGGTCGCGCAAGTGGGGAAAAGTGGCCAACAAATGGTTTCATTGCCGGGACCCTTGTGATTAAATCAGGGAGATGGTGGGCACCCAATGAAGGAGGAGATAGAATATTGGTTGGATGCTGAACCAACGATATTTACGCAAGAAAAGGTCATAGTGCTTGAATCATGCAGTTTGTGGGGCGGATATTCTATGTAGAAACTCGGAGAAATATGGAAGGTATCCAAGAGAGATGTTCCCTGGGAGTTCTAAGGAGAAGCTGGACACTAGGTTCTTAAGAAGTGGAAGGAGGTTCCGGTCAAGAAAGAGGAGAAAATTAATTGGAGATAGGAGGGCCTATAGTTTTCCAAAGGAGGGTACATATGGATATGAGTCATACCTAGATAAGGGATCCTACAACGAAGAAGAGGAGTATAGCCCAGTTTCTGAGAGAGCAGAAACGGGAGGTTCTACATAATTACCAGGAATAGGACGTGACTATAGTATTCCAGAGAGATTCTCCAAAGCGAGATCTGGAAGTCCCTCACATGAACATATTTTGAGCACTAGTAGCTCTAGTGGTGAGACTGGTGCGCAAGGAGGCCCATCAGCAATCCCCTTATAGCCTGTAAATTCAAGGAACCTAGTGAACAATCCTGACACCTCCATAATGGTGGGAATGGATGTTAGATTACCCACTTTAATTGGAGATGGAATAGAAGACCCAGAATAGCATTGGTTCCTATGTGAGGCTATCTGGATGGTGCGCTTAGTGCATAATGTCAATATAAAGAAAGGACAAATGATCACAACTTTAAGGGGTCACGCCCTGGATTGGTTCATGAATTTTTGTGTCATCCCAGCTGGAACACCACAGAAGACCCTCGAGGAAATCCAAGCTGCAATGATCTCAGAGTTCAAAAAACCCAAATTAGAGTCCCAATGTATTACTGAGATTAAGGAGATTAAACAAGCTCTGGCATAATCTGTATGAGATTTTAACCAAATATTCAAGACACTAATGGCTAAAGTAAGCTTCCAAATATCCAATGTACAACATAAGGAATGATTTGTTGATGCTCTATTACCACACATCCGAGGGCCGCTGATGCAATTGAAGATTGAGTCACAGACAGAAGCATTGGAGCTAGCAATGAAGCTAAAGGCTTCACCTATTGCTAACGGTGCTGCCGAAATGGTCCAGATTCAGTTGTAGCTGGCCAACCTCACACTACAACTTTAGGATATGCAAAAAGGGGAAAGAAGGACAAGAATATTTGTGGTGCACAAAATGTAGAACAAATGGACACACTAAGGTTAATTGTCTAACCTTCATGAATTATGTCACATCTAGTGCACTTAACCCATTAAATGTCCAAGGGTTACCCTGGTGTTGTATATGCTAGTCAAGAGGTCACCATGATGAAGAATGTGTGTATTTGCAAAAGGTTGTAAGTACCCCTGCAAACTTATTCTGTAAATTTTGTAGATCGGTAGAACATGATGAAAAATACTGTAGAGCATACCATCTCTTGAAAGAGAAAACAATTGATACATACTTGATGAAAAATGAGGGGTTCCCCCAGGTTGAACAGGCGCAAACCTCATACCAACCTCTGCAATTCCTGGCTAATTAGTACCCACAACCATATGCGCCTCAACAGCCATACACGCAGCCAAACCCCTATTAGTAGAACCAGTACCCGCAACAACAATTACACCCTCAGGGAAGGGGTTGTGGAAAATTTAAAGGACGGGGTGGCGGAGGAGGATTTGGTAGGGGAGAGGTCTAGTTAGATTCTATAACTGTGTACAAGTAGGTCACTTTTCTAGAGACTATTTGGAGCCTACCAGGACATGCTCATATTGTAAGGGTCAAGAAATATTGCTACACCAAACCCCCCACCAAACCCAAACATGAATGCAAATGTGAATGTTTAGATAATCGTGGCTGAACTGTGAGACCTAAACATTGCAGCCATAACAAGAGAAGATACGATGGCTAGAGGAGAGCAAGAGAACTCCTAAGAGTAGAAGCAGCAGCAAGTGAGACCGATGATGCAGAAAAAAGAATCACCGACCGGCCCGAAGAAGAAAGAAGTATTTTGGGATGTGCAATCTGACTTCATAAGCCCGGATTTACCATCAAGTTCAACAAAAGTCAAGGACATGCCGGAACGATTCCAATACATGTTTCAAAATAAAGCTTCAACCAATGTTAGTAAGCTAATACCTCTTCTATCAAGTTGGTTGATGCTAATTCAATATAAAGATGCTATTGCAGAGCTACAAGCAATAATAGACAAGATCTTTACCATCCACCTATTAAGAAGAAGTTTAATCAAATACGACAGAAATGTAAGACTGGAAAAATGAGAATGAATGCACAGATAGATGACTATGACATGGTCTATATTATATTAGATCTAGGATCAGATGTCAATATCTTGACTCGCCAAACATGGGAAAGCATGGGTAAGCCACTCTTGGACTGGTCTCCTATCCAACTGCGTATTTCCAATCAGACAAAGGTACTACCCATTAGACGATTGAGCAATGTCATCGTCGATGTTGAAGTATTACGCACATATGCAGACTTTGAGGTCATCAACATTGTGGATGATACAAATCCTTACCCTACACTATTGGGGATAGATTGGGCTATAAACAATCAGACAATTATCAATTTCAAGAAAAGGATCATCTCGTTTGAATATGAGGAGATGAGAGTGGTATCACCGATTGATCCATTCGAGGGGCCAAGATATGTTGAACCTATTTATAATGAGCAGCAGTTCGACTATCTCGATCAAATCTATAATGTTATAGCCCTGCACAAAGATCATATCAGTCTAACAGCAGATGGGAACCTAATCTGGAAGTGCATAAGTTCATGTACATCTGATTCAGGAGAGGCTTTAGAGAATTAGCAAAATAGGTTACATGAAGTCTCCATGAGAAGGTGTGCAAGAGTGACAAGCTTTGTGCGATGAGTGGAGACTGAGTCAAGGGAATTACCCACCTATGAGAGCTTCATATACCATTTGGATATGGAACCTAAGACCTATGATAACTCTGAGTAGCTCCAATAAGGAACCCAGCAGGTCGCACACACAGCTCTAAAAATTTACAAACACCTTATAATTCAGAACACAATCCAGCGAGACATGGGGGTATAGTTGAGAATATCAATGATGCTAATGCTCACCTACATAGCGCAGCTACTGAGCAAGACAAGCTACACAGGGACGCAGAATATAGCCCCACTAACTCCAGTGAGCCAAAAAATATGGAACTAAGTAAAGATCACAAAGTAGTACAAAAGCAACCACAAGTTGAAACAACTGTACAGATCACCGATATCCTAAAAGAATATCAGACCCTATTCCCTATAAATGCCACAAAAAAAAGGGAAGGGTAGAATACTTCGATAGGATGAAGATACCTTTGCGATGGTAGACTAAACCAACTCAACAACAGCTACCTCCAGGGCTAGCAATGTCAATATATCAGGGTTAAGCCATCCATAGAAGGACGAGTTATTCTACAATATGACAGTAGAGCTGTCGCACACCCTCACAAACTAAAGGCAAATTGGCTACGGCTATATACCATCACACCAAAGATGGGTAGGGACACAGCACAATTTTAGAAAAGTCGATGGCACCCACATCACGAGTTTGGTAGACAGTAGTTTCCTGAAACCTTACTCCAACACGTGTAAAAAAAAACAGGCAAAAAGGACGTAAACTATTCTGTTGCAGGATTGCGATAGAACCAGCAAAAAGCATGAGCATTAAACCACCCAACGGTCACATCATCACATATACCCAAGTGGGTAACCTAAAGTGTGCAAGTGGCAATACATCTAGGCATAAAAGAAGGAAAAAAGCAAGAATGATAGGCTGGCTAGCATTAACCACTGGATCCATACCAAAGATCTGTACGGTTGAGTCACTTCCGTGGCATTAAATCAACCCAGTGCAAGGAGAAACATGGCATACTATTAGCTCTCGACAACCGTTGTAGCACTAATTTCCATTACTAGTCTAATAGGTACAGTCCAAAAGGTCAGCTATATAAATTAATGGAGAAAGCATTGGAAAAGGCAACCTACAAGCATGGCTAGACCTTAATCTAGGCATCCCGTTGTTGATTTTCCACTGTTACAATTTCTTGTAATTTCGACTCCTTGTCCAGAAGATCTATATAATTCTTTTCCATGTCCTCATTGAACTCGGGGTCATGCTTTCCACAGTCTGCAAAGGAAGAGTTGCCTAGCCCTAGGGGAATAGTGGACAGAGATTCAGCTAAGCAATCACAGATGCAAGAAGGTGATGATACCCAGGGGGATCCATCGCAACACAACATGGATGATCATGATGATACAAAGGAATCATGGTACCATCGTTCCATACGGTCGCATGCTGAAGAATGTGCATAGACCTGGGTGCCTCTTGAGGAAGCTTAATCATCATGGAAGAAGCAGAAAGCAGACATAACAACAAACACTAACACATTCATGGAGGATGAGTTACAGGAACTTGCAAATGCTGTGGAAAAATTCCTTTGACCCTCCAAGAAAACCCTCCAAGTGAATTGTATGGCTCTTCATGGGCTATGGAGAGACCGAAGAGCAAAGGTCGACTTGTGCTCTCTGTTGCTGCGGTGATATGCGTTACAATGAGGCAAGTCACTCGCCTCCACCACTCAAGATAGCAAGACTTGTCCAGTTTTCAATATCGATAAGTCTTCAAAGTTCATATCTATGGCAAAGAGAGTGGTGAAGAGAAGGCAGCAGAAGAGAGGAAATCAAGGAAGAACAGCAAGAGAGCAAGCCGCGACAGCCTGCAACAACCACGCCCAGATCACCAAGAGCATGAAAATGGCGGGAGAGCCAGAGCTGCTTGGATTGCTGTGTTGGAATGGGACACTAATCATCATCCCTAGAACATGAGGCGGACTATGATAATATGATGAGAGAGTCCCAGAGCAAAGGCAGCATTCCCAGGCACGTGGCTCTTGATCTCTGTAGTGGGCGCATTGGCTTACATTGCTAGCTCAAGCGAGCTTTGCATTCAAATCTTCCACTCCCCTTCCTCTCAAAAGGTGCTGCAAAACTAGCCATGTCGGTGCCCTTCTCTCCGTTGCAGTAAAGATAGCGATTTACAGTCAAACTCAAAGAGTTCAAATAGAAATGGTGGGGTCATGTAGATAAGGACGATGCCATGATTGAAGATAAAGGTAAAAGGTCCCGCAGTTCAATGAAATGCAAGGGCCTTGGCACATGCTCTAGTAGCAGTAAATATTATGTGACTCATTTTGTGGATTCACTTGAAATGATTCCACATGTGAAGAGGGGCCAGATTACAGACAGTAGGAGGCGAGAAACATAAGAATCTGCCACAAAGTTATCTAAAAAAAACAAAAAACAGAGCAAGGAGCGGACTGCACAAGTTTAGATGCACTCGAAAAAAAAACTCTATTTTGTTCCCAAAAGATACCGTGCAGATCGGGCTACTCACATGTCCCTTCCTTAGAGGCTTGGGACGAGCTACAGGTGAGTGTTGGGGGCCTGTTGGCCTGGGAAAGGGGCATAAGAAGTAACTTCATGTGTGCAGCCAAAGAAGATGCGCACGCACGCGATGGAGGCAAAGGGAGAGCACAAAGGGTGAAAAGGGACCGCGAAGGCAAAACATAGGAGTGTACGGCAAAGGAAAGGTAAGCGCGGACATGTGCAAGGAAGAAACAACTGGAAAGCGACAGATATGGGATCCTGATCATGGCCATATAAGACAGTGTAAGCCTGCAGCTATGCACATATGAGAAGATATTTGTAAGTCAGGCCGATAGTCCCTCGTGTCAAGTCATGATCACCACAACTATAACCAGAGGGGTGGCTGATGGTGACATCTAACAGACGGTCGATATGTAGTTGGCCCTACGTGGCCATGTAAATTAGTATAAATAGGAAGGATGCAATAGTTAGAGGGTTAGCTTCTTGTTAGTTGTAAGTACAGAATGAGTTAATAGATGAGAGTTGTATACAATTGTAGAGAGGAGGTCTAAGAGAGGGTAAGTAGAGTAATGGAAAAAGAAAAGCTCTGCTAGAGTGGTGCAGACACGAGGTGAATCGATCAAGGATATGAGCAGATATGTAGGTAGTAGCAATAGATTAGAAGGAATAAGATAGAGAGCATTAGAACTATGATTCTGAACTCAAAGACCTATCTCAATATTAGTCTACATCCCGCAGACTGCAAAGTTCTATACCCTTTCTCATGCCAGATGAAGAGCACCTTGGTGGTTTTTCCTAGATGGGTTTCCACATTATTTCGTGTGTCCAAATGAATGATTGATGTGGTGAATGGTTATATGATTGATTCATAGTTTCTTTCTGTAGAATGTTGATGTATTCTAGTCCTAAATAATTCCCACCGTAGGTAAATGAATGAATAGAATGCATTGTAGATTGAACTATCACAAGTATATTTCAGTGTGATTCCTGTTATGAAATTCGACTTAGGTCATAAATTCAATTGAATTAAATGTAGTTGTGCCACACCAATTGCACCAGCTATGAGGAAGAGCGGAAGACCAAGTCACACACAATGACATACAGTTGTTCTCATTTGCGCAGGACCGACTCTGCTGTCTAGTCACCCTGTTGCCTTCGTTGAGCCCTTGGTTGCAAACCAAGGGACTATACTTCCCCGGCAATAGTGGAAACTTGGTTCTACCAATTACCCATCTATGAGATATCTCAGGTGAGACTGTGCCTACTTTGGAGGTGTTGTTGATGGGGCTTGCTCTATCGGGTCAGTATCTCGGGTAGTTGTTGGATCGACGGGCTGCGCAGGACCTGGGTCGCGCAAGTGGGGAAACATGCCCAACAATTACTCATGTGGATCATCGTGTATGTACCTCTCCAACCACTTATCCATCGTCATTCTAGGGTTCTTATTTTCTACCTTGGAAAACTCTCATAGATTTTGATCAATCCAATCTTGAATTTCTGGTCTCATCGGATGCCTCATATTCTACTCTCTGTCACAACAGGGTCTCGATAACGGAACCATTTATGGGTGCAAACCCAACCAACAAAACCCAGTCGATAGGGTTTCCCACTCTGTTGATGCTCAACTCACCACAATCTTTCTAAGCACTGGCCCAAACCAATTTTACCCTGTCCAGCGACACGTGTGAAGCGGATGAAGTCTCACCTAAGATGTTCAAGGGAGAGCTCTCGGAACCAAATCTCCACAAAATAGAAGAGGACTATGGGCATCGATAATTCATCAAATTATCCAACATATCTGATCAGTCCTTGCTACTCATAGATCACATCATTCATTCATAATTCAAACAATAATATTGTTGCACAAACATATCTAGACAGATAACATCATTTAACAACAGAAAACATCACATCATAGATCCATGTCAGACCATCAATTGCATTCACCATTAGATCGCAGAAACAGTAAGACATAAAAAGATAAAAGAAAGAACAATTCAGTTCAACTACTCTCTTATCATATTACTTCTGCGCAATGATTCACAAATTCAAAACAATTCATAATTCAATAGGTTCCCTCAAGTTCTCTTGGTATCAATCTCTATTCTCTCTCACCTTTTTCTTTTTTTTACTCATTTGTAATTCTACTTCTATTTATAGGCTTTTTCCTTTACATTGAAGGTATGCTTCTAACTAACACTTAACCAATTCTTAACTGAATCTACAAAATAATGACCAATATCTACAAAATATGGTCCAAAATACATAAAATATTCTATTTTTCACCGTGTGTACCATCTTTCACTTATGCGGTATCTTTTGAGCTTGCACGGTGCTCGTGATGTCGCGTAACTAACTTGTCCCAAAACCCCTGCCAACAAATGGTTTTCAAGGTTTTGTTAACTACCTTTACTTGTCCACTTTTCTTAGGGTAAAATGAATATGAATGATATTTCCTAAACCCTAGCACGGTGGTCAACTCGGTCATCATGTTGTTCTGAAAGTGATTTCCATGGTCAGTGACAATCTACTTTAGTATACCGAAACGAGTAATTATTTGGTTGAATACAAAGTAAGTTGTCATTTTTCCATCTATTTTGAAGGTATGCATTGCCTCTTCCCACTTCGTGAAGCAGTCTACAACAACAATAATGTACTTGTTCCCCCCAGTAGAAACTAGAATGCACGTCATGTAATCTACCCCCCACTAGGTTAAGAGCCCTAACACGATGACAGGAAACAAAGGAGTAGGATATGACCACATATTTTTAGTATAGATATGACATGAATGACAATGCTTTACAACTTCCACGCAATCTTTGAATATAGTGGGCCAGAAATAGCCAACACGTAAAATATTATGGGTTGTTTCTAACCCAGATAAATGAACCCCACACGATGTGCTATGGGAATCATTTAGGACATGCTCAGCCTCCTTGTGGGTGAGGCACCGATGCAAGATCGAATCTACCCCTCGATTATATAAGGTATCACCGATAATCAGGTATTTTTTTGTATTAACATGCAACTTACATCGATATTCCCATGAGAAGGACATAGGACACTTAATATTCTAGAGATATACTAGGATGTCTTTGTACCAAGGGTCAGAGCTGGAAATTAGAAATATATACTCATCTAGGAATGAGTCTTCTTTCACCACTACAATATCTTCCGTAGGGAATTATAAGATCAGTTCTGTGAAAAAATAAGGATTTTTTGGATTTAGCATATTGAAAATCCAAGACAAACTCTTGGAGAATGACTATCCATGTCTTGAATTTTGCCCCGATTATGCGTCAAGACAAAACATACTGAAATGGATTTACATCTGTAACCACTATGGATTTCCTTAGCAATATGTATTGATGTATCCTCTGAACAACATAGACTACTGCCAAAGCCAACTTCTCGACGTGGGAGTACCTAAGTCCAGGACCAATTGAATTTGGGAGGCTTTGAACCTTCATTAGAAAAACTTGGAAGATCACTTTCATTAGTAATTTTTTATTTTTTGTTAAAAAAAAATAGATCTTGCTTAGAATTGAATGTATTAGGTGATATTTTTCAATTGGATCCATTATTTCACTATTATTAGATTATATTTTGACTAATTTGGTACCTTCAAATCACTCTTGGCAAAGAAAATATATCCAAGAATGAAGAACATCATATGTTTTTTTAACTCATGGGCTTTACACCCTTTGATTTTGGAATTGCATATACTTGCTGTTGTAATCTCATAGATCACATAAGGTTACCAATAATACATACTAAAACATGCATATAAAATAGAGACAAGAGATAAGAACAAGTAGGTGAATTAACAGATTATATTATACAAATGAGTCCATACAACACAGAGAACTGAACTGAGTTCTCATCTGGCTCAATAGCCTAATATATATGATTACAAAACAGTTACAAAATAACCACTTGTCGGTTCGATGAATTGACATGACCTTAGGTGGATGACCTAATCTCTAGTTTAGTTAGCCAATCGACTTAGTCGGCTAATCAACTAAGTCGGCTCATCGACTTAGTCGGCTGATCGACTAAGTCAGCTATCATTCAAGTCGACTTATCGACTTGCTCCTTCTACATCTCCCCCATGAACAAAATGTTTCTTCGTCCCAAAGAAACAGGGAGGTACAAAAAATTCCTCTGGTCTCAATAGTTACCATGATTTTCCTTGTCTTCATGGGCTGTGAAGTCTGATGGTTGGTCGCTACTGTACACAGACTTCGACAATGGCTGGTGCTGTCACTGCGAGGTGATGTTGGAAATCTGTCCAACTTTGCAAAATATTCTGGATGTCGATGGTAAGTGTGGTCAGGCTGGATAGGATCGACATATTTTCTGCAATGGAGACTTCTACTATCATCTCCATGTTGGGACCCATAAATTGGTCCTTCTCCTTTGCAGTCTCTATAAGTCGTTTCATCTGTGGATAGATGATGTCAACTTTTTCTAAATTGGGGATAGCTTGTTGTACCCACTGATGTGCTTCCCTCTCTAGTCTCTGCAGTTTGGCAGTTTCAAGCACTATTTGTTCTTCTATTGTTGTCCTTAGTGCTTCCTCAGTGGTTTTCTGGCTTTCCAATGCCTAGATCCCTTGTCGAGTCTATCGAGATTGCTGATAGACTTGCCCATAGTAAGCAAGCCAGTCTCTCAGTATTTATTCAGTTACGACAGACTCCTCCATGTGATCTTGCAGCACTTTATAGGCTTCAGTGAAGGCAGTGTGCTATGCCATTAGTAGTTTGGCAGTTTCTTCTTTTTGTTCCTCCTTTGTTTCCTGAATGTGAGCTTGGAGTGCCGAAACCATGCTCTCGAATAGCTAATACACCCTTTCGAGCGGTTTGTCTATGTCGACCTCTACAGGGCCCGGCAGGACGAAATGGGCCAGGTTTCGGCATTTGGTGAGGAACTTGACCTGTTATGCATTCTTGTCATCGAGTTCCTTATTTATTTTCTCACTCCTCATCTTTTCTTCACCTACTAGGGTCTTGAGGAGTTGTCCTAGATCTGGGTCGGTCAGGGAGATTGCATCCTTCAATCTGATTTGGACATTTGATGGCTTTCCATGATGCTCCTTCTTCTGTTTCTCCTTCCTCTTCTTATTCTTTTCTTTTTCTGCTTGTGTCAGTACCTCTATGCCTGCAACAGTCGAATCAGGATCTTTGGTTTGTGGGATAGGGGCTGATGGTTTCTCTAGTTGGGGAGGTGGGATGACTATTACTTCTGGTTGTTTGGATGCAGCTAGTTGTGGTGGGCCTTGCTCTGAGTCAGAGGGTGGTGGTGGTGGTGGAGATGGTGGTGGTGATGGAGTTGGCGAATGGTCAGGGGTGATTGGTTTGGGGGAAGTGTGGGTGAGTGGTGCATTGTCGGGGTGGGGAGGTGAGTCTAAGTCGAAGAACATTTGGTTAATTTGCCGGGCTATGTCCTCCTCATTCTCTTCTCCTCCAGTCGATGCAATGGATGGTGGGTCGGCTTGGGGCATGGTCGAAGTGATAGTCGAGGTCCAACATGCAACCACTTCAGCTTCCTTGTCGGGATTTCTAACGAAATTCGACGCGACGGTTACAAAGGTTCTAGACTAGGCTTCAAGTCCTGGTTGGTATCCACCGACCGTGAAGAGAGGTGCTTTCGTAGATATCTTCTGGGCCGACATAAATAACTCAGGCAGTTTCTCAATGAATGCCTGCAAATCTCTGTCTTTGTCGAATTTTTCCTTCACCTCTTCCAACATCACACTTTTGCACAAGTCGAGGGGGCTTATTGACTATAGTGTCGGTACTTGCTCCTCAGTTATTCTCATCGGTGATGGGGGTGGAGGCGTCGACACAAGATCGACAATGTTTTCAGGAATCATCACAGTATTAGATTTCTTTGGTTGACCCACTTGTGCTCCTGCCTCGATGAATATTTGGAACTGGGTTTCGACTAGCACCTTGTTTGCTGCGGCATCCTCTATTATGTAGAGGGCCATGGCTACCAATTCCTCCTCGTCTTCTGATGAGTCTGCAAGGATAATATTGCACTTACCTTTACCTTGTTGTTATTGTTGTGTCTTGAGCTTCTTCCTGGCTACTGCTATATCTTTTGACGATTTTCTAGTGATGCCTTTTGTGACAGCATACTCAGTGTTTTCTGGCTCTGTCTCCCCCCTCGGCTCCTGGGTTGAGATGACACTTTCTGTAGATGGAGTAATTACCTAATGCTCTAGCTGTGGCTCTACTATCTGGGGTTCTGCCCTCTTTGTGGTTGGAGGTTTAATGGTTATTTGAAGTTGGCCGGTGTGTTCAACCGGTGTCTCCTCTGACACAAAGGTGCTGATATAGAGCTTGAGCTCATAGTCTTCCTCTTTTTCCTAGTCGGTGAGCGGCTCCTCAATCAAGAAGTCGATCTTCTTTGCTGCTTCTGGTACTGGTATTTTGGTTTTATCCTGTCGAGACAGTTCCCAAAAGATCTGGTCGACTGATGGATAGTAGTCGAGGGCTTTGGCATTTGAGTTGTCACCCTGCATGTACCACACCGAAGTATGGTTAAGTTCTAGCTGGATGTGGGGGTTTGTCGGTATATTTCTTCAGATGTTTTGAGGCACCCTCCATCTATTCTTGTAGACTTTGAGCTATTGAAGCCAGTTCTGCAACAGTACTTTCCCATGCTCAAGCTCCTGCAAGGTTCCTCTCTCGGAGAATGGTTTAAATCTCCACATGTGGAACCTCGACGATTCCTGAAAGACTAGACTTCCTTTTGGGCAGATATGGTACATGACTGACCATAAGATTAGGGATGGGAACATGATGATTCCCTCCATTTCTTGGCATCTTTCATAGATGGTCTTGACCATGTCGGCGACATATTTAGCCCATCTGTATATCCTTCCATCTATGGCAATGGTGTCGACAGCTTCTAGCATGTCTAACTTAAGGTCACTACCTCGACCTGCCAAGGTGAGTGTGATTGCAATTATTTTGGCCACAATCTATGGCATTAGGGTTGTGATTTGGATGATCATCAACCCCTTCAAGTTCTTTCCTGAAGTCGACCCAGTTAGCTCTTCAATCAGTCCTTCTTTGATATCGACTAGTATGGGGTTTCCTTCGTTTGAGAGACCGGTGAGCTTGGAGATGACTTCTCTCGAGATGTCAACCGGTTGTTCTAAGTAGAACCGGCCATTATGGTACCGGCTTATGATGAATTTTACAGCGGTTTCCTTCATGCCACCGAAGTTGGCCATAAGTGGTGACATAGCTGAATATAGTGTTGTATTTGATATTTTATGCGGCTTGAGTGGCTTTATTATTGACATAAGCCCATTCTGGCATCTCTGCCCATAGCTTTTTCCATGATCCTTCCTGAACCGTGGCATTCTTAATGTTTTTTATCCTGTGGACTAAAGGTGTATCTGCAACCTATAGTTCCTTGGCTTTGGTTGAGGCTCTAGTTTGTTTGGGTGCCATTGTGTCGGTTTGGTGGTTTATTTCACTAAGATTTTCTCGGCTTTCAGTTGATTGGATGCTCTAATGCTCTCTCTATATGGATTGCAGTGAATGATCCTTTGGCGATCTAGTATTTATAGGCGATGTTGTGGATGTGTGCGTCGATGGGTGTATTAATGGTAGACATGATATTCCAGCTGGAACACTTGAGTGTGCATTAATGGCGAATTGGTTTTGACACTCAATGTCATGAATGAGCAATGGGGCTATCGAGGTCATTGGTCGATGTCAGTTATGAGAATGGTCGATGGAAGTGGTCGGTCGATGAAAATAGTCGATGGTGTTATGTCGATGGGCATGATGTCGGTTGTCGAAATGGTAATTTCCTGTCATCATTTTCTGTATGTACGGTATTTTTTTGGCTTTTGGATTTTTAAGTTTTTATGGTTTTTGTTTAATGGTTATGGTCGTTATATGATTTTTTTTTTGTTTTTTTTGTTTTAGCATTTTATTCGGGATCCATTAACAAGCTTCTGAAATACTATGCCCTATAACATCCTTAGTCAGACTGATCTGTGGGTATGTATCTCTTCGACAACGTAAGGTCCCATCCATTTTGTATGGAGCTTTTTTAGGTTTACCTTTTACTCGACTATTGTATAGTAAAGCAAGGTCCCCCACTGACAAGTTTTTGTTCTTGATGTTTTTGTCATGCCATGCTTTCTATTATTGTTTGTGTATTTCTTGATATTGTATTGCCATTAGTCGGTGATCTTCGAGTTTGCTTAGTTGCAATAGTTGGTCCTTTCTTCCTTGTTTGACATCGACATGTAGGATTTCTATGATGATAGGTGTCTGTTGTCGAAAGTGTAGTGGAACTACTACTTCTTGTCCATAGACTAGTCGAAAAGGAGTTTGGTCGGTCAAGCATTTATATGTTGTTTTGTATGCCCATAATACTATGGGTATTTTCTCTTCCAAGTTGTCCTTATTAGAATTACATATTTTGGTTAGTCCTCTTGTTAATGTTTTATTAAATGCTTCAATTGCTCCATTCGACTGAGGATGGTAGGCTGTACTTCGACGATGGTCAATTTGGAATTGGTCGGTTAGGGTTTTGATAGTTCTGTTGATGAAGTGTGTTCCCTGGTCACTAATTAGAGTTAGTGGGAATCCAAATATAGTGATGATATTCTCATAGATAAACTTAGCAGCTATCTCACTAGAACATGTGTCGACTGGTTCAGCCTCTGCCCATTTAGTGACATATTTGACTGCAGTTATGATATACCTTGCACCTGTCCTTTTTGCTGGTATAGGAAATGGTCCTATGAAGTCTATGGACTAGATTTCAAATGTCAAACTTGGGTTTACTGATATCAAAGGAATATCTATGCTAGGCAAGGGTTGACCTAGTCGTTGGCATCTATCAGATCGAATGACAAATTTTTTGCAATCTCTGTGGAGTGTTGGCCACCATAACCCTAACTGTTGGATTTTCTTTGCAGTTGTGTCTGCCTAAAAATGTCCTCCTACAGGTCCATAGTGTGCTTCATGCATAATGTTGTCTCGTTCATGTTCTAGTACACACCTTTTGAGGATGTCATCTAATCCCATTTTGTATAATAATCCATTGATAAGACTGTATGGTGTAGCCTTCATAGCTAAGATCTACTTTTTCTTTGTACTCATTCCTTCTAGTGCATGTCCATTTTCCAAGAACTAGGCTATTTCTTCTAGTTCTGCTGGGACTGCTTCTATCCAAAATAAATGTGCATCAGGTAAGTCATCGTCGACCCCTATCAGTTCTTCTCCTGTGTCGATTTGGGATAAATGGTCGAGACCGACATTTAACTTGCCTAGTCAGACAATGACTTCGAACTCAAATTCTTGGAAGAGAAGTAGCCATCAACAGATCCTTCCATGATGTAGTGGTTTATTGACAAGATACTTCAGGGCATGATGGTCTGTATAGAATATAAATGGGTTAGCTAAGAGATAATGTCGATATTTTTGTAGTGCAAAGACCATTCCTAGTGCTTCTCTTTGTGTTGTCAAATAGTTTCTCTCAGCCTTGTTTAATTTTTTGCTACTGTAAACTATAGGATAATCCATTCCATCATCTCCTGGTTGAGTTAATATTGTGCCTATTGCTAGACCTGATGCATCAATATGAACATGGAATTTGATTGACCAGTTTGGAAACTTTAGGATTGGTGCTTCGACTAGTTTTCTTTTTAATTTTTCAAATGATATGTGGAACTCCTCTATCCAGTTAAACTCCTTATCTTCTCTTAATAGTTCTTCAAGAGGATAGGTCATAGTTGAATAATATCTTATGAATTTTCTGTAATATCATGTGTGGCCAAGTAACACCCTGACTTGTTTCGGGTTTACTGGTGGTTTAGGTCGAGGATAATTTTGATATTTGCAAAGTCAACCTTAATACCTTCCTTACAGACAATGTGCCCTAATAATATCCCTATGGGGGTCACAAATATGCATTTCTTGATGTTTAGGGAGAGTTGAATTTGTTGACATCTCTCCAACATAAGTCTAAGCCATTTGCAATTATCCTTTAGCATGGAGTATATTGTCCAATCATCAAAGTATACTGCCATGGTCTTGTAGATATATTCCTAAAATGTTTTGACAACAATTCTAGAGAACACTGTAGGTGCATTTTTTAATCCAAAAGGCATAACCTTGTAAGGAAATGAACCAAATTCACACACAAAGGTTGTCTTCTTTTGGTCTTCTTTAGCTATTAGCACTTGGTTATAACCTGAGAATCCATCTGTAAATGAGTAGCATTCATGTCCTGCAACCTCATTCAATGTTTCATCTGCATAAGGAGTTGGAAATGGGTCTGTTAGTGTCACTTTATTTAGTTCTCTGAAGTCGACACAAATTCTTAGACTGGTCAGATCATGTTTCTTAGGCTGTACAACCATTGGACTTGCCCAATCTGATTGGTCGATAGGATAGATGATGCTTGCTGCAAGCATGTTATCAATTTCCTTTTTGACTGTCTCTTTGTATTTGTGAGCTAGTTTATATGGCCTCTTCTTCATAGGTCGAACATCAGTTTTAGTATCAATCTTCATTTCTCCCATTTCATGGACTAAGCCTTTGAGGTCTTTATAATCTCTAGCAAATACATCTTGGAACTCCTTTAATAAGTTCACTATCTCTGTGGTCTGCTCTTCACTCCAATAGTCCCCAATCTTTGCCATTTTTGGCTGGTCATCATTTGAGATGTCGAATTCTTTAGTTTTGACTTTAGCATCTAGCCATTCTGGTGCTTTGGCTTCATTGATCGGTCGACTTCCTTCTATGAACTGTGAGAATGTGGCAGGGAAGTCAGCTGCAGTCATTCTGTCAGTATCTTGTTTGTTGATTGTTTCTACTTTTAGGATTGTACAAATAGGTTTGGTCGTTTCGACATGGTTGGATTTCCATCTAAAGCTTTTTCCTTCTATATTTTCATTTTCTAACTGTAGGGTGATTCCATGAAGATGGGTAACACTTTTTGGCCAATTTTGGCGATGAAAACCTGATTTTTTACTCATGTGCTAGATAGAATCCCTCAAAACACATATATGCCATGTGAATTTTGACTTGCAGTTAAAAAACAAATTGTAGAATATTATGTTGGCTTCATAGTGATATTTTTTTAAAAATATTTTGATGTCATTTAATGTGTGAATTTTTGCATTTAATGAACTATGTGACCTTAAAAATTTGAAGAAGCTAATAAGTGGCTCGTGTCCACGTAGAGTAATTCAATATTGCATTAATAATTTTAAAAAAATATATATATGAGCATGATCTACATAAAATGCAGTGTGATGTGCATATTTTGTTGTTAATTTTTTTCACATTATACAATTATTTATTTTTTTCGAAAGTGACCACATTCAATTTCAGCATCGTTTTAAACACATATTTGTCCACGTAAAGCAATTTTCTATTTTTTCAAAAATTGAAAAACCAAAGATACCCTTTTGAAGAGGACATGTCGATATGTGATGTGTGCATTTTTAAGAATTTTTTGGCTGTGTATTTTTAACTCTGTGGATTTTTCTTTGAGCTGCTTCGAAGTTGAAGTGTGGTTTTCTAAGTATAAGTTTTAGAAGTAATTAATAAATAAATATCATATGAATTCCAAAATGCGTGTATGATACCTCAATGGATAGAATATTCATTGGTGAATTTATCGGTATCAACTCCGCTCAGTTATGTGCTAGGAATGGCAGGGTGTACACCTCTGCAAGGCACAAAAAAAAATTCATTTGTTTGAATGTGGGATAAGTCTATTTTCTTAAGCCCTCGACCGAGGTATTTAAATACCTCGGTCTAGGTATTAAATAAACCTCGACCGAGGGTTTGTAAAGCCCTCGACCGAGAGTTTAACAAACCCTCGGTCGAGGTTTAGTTAATACCCCGACCGAGGTATGAGCTCGGTCGAGGTCATGTAAACTCCTTTGGAGCAAAAGCCCGGGAATGAATTCAAACATTAATGACACATGTGCATTAATGTGCATTTTGGAAGCTATATACATAAATTTGTACATACATGCCCTCTTTTATAAAGTATTTCACTATATTGTTTAAGATTTCGAAGATTGTCCTTGTTTTTAACTTTTCTTGTATTTTTTGGCAATAACAAATGTTGTCAAATTAAGAATGGGAATTCACTTAATTCCCACTTCTTTCATCAAAATAATGAGTCATTTAAAATCAATCTCAAATCCTCTTACGATTGTTAAGGTTTGGTTGTAAATGTGCTACATTCCAAACACATTGTTAAATAATGAGGAATACAAAGAAAATTCAACTCTTTTAGGTCGTTCACGACTTGGTCATGCATTTGCATACAATTTAACACTATCACAAGAATTTTGATTGTTAATGCAAATAACGACTACACCATAATTTAATGTAGGATCAAGGGATGTAAATTGGCACCACATATATGTAAAATTTGCAATGTTTTTAATGTGTAATTTTTTTAATATTTTGGCTCGTTCAAAGAATAAATTTTAATGGGTTAATACTTACCATTTTCCATTTTAATTTTAATTACCATGTTAGAGTACATGCTTTGCTGGTGTTAAGCATAGGAATAGATACCTGCATGAACCAGGTGAAAATGCATTACGGATAGAAATAAGCACAATCCCGTCAATACTTTAGGGTAAGCTCACCGTGGCTCTTGGTTGTTGAGGACTTCACTCAATTTCGTTCAACCTAAACTGATTTTAAATTACTTTAATCCTTTTGGAAAACATAGTGGCCTTTACTGTATAAGTATTCACTAGGGGTCTGGAATGGAGGTATTGATACACATTACACTCACATTTTCAAATCATCATCACATTTTACTACCCAAGAAGCTATTTATGATTAAACCCGTGAAAGATTTAGAGTATATGTTCTATTTTTCACCCAATATCACCAAAAGTTAACAACTGGAATGACAATAATATTTATGATTGCATGCAAATCAAGACAACCATTATGTAGAGCTTGCAGCCTAGTTTAAAAGGTTTTAATATTTTATATATAATAAGTATTAAAAGTTTTTTTGAAAAATAAAAAATAATAATTTTATATTTTTTGAAATTACAAATTTATATTTTTAGAATTAATAAAGACTTATTAATTGACAAATTTTATAGTTTTGAAAAGTATGTACATTAATTTGTTGTTTTATGTAAATAGTAACTTATACTTATTTTGCAAGAAAGGTAAGTACCATCCAAACTAGTAGTTAATATTGTGTGGCCTTAGACATTTGTGGGGATTTTCAATAGAGGTTAATATATATTATTCTTACTTGGTAAAAAATATTTTATACTATTTAAAATATGATTGTGGTTGTGTTTTAGCTATATATATTGAAACGGGTTAATATTCCTAGTATACTTATAGTATAACAACAACAACGATAAACCTAACACATTTGATTATCATACGATCCATTGATATTTATGGCATTATACATGTTATTTTATTAATCTAAAAATATAAAGAGTTCTATCTCATCATCTCTTTTATTTATTTTAAAACATTTAAGTATTAAACATCTTAAATCACTAAATACAACATATTAAATCCTGGGAGTGAATTCAAACATTAATGACACTCCCCGAAGTCCCTGGTACAAAACGAAATGGAGCCATTTATTGAGTAGTGGGATGCAACTGCAAGCAATGAAAG
>LPNX010454542.1:925918-973303 GCA_001517045.1 Pseudotsuga menziesii
TTTACAGAGGCACCTCGGTCGAGGTATGTACCTCGACCGAGGTCCATACCTCGACCAAGTTAATACCTCGGTCGAGGTATTTATTAACCCTCGGTCAAGTTTTTAATACCTCGATCGAGGGTTAATAAATACCTCGACCGAGGGCTGAACAAAACCTTGGTCGAGGGCTTGATAAAACCTCGGTCGAGATATTAATACCTCGGTCGAGGGTTTAACAAGCCCTCGACCAAGGTGCGTTTTTTTGTTTTTGCCGAAATGCACTTGCCAAAAAGTGTTACCCAGGTCCGCGGATTCACCATGTAATCTCGTCGACTATGGCTTTATCCGAATTTTTATATTTTTACATTTCATTATCTGGCAGTTATCTTTAAGGGTTTGTTTTCGGTCGGCTGGATAAATTCTTTAATTTGTTTTGTTGTTTCAACCAAGTTTTCATTTTGAGGTATAAAGTTGAAATCTTTAATGAAATTTTCCCTGAGTTCATGCCATAAGAATGTTTCACCTCTAGCTTCCTCCATCTTATACCATTTGTTTGGTAAGTCAGTGAGGGTTGATGGGAAAAAGTGTGGCCATGCTCATTCATCCTTGTATCCAAGTCTTCTCCACTCTTTTTCACAGGTTTTAATATGATCTTCTGGGTTCTGTCCTTGAGTGAATATAGGTATCTGAGCTTGTTGGGTTAACTTCTTTCATCCAAACCTTTCAAAAAAGTAAGTCAAAGCTATTGTCCAATTCTATAATCTCGTCTGATGTGTATCCCACCATCGAGTAGCTTGTCCTGTAAAAGTTTCTACTAGGCTTTGAAGTCAGCCATGTTCACCAATATTTTTGGAAACTTGTTCTACATGCATGACTAGTGATTCCCTTTCCTTGTATCTTGGTATTTGTGTAGTATTTATATTGGTAGGTTGTAAGGTAGGGTATTCCCTAATTTTCTTCTCAAATATTTTTGGGACAATGGTCACTATGAAGCACTGTTGGGTGGGATTTTTCTGCACTTTTTGAATAGTTCATCACCCTCGTGCTTGTGTTTCATAGTTCTCGATCTCCCAATAATATAATTCAGCGTCTGAATTATAACCAACTGATTCTCGGTTGCCTAAATAAAGTTATCCATGGATATTTGGTTCTGTATAATCTGCATTGTTTTGAATTTGGTAGAGTTGTCGGACGTCAACTTCTTCATCAATAGGTTCAGTCCAAGGTTCACCTTAAGATGGGTGAATGGGTACAATGACCTTTTGTCCATTTTCTTTTAATTTGATTCGCTCCTTGTCCAAGGATATCGATGCTTTCATCTTTCTACCCCAAGGTTGACTGACTAACGCTGGGAAGGAACTGGATCCTTCCTTTGGGTCAATGATTTTGAAGTCGACCTTAGTTGAGATTCCTTTTATAGTTGTGTCAACGTTCTTGCAGACTCCATTAGGTTCAATTAGGCCCTGGTCGGCTAGTTCCAGGTATATGCCTAACTCATAGAGTCGAGGTCTGCCCATTTGTTCCCAAGTGTCATGAGTCATGATGTTTACTTGTGAGCCAAAGTCGAGCACTACTTGTCGGACGTGGTATCCTTCTATTTCCAGGTCAACAAGTGGGTCAGCATCACCTTTGTCTTTTTTATTTAAGCTGCAGATGTTGTTTGTTTGTTTCTCGGAGTTGTTATATTTTATTTCATACAGCAAACTGATGAACTAAGATACTGAGTTGTCTTTTTGTACGAGCTGGATTAATTCGTTTATTGTGTTATGTCAAGTGTGGTGAGTTTGTTCTTGTTGTGCAATTTCTTTGAATACATTGGTTGCTTCTTTGTATGTTTGTTTTTCTTTCAGTGGATCAGGATAGACATTTTTCTCTTTTATTTTGTTGATTCTTGGGTTATCACTGCCTGTTTTTGTTCCTTGTTGAGTTATAATATGCAAATTTTTTGTGTTTATTACATCATTTTTTTGCACATAGGACAAGACATTAACATTTTTCTTTGTATTGATTTTTTCCAACATGGTAGGGAAATCCTCTAGTGAGTGATCCCCTACTCCACAATGAGTAAAAAATTTGAGGTCAATTCTATCTTTATATGGAAAATATACATACCGATGGCCATCCTTATAACATGTAAAGCATTGGATGGGTCAACGCAATCGATTGTCGCGATTCCCAGGGAATCGACCTCTTCCTCCGTAGCCTACACATCGATTGTCATACCGGCTCTTGTATCGTCGACCGTCATATCTCTGACCATTCTGATCATTTGCTAAATTGGTTTGCTCGTTATGTTGTGCAACTGCATTAGTTTGGTAGACTACCTAATAATTTTGTTGATTCTTCAGGTTCAAATGATAGTCTGTATCTGAGTACATGGATTCAACGGAGAGAGGGTTGTTCCTTCATGGGGAGCTCTTAATTGGAGAGCTTCTGGCTGCTCTATCCACAATTCTTCCTCCGTAGGGGATGCCTCTTGTTCCACACATTCTTCATGTCAATCATGACCCAACTCTAATGGATTCTCTTCTTGGTCAGTCACCCTAGGACTCCTTCCTCTATGCAACTCTAAGGCTCTTTCTCTTCTTGCTTCCCTCCTCTGTTGTCTCTCTTCCCTCTCTATTTTCTAAATGTCTGACATACCTTCGTGTGATACTATTCTCTTAAGTTCCCTTTTGGTCGACTTCTCATTACTGGTGAATGGTATCTGTTTCTAGTCGACTAGAATCCACTCTACTCTATCTCGGCATATGACCAGCTACCCCCCCATAACCTACCTGACGCTTTTTAGAAAGCCCGGATAGTTTGGTCTATTTGCTTAGGAAGTATTCCCACTCCCTTTCTTCAATGAATTTTTCCCACTTCCTTTGCTTCTCGGCCTAGTTAGAGTCTGATGGCAGTTTGTGAAGTGATGGACAAGGTTCGATAATATGTCCTACTCCCTTCTCGATCAGAAATTTGAAGAGCAAGGTTGGTAAGGAGCACAGAAATTATTGGGTGAGATCTGTGTAAAATTTCTCCTTAACAGTTTCCACCGAAGTTCTGTCTTCAACTGCTTGCCCCTCATAGAAGTCATCGGCAATTTTTTCTAACCACTCCAACAAGTTTGTTCTACCTCCTCGGATCAGTTTTTCCAGCAACTGTTGTTCTTTAGTCCCTTCTGGATTTCTCATCCAGGAGTTTCTTCAGAAGTTGGGGCACAGATTCTACAAAATTTTCATGTGTTTCGGTGAAGAATCTTTCTTTTGCTTGTGCAATTGTTAATTTGTTCCTTCGTGTGTAATTCTACAAATAGTTTACAACTTTACATTCCCACTAGTCCTTAATCTCCTACGCTGGTATCATCTGTTTGCATGCATTTTAGACATGTACTGCCGGCAACAGAACCAATGTCATAATCTCACAGATCACATAAGGTTACCAATATTACATATAAAACAGAGACAAGAGATAAGAACAAGTAGGTGAATTAACATATTATATTATACGAATGAGTCCATATAACACAGAGAACTAAACTGAGTTCTCATCTGGCTCAACAGCCTAATATATATGATTACAAAATAACTACCTGTCGGTTCGGTGAACCAACATGACCTTAGGTGGCCAACCTAATCTCTAGTTTAGTCGGCCGACCGACTTAGTCAGCTGATCAACTAAGTCAGCTCATCAACTTAGTCAACTGATCAACTGAGTCGGCTATCATTCAAGTTGACTTACCGACTTGCTCCTTCTACACTTGCTAATCAAATACACACTTTCAAGTAATATTCAAGACACAGGTAGAACCATCAATTAAATCAGATTCACAAAAAATTTCAAAAAATTGGACCTCTCACTTGAGATAAATTCAGAAATTATTCCTCCAAAACATAAGCAAATGGCTTGAACAAGTAAATGTTTCTTTTGGATAGATTAATTTGAATTTCCTAAAGCACAATTAGAGGAGTTTGTTTTTCATTCTCAAATTTCTTGTGATACATTGTGATTTGATGCTTATGTATCCTCTTCGTTCGCACCTTCGGACGATATTGTGAAAGAGAAATAGGGATCTCAAGCGTAAGGGATCTCAAGCGTAACACTCTAGTAATTTTTTATATGATTTCGAGCCCCACATATCCTCTTCACTTCCACTTTCAGGTGGTCCTGTGAACGGGAAACGAGGATCTCAAGTGTAATAGGAATATTTTAAAGTTTTGAAGCATATTGTTGATCCAGGAGTATCCTCTTCACTTTCACTTTCAGGTGGTCATGTGAAAGAGAAAGTGGATCTCAAGTGTAAATGCTTGTCAGATTTAGAATTTTGCATTGATTTTCAAACCATCAATTTGGAACATTAAATTCAACATTCAGAAAGAAAAAATTATGCAATTAAAAAATAAAAATTGAATCACAATCCTACATTTAAACATCAGTTTGAGAGACTTATTAGAAACAAGAAAAACATTGAACATTCAAACATTTTTCGTTTCCAATTAGTGATAGATGAAGTAAAATGAACATGTCTTATGTGTGAAGCTAACCTCTTCAACCCTTGATAAAAAGAATTGAATACTTCTTTTTTCAAATTTGTAAAAGTGATTCTATTTTGAAATTTTCATGTTTAAAGGATCTCAAAGAACCTCTTACTCTTCCATAGTATAGAAGTCCATTGAAATAAAGGAAAGAGTAGTGAGCATTGTACATTTGATTAATTCAACATAGTGAGTTGCAACACCACCAGTTTCATCATCACTCCTTGAAACTAAGCAAACTACCCTAAAATCAACACTTAATATAAAATATGTCAAGATTCTTTTTTATATCACCAACATAGATTAGGATAGGGCCTTGGAATAAGATTAGAGAGTTAACACCTCCTGGGCCAAATAATTTTGAAGCTAGTTTTGTTTAAAGAGAGATCAAATCCATTAGTAAAAAAGAGTGCATGTCAGGAAAGCACTTCTAACACATGCGATAAGCACAAGATTAGTCTGGATTAGTAAGGGTGGTGTAGATTAGGGAAAACCTTGGCTACATGCAGAAACGGCTACCTTCCATCTATAGGATGGAAGGGTAGGGTTCCTTATTGGGTTGAAGAGAAACCTCTAAACAATATTGAAACCAAGCTGTAGAAACCCTGCAAAAACACTGCTAGAAAGCAAGAATGGTTGCAAGAAATCAATGGAAACCTGCAAAAAAGAATGAGCAATAAACATGCAAGCAAACTACGTTAGAAAACTACAATAAAAATGAACTAAAACACAAATATACCTTCTCTAGGTGGAAATGGGCCACCATGCCCTAGCTTTGGCAGCACCTCTCAATGGAATGGGAGCTTTGGCTCAATGGAGAAATGGAGGAGAGGGAGGGTGAATGGCTTGAGAGGAAAATGGTCTCAAGGCACTCACATGGGTAGCATAACATTAGGGAGAGAAGGATTGATTTGAGAGTGACCCCCACCCCTCTATTTATACTTTTTCTTGAGATTTTTAGGGTTTTAAGCCCCTGGTTGGGGCTTTAGCTCCTTTGGGGGTTTTAAGCTCCTTTGAGGGGTTTTAGACCCTTTTTGGAGGTTTTAGACCCTATGAGAGCTATTTTGTCTCTTTTTAGGGGGTTTTAAGCCCTTTTTTATATTTTAGAGCCTTTTTGAGGGTGTGGGGGTCAAATGAGGTTCGTATGTATATGTGTTTGGGTGGTGTAGGTCATGTAGATCTTACTGAGAGATTTTTTGGGTTAACATGTGGTACCCCACTCTTGCTTATTTGGTGGGATATGACCACATTACAGTATTTCAATTAAGTGTCAAGTCCTCGAGGTGGCATCACTTTCTTGAGATATCTAGTCTATGTGACTTATCCTAAGCTAATGACTGTTCTACCCGACCATCGATTGTGAAGTGGTAACCATAGTTTCTTTTCCTAGGACGTCACATAGGATGTTGTGAGTGGGGTACACTTGCAATTCCTGAGACAAACACAAGGTTGTTTCAACTCCTTGGGAGGGTGAGTAGCCAAGAGCTAAAACTTGCACCTTTGGTGATTGAAATACAGTGTAATTATTTATCATACCTTCATTCGTTAGTAATTTTTGAGGCATGATGTCCCTCAGGAGATACTAGTTTTGGAAGGCCCTCTAATCCATATTTTCACTGAACTTTGGTTCTTTGGAAGGAAGTTTGCTTTTTTATTTTCTTAGGACTTTTTTAGATGTGTGGACACTTTGATTTTTTTTTAGTCTAGTTGTCGTTAGGATTGTTTGATGTATTTTAATATACTCTAATAAACAAATCCTTTTATTAAACTTTAAATCGATTAATATCCCGACTCACCCATCAAAGTGGCCATGAGACAAGTTACCCAAGTTTGAGGGCCCCACTACATGCTATAGGAAGATACATGAACCGCATCTTTGTGACTTTGAAACTAAAATACATATAAACCCAATCAAATGTTACTAGAGAAGAACAACATTAAGCCAATTCTCAAAATTTGTCACATCATGGATGAAGCATAGATAGAGTTGATGATCTTACTCTAGTTGAAGTTGAAAAAATAGAATATCACATAATTGCTAATGTAAATCCACCCTTAGCACATCCTTTAAACCCAATCATACTTACAAAAAGTGAGTCACTGGTTAATATTTTTGAAAGTTGGAATAATATACAAAATGTTAGCACTATGGAAATATAGGCATAATTCAGTTAGAATTCATCCCAAGAAGGTAAAGAGTTTGGTTGTAGGAAGGAAAAGGAGTTGCGAGAGAGGTAGAGAAGGAACAAAGAGATAAGGGAAGAAGTAGTCATATAGGAAGTTATGACACAAGGAGTGTTCATGAAGGAATAGAATTTGCAAAGGAAGAGGTAGTGATAGAAGAGAGGTCACGATGGAAGAGAATCAGTGACAAAAGGAAAGGATGCGATGAGATCACCCGCAACAGAAGGAACCATGCTAGAGAAGGCGTGCAACGATGCAATGGATAAAAATGATACTTCAAGGAAGATCATGGGTATGAGTTCATCTAGAATCGGTGTAATTCACATGTGTGTTAAGGAATAAAAACATCTTTGCAATTAGGGTCGTTAGTGCTACTAACAAATGTCACTAGAATAGGAATGACAGCCTGTTGGATAATTGAATTAAGTCGATTGATAGCGACATGTAAGAGTCTATAAGAATGAAGAAGCTAGGTTGTGTGCGGGTCACTTTCTTAGTTTCTTACTTGCTTGGTTACTTATTTAGTCAGTTAGTTGTTTTGTGCCTGTAGGAAGATTCGAGTAGTCTGCAACTAAGTGTGTGAAAGTGTAGGGAGATTGAGCCGATCCAGGATGTGTGTAGAACAATAGTAGATTCAAGTAGGAGAATATTGTGTAGCAAAATACTAGAAAGCATGAGAGGATAGAGAAGTATGTATATATAAGACAAGAAGATCTAGAGAAAATTCTGTAGCTCAACGCGCAGACCAAAGGTGCCATATATTTCTCATGCCAGATGAAGAGCACCTTTGTGGTTTTTCCCGGATGGGTTTCCACATTAAAGACTATTTCACTGAGTAGATGATGAATGTGATAATGTCACATGAATGTATGTGAATGTGTATGAATGCATATGATGAATGTACTTAAGTGACATGAATTTATAATGTGAATAAGTGTTTCTGTATTTGCTTACGAATGATTTTTATTATGACTGAGTCACACTATTAATAGATAACTTGTATGTTAAAGCTTATATTATTGTTATAATCTTTGTGATGGATAATTTAAGTAGTGTCTTATCGACGCATAGTAAGGTCAATAAATACACCCAACAGCTTCAGTCGAGCGAGTTGGTAAGGTTCCAAGGAAAAATAAATCCCCACCCAACTGTGGAAACCTAGTTCTGGAAGGGGCCATAAGAGATATCTCGAGTGAGATTGCATCTGCATCATAGGTGCTGCCGACTAAGCCTTCCTTTGTCGGGTCAATATATTTCCCTTTGTTGTGCATGACAGAAGGTCTAAACCTGGATCAAAGAGAATAAATTCCAACAAATGGTTTCATTGTCGGGACCGTGAATAATTTTGGTGAGGGACATGTTTTGGCATTAGACAAAGATGGAAATCCAAGACTGGGTGGATATTAAAGCTTTAAAGTTAGCAAAAGAAGAAAGTAAGGATCGTGGTTGAATCTGACCAGGTGGTTTGAGAGATACCTTTATACAGAAATTCATTATATTTTATTTTCTGAGTTCCATTTTATGTTATATGAATGGTTTTCAAAGTTAGCAACATAGATAAAGAATTTCTGAGGAGAACCGAGAGAGTGGAATCCTCAGTTGATTTAGTGACTAAAAAGTACTAGCAACCCTGTGTCTAGGGCTGTCGATTTTTGGGTAAACAAAATTCCAGAAGGATACATAATTGAGTTTGTTGTTGACACAATAACCTAATATAGTGAGGCGGAAAGAATTTTTTTCTAAGGACCAATAGGAAGATACTTGACATCTTTGAAAACTTGGATAGAGATGCTTATATGTGAAAAAGGAATCGTGAGAAGGGATTCTAATAGTTAGAAGGACTTTGCACAAAAATTTGGGATATGTTGTAGAGAAGTGATAAAAAAATGGAGCAAACTAAGCTCATATGTTCCCTGGTTATAGTGGAAATGAACTAGAAGGTGGATGTTTAAGGAGTGGAAGAATATTTCAATCAAGAAAGAGAAGAAAAACTATGACAAGGAGAGGAATTTGCAGTGAGACCAGAGGAGAGGATTACGAGTTAGCGTCACATCTTGATGAAGTTTATTGCAATGAAGAAGATGAATATTAGTTGATATCTAAAAGAGAAGAAGAAGAAGCAGAAGATCCAGATCCAAAGCACAAGTATGATACAGCTACCACCCCGCGCACATCATTGGAGGTAAGATCTAGAAACTCATCTCCAAATGGTTTTGTAAATACAAGTAATACTAACATTGTGAATAACATACAAGGGATTTTGGATAGTCAAAAAAAAATTCTGAGTCTAACAGGAGCCAGTATAATGGCTGGAAACGATATTAAGTTGCCTATAATTGATGTAAATGGGTTAGAAGACCCATAGCAACACTGGTTTCTATGTGAAGCTGTATGGATCATGTAACAAGTCTAAGATGAAGCAATAAAACAAGTGCGGATTATTACAACCTTGAAAGGTTGTGCATTAGATTGGTACATGAATTTTTCTATAGTTCCAGTGGGATTCGTGTAGAAAACAATTGATCAAATTCAAGTGGGATTATTAGATGAGTTCAAAAAGTTTAAATCTGAGTCGCAATGCATCACAAAATTAAATAAATCAAGCAGTTACCTACATATTCGGTCTTGGACTTTGACCAAAGATTTAAGAAATTAAAAATACAAAAGGGATGCCTTGGTGTAAAATATGTTAGACCCAAGGTCATCGATCGAAAGAGTGCCTGTACTTGCAGAAGATTGTAAGTGCACCCGCTAGTTTATACTATAAATTTTGTAAATCTGTAGGACTTGATGAGAAGGTTTGTAGAGAATTCCTACTATTGTAGGATAAAATGGTGGATACCTACATGATGAAGAACGATGAGTAGATACAAGCTGAGAGAGTGCAAGCTCAATAACCACCTGCTCAATATCCATTGGCCCAATATCAAATAAATATTTATCCTCAACCCCAATATCAACAGAACCAGTAACCACCGCAACAACACTACCCTCAACCTAGGGGGGTGGAAATTTTTGGGGGCGAGGAAAACAACAAGGACGAGGATTTGGTCATGCAAGAGGCCAAATCATATGTTAAAATTGTGCACAACCAATAAATTTCTCTTGATATTGTGTGAGTCATGTGAAGACACGTTGATATTGTAAATCTGTCGACCACACCAATGAGGATTTCCCTCCATTGATTGGTAAGTGGCATGTCAAGAATATGGTAAATAAAATTCCCATGCAGAATCCCAACCCAAATCCTAACTAGAACATCCAGATGATTTATTCTAAGCGAAGAGAAGAAAAAATTGTTTTTGTGACAACATGAGGTGTTGCAACTGGAGCAGACCAAAATGCACAGCATGACCAACCATCATAAAAGAAAGTATCATTTGACATCCTGAGAGAAAATGAAGTATTATTTGATTCCTGACCAAAATTTATCTACAGGAATCAAGTGTTAACGTCTTCTCCCACATTACCAAGAGGAAAACTAAGGGAGATACCTGAAAGATTCGATCATTTATTTCTAAAGAAACCGACAAGAAAGGTTAGTAAACTTAAAGAATTTTTCAAAAGTTTCTTATCAATGATCAATGATAAAGATGTTGTCATATAATTGACAGCTTTAATATAAAATCTCAAAACGAGCTGCGACCAAACAGAAGAATTCACCATGTTGGAAAGAGATTAAAAATTGGTCACGAGCTAAGAATGACTTCGCCGATAGGCAATTATGATATGGATTATATCATTTTATACATGGGATCTGATGTCAATATTTTTTACAAGATAGACATGGTAAAGCATGGGAAAAAACGTGACTGGATTGATCTCACATTCATCTTAGGTTAACAAATCAGTTGAAGGTCCTCCCTATTGGTCGACTAACTCAAGTACCTGTTGAAGTAGAAGGCCTAAGAACATATGCATATTTCTAAGTGATTGAAATTGTCGATGATACAAACCCATATCCTGTACTTTTGGGGATTGACTAGGAAATAGACAACCAGACCGTTATAAATTTTAACAGAAGAATATTATCATTTGAATATTCGAAGATAAGGGTGGTCGCACCAATTGATCCACTAGAAGGACAGAGATATGTCAAACCAGTGCACCATGAAGGACAAGGTGACTATCTCGACCATATCTATAATATCACATCTATAGGTGATGGAAAACTGAGTTGGTGAATTGTTATCTCCTGTACATTCGATTCAGGTGAAGCATTAGAAAATTCCCAAAATTGAATGCACAAAGTATCTATGAGGAAATGAGTAATAATTACAAACTTTGTGCAATAATTAGGAGTTGCGGCAAGTGACCTACCTACCAACGAAGGTTTACCTAAACTTGTGTATTTTCTAACATATTTTGAAGTGAAGGTTGCATAATCATAGCGATTGTCTACCTAGGACTTTGTGTTGAAAGCTACACCTTCCAGATGGTGGGGTACACATAAACAATCTATATCTGAATGGCCACAATATAGAAGACTGTTGGAGATCATATTTGGAGAAGAGAACGGTTATACTGCTCACAAGTATACAATATTCAAATATCATGTCAAACATATTGAGTATTGTCGCATGACATGGCAGGAATATTCGGGACAAGAGTGGGTTCATCACTTCATACATACACTGGACATGATACCAAGGAATTGGTATAGATTATTTGAGCTGCGACGATGAACTCTTGAATGGGAGGAGTTAGCTACTAGCTTCACACATACATTTGAGTTTGCATATGACCATCCTTCCATTTATGCTACATTACAAGTGATGAAAGAGAAAATATTTGAATATATCCCTTTCATGATGAAAATTTTCAACCAGAACAGTTTGAAAATCCACCAAAAGATGGAACGCTACAACGTGACGGGAGAACCTGATGACGATTACCCACTCGATGTAAACATTCCAGAATATGAAGTTATGCACATAGTGGAAGGACTTGGTATCTATAGCGATCAATTATTGATTCCACTCAAAATTAAGAAAGTTAATATTGGCTCACTAGAAAATCCAAATTTCACCAATATTGGAGATTCTTGGGATGTTGAGACTGTAGCGAAGATCACATACTTATTGCATGAGTTCCACGATCTGTTCCCTACAAAATTTTCATAGATGAAGAGGATCGTTGGAGATCTTGGAGAGATGAAAATACCTTTGAGGCTCAACGCAAAACTGGTCAAGCAGTGACCATAACAACTGAATCCACAGTATAAAGAGAAAGTTAAAGAAGAGTTGGACCAAATGTTGGATGCATGTATTATAGAGCCTATCAAAGAATCAAAATGAATCAACCCCATAGTAGTACAAGACAAAAAGGCTACTGGTGAAGTAATAATTTGCATCGACTTGAGAAAATTGAACAATGCTTGTTTGCATGAACCATTTCCTATTCAATTTACATATGAGGTACTAGAGAGGATGGGGGATCAAGAGATTTATTCATTCATTGATGATTTTTCTAGTTACCATCAAATTGGATTTACAACAGAAGATCGGCAAAATACCACCTTTGAGAAGGAGTGGGGGTGTTTCCAATATATGGTAATTCCCTTTGGACTTAAGAATGCTCCTGCTATTTTTTCTAGAATAGTAGTTGCTTCCTTTAAAGGCTTTATTCACAAATATATTGAAGTCTACTTCAATGATTGGACAATATTTGGGCTCATTAAGAATCATATTGAGAGCCTTAGTATTATGCCGGAACATTGTCTACAGTATGAAATTTAATTAAATTTAAAGAAATGCATGTTTTGCACCCCATTTGGAATTTTGTTGGGCCATGTGGTCTATCACTATGGAATGTTGGTTGATCATACTAAAATTGCGATCATCCTTGACCTACCATCACTGACTACAATGAAACAATTGTGTGCAACATTGGGACACACAGGATACTACAAAAATTTTATCAAAGGATATGCAGAGGTGATTGCTCCGTTGGAAAAGTTACTAAAGAAAGATATTAATTTCCATTGGACAGAAAGTTGCCAAGAGATTCTGGACACGTTGAAGAACAAGATGGTTATAGAACCCATACTTGTATTTCAAGACTGGAAGAAAGAGTTCCATGTACATGTCAATGCATCATCTATCGCACTCGGTGTGGTACTCACACAACCTGTTGAAGGGTTGATTTACCATATTATAGAATTCACCAACAGGAAATTATCCACAACAAATAAGAATTATACCTTGACAGAAACAGAAGGGTTAGTGATTGCATATGCTCTGTAGAAATTCAAGCACTACTTATTGGTTGGACATTTTAAAATGTACACTGACCATTCCGCATTGAAATACCTGGTCAATAAGCCAGTGTTGGGGAATATATCTTCCTATGGCTTCTCCTCTTCCGAGAATTTGATTTTGAAGTAATTGTTAAACCTGATTGATTAAACTTGGGACCAAAATATATTTCAAGGATCGAAAGTGGTGAAGAGCCTGGTAACTTGGATGAGAGTCTCCTGGATGTGCAACTTTTTGCGATAACCATTTTTGATGGTCAATATAGATATATCATACAATTTTTTAGTATGGGTTATGTACCAACTGAATTCACCACTGCATAGAAGAAACAGTCAGTTTTGTGAGCTGTGGACTTCCAGTTGATTGTAGGACAATTGTATAAGATGGGTTTTGATGAGATTATTTGTCATTTCGTCTTAGAAAACAAGTGACTATTGATATTAAATGAATCAATTGTTGGTGTCGTAGGATACCATTACGCTAGAAAATCTACGGTGCAAAAAATTTTACAAGAAGGATTATGGTAGCTCACCATGCATGTGGATGCCCAAGATTATTGTCGCAGTTGTGATATCTACCAAAGAACTGGAAAGACATCACGATGGTATGAAATTCCATTGGTACCTCAAGTAACATTACAGGAATTTGATAAATGGGCCATTGATTTTGTGGTCCATTCCAACAAGGAAGCACACAGGTGTGTGCTATATTATCACTACGACCGACTACCTGACAAGATGGGCCAAATTTGCGCCAGTAAAAGATTGCACTGCTACAACTATTGTGAAGTGTCTATTTGAAAATGTCATTACAAGATTTGGATGACAAAATATTTTAATAAGTGATCAAGGTATGCACTTTGTCAACTAGTTGATTGAAGAGCTGACAGAGGAACTCTAAATTCGGCATAGATATACAACACCATATCACCCTCAAGAGAAAGGTGTTGTTGAATCATTTAATAATATTTTCAAAAATGAATAGACAAATATTTGTAATTCCCAAAGAGATGACTAGGATCAAAAAATTTATGTAGTAATATGGGCATATCGCACGACTTGTAATAAATTGATAAGCCACACTCCATTTCTCTTGGTGTATGGAAAGGAAGTTGTGATTCCAATGGAGTATATTGTACTAATTCTAATAATCGTTGTGATCACTGAGATGACAGATGTTGATGTTGTTGAGGAGAGATTGTCACAAATAGTGCAGCTAGAACAAGAACGTTTTATCTCAAGGTATCACCAAAATGTTGAAAAAGAAAGACAAAAGGTATGGCATGATTCACACATTAAGAACAAACTATTTTAGGCCAAAGGACTTATTCTTATGTATGACAACAAATTCTTCAAGTATCCTGGTAAGTTAAAGACACATTGGCTTGGACCAGACATTGTAATTCATTTCACTAATGGAGATGCACTCCAGTTATAAAAGCTAGATGGAAGAACTATCTGAGGACTGATAAATGGAAATTGGTTGAAGTCGTATCACAATAGCTGTGACTTGGTCACAGAAGAAAAAGAAAAAAAAGAGAGAGAGAAAAGAGAAAGCAAAAGAGAGAAAATAAAAAAGAAAAGAGTAAGTCGCACCAAGAGGAAAACTGTCATAGACTCTTTTTCTGTCGCAGGTGGAAAAATGAAGGTGAAGAAACCCCATGTGTCGTAGGGAAAGGATTCTGTCGAAGGAAGGATACTAGTCACAAGAAATATCCTTAATCCTTTTTATACATTTATCGGTCACAGATTGTTAGTCTTTCGTGGTGAGAATAAAAGTGTCACAAAATCTTTACCTATCGCAAGAAGAAAAAGGATTGAAAAGACACTTAGTCTGTCGCACCAAAGGAAATCTGTCGAAGGAAGACTACAGGTCGGTCGGAAGTACGGTGCTATTGCAAGAAACACTGGAATCATAGAAGTGATAGATGGCCATCATTAATTTGAAAATGTCAAGATATTTTGGCAGCTTACTTGTAAGTCACTTCCATCATGGTTAGATAATAATGACAATGAAGTCACAGTGGAAAGTGATGGGTTACATTGTGTTTTTTGTATGATGATTCAGACAAGTGGCCCATGTGATGGATCATTTTGTCATTGTTCCACTCAATGTCTATGCGTGTGAATTTCTGGCTGATTGAACAAGTAGATATTATTAGCATTCACCCTTCACTTTCACTTCATTTTGTTGCGCTCGAATGAGAAATTTCTCTATGCAAATATAAGGGACGAAGTAAGTTCTTTGCTCAAAGAGTATGGCTATTTTGACTCCCAGTTCCAGTGTAGTCATAAGATCCATTGTTGAAACTATGTTACATGTTATCACCCAATAATTTTCCTATGGTTGTGGTAGGAAAGCACCAGGGTAACCATTTCAAACCAATATTTAGACTGTATTCTAGCCTATATGGTCAGAGAGGGCTCTCTATTTGTCACAAGAACATTCACATACGCATATAGCTTGAAGCAAGCATTCAAAAGGATAGGTTTTTTAGGAGAACGGGATGTTTTGGTTTTAAAGAGCGTAAGACAAAAAAATAGACAACACCATTGGGAAATGGATTCAAATCCTAAAAAATTCAAGGGATTACAACATAATGACTACTGATAACATTCGTAAATATGAAGAAACATTAGTGTTAATATTCAGTAAAATATCCTTTTAGAGGTGGAAAGGGGAAATGAGAAGAATCCCAATGAAATAGGAGGCACCTATCTGTGGGTGAATCTCTTGAACTACCTTTAGCAGAAGCAACAATAAAGGATGATAATTGAAATGGAGCATCTAACAGAGGATGAATTCCAAGATGTTTACCATAAACAAATCACAAATTCATTATCTAACACAATGAGTGCTTAAAAGAGAATGAATTCCTTGCATACAACTAGAAACACATTAGCAGGAACTACACATACATGGAAATGAAGTATACAAGGGAACACAGACTAAAAATTGAACACCGTGATGAATCTTAGACACTCATGAAATAATTTGCATTAATACTTCCAAGCAAGAGTTCAGAACTACAAAACCAACCACGGAGGTTTCCAAAATGAATATCGAAGCATTTTTTCCTTTATTGAGGCTATATTTATGGATTAATAGGGTTCTGATACCATGTTATAATAATCAACCCATATTCACCTACCTTAGAAATTAATTAAATCATTTTTTCTTATTACTTAGTCTCCTAGATTCCACTCTATGCTAATTTCCTTCTACATGTAATAGAAGTCGACACTTGATAAAACTAAGTCATGGAGTGCTTGGGAAACCTCCTGGAAAACATATTTAGTATGTCTGCTTTATTCCAGATCCTCCAAAGTGCATATCTACTTTTTCTGTAAAGTTGCCTCTTTTATTGAGAATTAAGGCAAAAAAAAATCTAGACTAGGTGTAGTTGACTTGTTTTTTTCCCACATCATCCTCCATCCTTTTCTCCTAATAAAAGCATGTATGAGTTTTATTTCCATCCCTTATTAGCTTTCCTACTTGAATTTTCCAATTCATGAGCATATTAGTGGATTTGGAAATTGCTTTATGCGCCTATGGGGGATTTGACTAGATTTAGTAAGCCTACGTTTTTACTATTTCGAATGGAATCCTTATGCATTCAAATATCTAATGTAATTATATATTGTAGTAGCCAATTAATTCAAAAGGTTGGCTATTGTACACTTATTCAATACAGATTAGTGTTATGCTCCAATTTCAGTCTCCTTTGATGTTAATTTTGCATGTTTGATTAGCAATTTTATGAGTGTAATTGTTCTATCTCTTGTGTTATCACTCTAGGAAAATCCTCTAGGTTGTAGTTCAAGGATTCCTAGTAACTTAAAATGTTTTTAGGGTTTTCTGATATGGATCAAGTCATGTGACCTATATAACCTCCCACTCTCAAGGCATGCATGAAGCTCACTCAATTACAAGGATTTTAGTTACAACTTGCTCAGTAGTTTGGTAATAAGGTGCAGGGATGGAGAACTCATCAAGCTAGCAGACTTACATACAAAACAAATCATGCATATAAATGGCTAAATATTGACAAGGATTGTATTTATAAATCAAATCACATTAACTCACCAATGAGATGACAGCTATTAGCTATTAATCAACTTGAAAATCACCTAAATGCACATTCAGGCATAAGTACAGTAAAGATAAAGATGATGGCTAAAAAAATCATAACAAAAGAGCTTATAATTAGAATAAACAAGATGAGACACTTGACAATAGAATAGGCTTACAAATCCCTGAATTCAAACCTTTATTATAAAATCAATCATGGGCTTTATAGCCTTCTACAAAAATGACAGATCCTGAAAATCCTATTTGTTTACACAAAAAATACTTGAAAGTGATAGTTTTCTCAAATTAGGGCTTCAAACCCTTGCTAACTATTTGTCTATCTATTGTGAAGATCTAGTTCACTGAGCGAACTTTTAATAACCAAAGTAGTCGCTGATAATCACCATTGCTGGTTCAGTGTCCGTTAACCCACTGATTTATCCTTGATAATTAGGGTTGATGACTTTATGGCATTGTTTTGTCATAATAGATCTAAACAAACCCTTTTTTATACTTCTGCCAGCACCATTTATATTTAACTTGAGTCCCTGAGCTATCTATGGCCACCAAAATCTGGTTATGTCTGTCGAAACTTTTCCTTTGAACCTCGGTCTGCTTTTGGTAGATAGCAATTTTCAAAACCCTCTTTTAACGGTCGAACAACAATTTAGGCATCGACGATCAAAAGTTCTAGGTACTAAGGATCGAATTTTTAGAGCTGAGCATTGTCGCAGTGTCGATAATTCAAACCGCTTACCTTGCCATCACTGATCGGAGGCTCTAGCCACTATTTCATCGGAGTTTTATACCAGAGTGTTGCCGCAGTGTCATTGTCTCACATCACTAACATCGTGATGGTTTCTTCATTGACGATCGGAAGCTATGTCTTCTAGCCCGTTGGCGCCTTAGACCAGAACATTGTCGTTGTTTCGGAGGTGAAACAAACTAATTTTATCGCTGTCGGAAGTCATTTGACAAAGGAATCAGGACATTAGTCCTCTATGCCACTGATGGACAGTCTTTTTATTCACTGATGTACGCTATCTCTTTTTTTTACTTTTTCAAAACTTTATATTTTTTAACTGTCGGTGATTTTTCTTTATCGCTATCAGAGGTCAGTAGAAGTTTGAATCGAAGCTTTAGTTCTCTATGTCGTCGGTGTTTCGGAGCCTCAAATGACTAACATCACAATGATTTCTTCATCGGTGATCAGCAGCTCTGTCTTCTAGCCCATCGGCACCCCAAGTCTCAACGTATCGACGCTTTCCATCCCTACCTCGTCGACGATCAAAAGCTGTAATCATTAACATGTCAGAACTTCTTATCTAATCGCTCCTGCAGTGTCGAAGCTCTAAACCACTAGCTTCGCGATCAAAAATCAGAAGCTCTGTCCTCTGTCTCATCGGCGCCTTAGACTGGAACAGTACCGCAGTGTCGGCAGTTCAACTCACTAATTTTCAAGCATCAGTGATCGGACAGACTAACCACTAATCTATCGACGATTAGACACTCTAGCTACTAAACTCTTCATCAGTTATCGAAACTCAAAACCACTAACCATTGGAACTTTAAACTATTGCATTCTCCATAATGGTGGCACTGTAGAATACTAAACCTCTGAAACATCGGTGTTGTAGAGGACTAAACCTCTGAAACTTCGGCGCCGTAGAGGACTAAAACTTTGATCACTGTTAAAAAATGTTTCGATTGTAGTTAAAAAATGTAGCAATGCGCCTAACCACTGAAAAGGTTTTCCATCTATTATTTATATTCCAACTTTCAGTGGCTAATGAGATGTTATGATCCTCACCCAAGCCACTAAAAGCTACAGCTTTGTGAAATTTTCATCAAAAACAGAGGCTTTCAAACTGTTAGTGACATTCATATCCCTCATTGTGTGAATAAAATTATTCATACGAAAACAAATTTATTTTGTGAGATAACATCTTGGGTTCAATTTCCACATGGTATTAGAGCCTTTGTAGATCGATTTCTCTCCTTCCATATTGCTATTGCAGGTTCGACATCTTGACTGGGAGCATATTCTGTTGACTAAAGGGCACAGTTTCTGAGCTATGCCACCAATCTCAGAAGATCATCTTGAATCCATTTAATTTTTTTGAATGGAAAGATGAGATGGGGATATTGTTGAGAGCGAAAGGTCTCTACAGGGATACAATGGCAACTGAGGCAAATCCCAATGCAGCTGCAGAGAAAATCAAATGGCACAACAAGAGGGATGAGGCCTATGGTATTTTATGTCTAATCATTTCAAGAGACCTCCTCTTCCATCTTGATGGATTGACATCACCTAATGAAGTGTGGGATAATCTTGTAGACCTTTTTGGTAAGACGGATGAGATGAGAGGACATAAAATCAAGAATGAGCTGATCTCCTTGAGTCCTAGCAGCTTCGAATCCTTGCAACTCTATTTTTCCAAGTTTAAATCCCTTGTTTTGCAGCTAAAATAGTATGGGATTGAAAAGAAGGAAGAGCAACTAGTTTTGGCCATACTCTCAAAGCTTGGCCCTGACTATTCAGTGTTTTTTTGACCTTCCATGCCACCAAGTTGACAGCTCGAGCCTGGAAGATGCCTAAGCTTGTAGAGTCCATGGAATCCCTCACATAGGAACAAGATAAGTTGGTGATGATGAGCACCATCAAACCTTCCAAAGACCAATATTTGGTTGCTGGAGATTCAAGGGTGGATTCAAAAATCAAGAAAAAAGCTAAAAAACCACCTGAGCAAAAGAGAGACAAGAACAAGTCTCAAGAGGAGCCCCAAGGCTCCAAGAAGAACTTCTAGAAGAACAAGAACAAAGAAGAAATGAGCAAGTGCGCATACTGCAGTAAGGGCTATCATCCTGAGAGATCTTGTATGAAGAAGCAAATTGACATGTTGACCCAACTCCTGGAGAAGAATAACATCTCCCTTCCTAATTGCTCAAAGAAGAGGGAAGGAGGATCAAATTCAGAAGACAGAGAGAGAGTACATGCTTTGGTTGTTGGCACATCAAGCTCACCTAGCTTCATCATAGACTCTGGAGCTTCTAGACATATGGTTTCGAAAAAAGAGGCATTCTCCTCTCTTGACATGTTGAAAGGTCCACCAATAGTTTTGGGAGATGACTCGCTCACTAACAGTTTGGGGAAAGGAAGGATTGATCTTGATCATGGTAAGTTCAATAATGTGTTGTATGTTCCAGGTATTTCCTCTAATATCTTGTCAGTGTATCAGATGACTCACACTGGGTCTCCAAATAAGGTCATCTTCTCCCATTATGATGTTGAAATCACAGGGATTTCAAATGGTAAAGTCATAGCAAAAGGTGTTGTTGATCACACTTCGAAGGTATACATGTTTTCCCATTTTCAACCCTACTCAAAACCCTCTGTTCTTCTGATTCATGCTAATGAGGAAAGCAAGCTTTGGCATGAAATATTTGGCCATATTGACTATAAGTATCTTTCTGATTTTAGTGAAAAATATATGGTCATAGGGTTACCAAAGATCATGTTTTCCAAGGGAGTCTGTCAAGGTTGTATCCTAGGAAAACACCCAAAGCACAAATTTGAGAGAGCTAGTCATGAGAGAACCTCTGCACCTATTTAGTTGATCCATAGTGACAATGCTGGTCCATTTCCTTATATGTCCATGATTCAAGCTAAAGATGCACTGACCTTCATAGATGACTTTTCCAGGTATTGTTGGGTTTACTTCCTAAAGCATAAGTCTGAAGTTTTTGACCTCTTCAAAGTCTTTAAGGCCTTGGTTGAAAACCAGTCTAGGAGGAAACTCAAGATCCTCAGATCTGACAATAGTGGTGAGTATGTCAAGTTTTATTTCATTCAGTATTGTAAATATGCAGGTATTTAGATGCAGCATTCAATCCCTTACACACCACAGCAAAATGGTGTTGAAAGAACAGATCACTAAAGGATATGGCAACCTACATGATGGAGGCTAAGACTTTGCCACCAAATTTTTGGGCCGAGGCTATAAATTGTGCATCCTACATCTAGAATAGGGTGCCTCATAAGCTTCTTGATGGTATGACTCCTTTCGAAGTTTGGAGTGGGAACAAGCCAGATGTGACCAATTTCAGGATTTTTGGCTCAAAGGCTTGGGCTAGAATTCCAACTGAAAAGAGAAAGGATTTGCAGCCCCAAAGCAAAGAGTGCCTATTTGTTGGGTATTATAAAGATTCAAAATGGTACAAACTGATAAAATTGAGCACTAACAAATATTTCATTGAAAGAAGTGTTCAGTTCCAAGAAGAGCCTTTAGTAGCAGTTGAAGTTGGAGAGTCTTCTTCACCACCAGATCCATTGATTGTAAGTGGAGAGACTAATGAGTTTGCTGATTATAATATTTCTGATAATGATGATTTGATTTCAGATCCTAACATTCCTACAAGACCAAAATGGGCAGCAAAGACCATTCATGCAGCTGGAGAACTAGCTAGAAATCCTAGTGACACTAGGACGACTAGATCTTAGTTTGAGAGTGCCCTTTGTATGAAAGATCCTTTATTTACTGAGAAGTGATATCTGATGGTTGAATCAGATCCATAGAAATATGAATATGTAGCACATGATCCAAGATGGAAAACATCCATGAAATAAGAATTCAGCTCGCTCCAGAAGAACAACACTTGGGAACTGGTTGATCTTCCCCCAAGGAGGAAGCTAGTTCAATGTAAGTGGGTTTTCAAGACTAAGTTCGCTGCTGATGGTTCAACTTTGAAATACAAGGCAAGCTTGGTATCCAAGGTCTACTCACAAGTACATGGTATTGACTACAATTAAACCTTTGCACCACTGGAAAAGATGGACTCCATAAGGCTAGCTTTAGCCATTGCAGCTTCAAAGTAGTGGGAGGTACATCACATGGATGTGAAGTGTGCTTTCCTAAATGGAGATCTCACTAAAGATATTTACATGCAAAAACCTGAAGGGTTTGTTTCTAATCCATCTTTAGTGTGCAGGTTAAATAAATCATTGTATGGGCTCAAACAAGCCCCCGGAGCTTGGTATGCCAAGATTGATGGCTTTCTACTATCATTCGGTTTTGTTCGATGAAAGTCTGATCCTAAAGTTTATTCGAAGCTGTTCACAGTTCTTTCATGATTATTTTCTTGTATGTGGATGACCTTATGATTACAGGAAGTTCAAAGAAAGAGATTTCCTCCTTGAAGGATGCAATGAACCATGCATTTTCTATGACAGATTTGGGATTGTTGAGCCAATTTTTGGGTCTCAAAATTGCTCAATCCCGACATGGAATAAAAGTACATCAGTCCAAGTATGCCTTATATTTTATGAACAAGTTCAACATGAAATATTTCAAGCCAAGCAAGACTCCTTTCCTTTTAGGAGTTAAGCTTGAAGAAGCAAGTTCTTCTCCTATGGTAAATAATACACTGTATAGGCAGTGGATTGGGTGTTTGCTTTATCTTACACACACTTGACCTGATCTATATTATGCAGTTAGTGTGGCTTTAATATACATGGATCAGCCTCATGAGATCCATTGGAGAGAATCCAAAAGGATCCTTAACTTTGTTCAAGGAACAAGAACTCATGGGATCTTCTATAAAGCTAAATCTGATCTTCATTTGATTAGGTTTACTGACAATGATTGGGAAGCTGACAACATAGATCAAAATTCAACATCAGGATATGTGTTCATGCTTGCATAAGGACCAATCAACTGGTCAAGCAAGAAGAAGAGTGCCATAGCACTCTCATCTATAGAAGCAGAGTACAAAGGAGTTGTAAATGCAGCAACTCAATGTTTGTGGTTGCAGGGAATACTTGGAGAATGTGGCTTCAAATCAGAGTTTTCAAATATTATCTACTATGATAATCAGAGCACCATTCAAATCGGCAATGATCCAGTTCAGAGACAGTGAACCAAACACATTGAGATCCATATGCACTACATTAGACAGCTTGTGCATGATGGCACCATTCATCTACTCTTCTGTGCATCTTCAAAACAAGTAGTAGACATCTTCACCAAAGTTTTTTGTGAGAATACATTCAACAATCTCACCTCACTGGTAAGGATTGCTGATCATGCTGTGAATCATGATTGATGACAATATTTTCAAATTTTTTTTTATTGTCCATGTTTAAGGGAGGATTTTCCCACTAGGTTTTTGCCTCTTTCCTTGGTTGTATGGACAAGCAGTGAGTAAAGGGTGACTAAGCCTTGTTGCTAGGACCTATAGTTTTCTAATATTTACTCATAAATTTAGGCTTAAGGGGGGTTGTTAGAATAATCAACCCATATTTACCTACCTTAGACATTAATTAAATCATTTTTGTCTTATTACCTAGTCTCCTAGACTCCACTCTATGCTAGTTGCCTTCTACATGTCATAGAAGTCAACACTTGCTAAAAATGAGTCATGGAGCAATTGGGAAACCTCTTGGAAATCATATTTAGCATTTCTTCTTTATTCCAGTTCCTCCAAAGTGCATATCTACTTTTTCTGTAAAGCTGCCTCTTTTATTGAGAATTAAGGAAAAAGAAAAAGCTAGACTAGGTATAGTTGATTTGTTTTTTGCCCATGTCTTTCCATCCCTTATTATGTTTCCTACTTGACTTTTCCAATTTGTGAGCATCTTAGTGGATTTGGAAACTGCTTTATGCACCTATGGGAGATTTGACTAGATTTAGTAAGCCTACTTTCTGACTATTTTGAATGGCATCCTTATGCATTCGAATATCTCATGTAATTATATATTGCAGCATCCTATTACTTCACAGGGTTGGCTATTGTACACTTATTCAATACACATTAGTGTTATGCTCCAATTTCAGTCTCCTTTGATGTTAATTTTGCATGTTTGATTAGCAATTTTGTGAGTGTAATTGTTCTATCTCTTGGGTTCAATTTCCATAGAACAACCTCAAAATAGAACCAAAATCACTTATGATATGGGAATCAAAACCTGTACACACTAAATCCTAACGAATATTGAGTTGGCATATTCGTCATGGTTACAAAATAAAACAATAAATCACGTTGGAATGCGCGTGATAGATCAAAATGGAAAAATTGACATCTAGTACTTAGGCTCGCTTGATGAAAATGAGTATTGAGAGCATCTATGAACGACCTGCAACATTTTTATTCTTCCTTGCATCTTTAAACCAGTGAGATCTATGCTAGATGTAGATTTCAATCTTACCCGCACCTCGATCGTTAAAATTTGTTGGGCCCACTAGATTTCGCATATTGGGAAATCTACTTATCCTAGTATGCACGTTTTCCATTTTCTGCATCGTTGATATTATTTAGAAACTTTCTAAGACGTTGATCCGAGATCAAAACTGTTGGCTACAAATCGTGGAAGGTGGGACTTCTGCTTTCACAAATTTAAATTTTGATCTTTCCTCTTCTGCCTTTCTGCTCCTTTTCAAGACACTAATCTTCTACAAAAGCCTTCCAGACTGGCGATCCTGTAGATCATGGATTGTGGATTGCGGAAAGTGGGTTCACCAATTTTTACGACCGAAATTTTTCCTTTTCTTCCTTCCTCCTTTCTGATTCTTCCTCTTTTATTCTTCTAAATAGAGGAATGCGAAACGCATATTCTCCAACTTTCTTATCCAAAATTCCTCCCTTTCTGGACCATTGATCTTTTTGCGGGTTTATCCCTAGCCGTTGATCCAAGATCGAAATGTGGATTTTTCATTAAAGGCTTGTATCCAAGGTCTCTCTTAAGGATTTTTTTATCATTTTTACATTCAATATTAGGAATAAGCCTCTCTAAGCAACTTCACACCCTTTTTTGCATACCGCTAGGTCATAACATATGAAATTTTCACCCTTACACCTCATTTTTCATCGGCTTACTCTTTTGCAGGGGAATTAGTGTGGAGGTATTTGTAAAAAAATACTAAGAATTTAGCAAAGGTGCTAGCAGTGGCTCCAACTTGGGGATGTTATCCTCCCTTTGAGGTATCAAAGAACCTTGTATACCAAGTCAATGCTCCATTTGGGCCCTCTATTCTTGAAAATCCCCAGCAAACTACACCATCCTACTTTATCCCAAATTCCCATCATCTCAAAAAAAATTCTAACGCCTGTAACTTCACATTGGCACAAAAAGAAACCAAATGACAGCTTCCCTGGAGACCTTACTGCCTTCACCTCAAGATTTAAATCTTTCAGAGAGACACCCACACATCCAACATTAAAATGAAATGGTATATACAATGATATGGGAAACTGGACTTACTTTACAGAAAGTAGTGCTTGAGGAGCCTTACATTTATAGGAGCTCCATATACCAGACCACCCTCCATTTCCTCCAATACATAGGCATTCTTTCCTCTAAAAGTTGCAACTCTAAAAGGGCCCTTCCATAGGTGATCAAACTTTCCATTCTTTCCTTTCTCTTCATGGGGTGTATCCCATAGAAAAACTACATCCCCCGTTTGGAAATCATCAGGATTTGTCCTCTTGTCAAAGATCTATTTAATTTTATCCTGAAATTTCTGACCTCTATCAAACATTTGATCTCATTGTTGCTACAGTTCAACCAATTGATACATCCTTCTCTGAGTTGAATGGGTTTTAGTTTCTTCTTCCTGTAACAATCACGTCACTGGAAAAATCAAACAACTAGAAAATATTACCTCAAAACCATAAACTAGTTGAAATGGTGAAGTTCCAATGGAATTATTTACACTTAATATGTCATCCCACAAAGCATAAATCAATTTTTTGTCCCATGCCTTCTTGTTATCTTGCAGGATCTTTTTCATGATCCTCATCAGGATCTTATTTGAAGATTCTGCCAACCCATTTCCCTATGGATAATAAGTTGTGGAATGCCCCAACTGTATGTGATATTTGAAACAAAACTCAACCTTCTTCTTTGATTTGAATGCAGCATCATTATTAGTGATCAATTTCCTGGGAACCCCAGACCTTGATAAGATGTGCTCCTCTAGAAACTGCATAATTACCATCTCAATGGCCTGCCTATTTGGGATGCCTTTAATCCATTTAGTGAAATAATCAGTGGCAGTGGGAATCCACCTATGCTTCCTTGATGAATATGGGTTTATTTCTCCAATGAAATCCATCCCTCATTTTTGGAAAGGGGCCTCAACATGTATGGGATTCATAGGTAATGGCAGAAGCTTCCTCCTTCCTTCAAAGATCTAACACTTATGGAAAGAAGCAACCTCTTTGTGAGTATCAAAAAAGATAGTGGGCCAATAAAAAATTTCCCTCATGATCTTATTCACAGTGGTCTCCCAATAATAACAACCTCCACATTCCCCTACATGAAACTCTTCGATCAGCTTCTTTTCCTTCTATTCATTTACATAGTTCAACAAGACTCCTCTTGGTTCTTTCCAATACAACCTCCCATTTAAGATGCATAATCTTGTTTCTTTTTATTTAAGGAACCTAGCCCTTGTTTTGTCCATATTATGTGGAGCTTGTAGATGCTGCAACATAAAGATGATGTCACTATACCATGGGGAGGAGAAAAAGTGTTCAGCCACTTGTGGATCTAGTTGTTCCTTAGGGTTTTTCCCTTCTATTGTCAATTAAGCAATCAAGTGCAGACTAAGAGTATCAAATTTAGACTATACCATGAGTTTGGTTAGTTCCTGGCCTTTAATCAGCTTCGTGGGTTTAATCTCCAAGTAATATTCAAGTATGATTGCTATCCATTTTCCCCTTCTACCCTTCGGGTCTGGATGGGTTATAATTTCCTTTACTGCACTAGTGGGGACATGAGAAATAATATGAGAATGCATGATGTATACTCAGAATTCCTTCAAGTCCTTCGCCAGAGCATAAGCCTTCTTATCCATGATGTTTTATTTCATTGGGGAATATCTCAATGTTTTGTTGTAGAAAGAAATGGGTTGCTCATTCCATTCATCATTCTTTTGTAACAATACCCCTACCACCATGTGCTCTGAAGCGAATGAGAATATGAGGAAATATTTGGAGAAGTCAATGCTTACCATTATAGGGGCTTCTAAAATAGCCTTCTTTATGTCCTAAAAGGACTTCTTTGCTTTAGAGGACTTCTTTGCTTTTGGTGTCCACTTGATCTCTTTGTAATTTCCCAACATGTTAGTTATACACCTTGCTATCTCAGCAAAGGTAGCAATAAACCTCCTCAATAAATTCACCTTTCCCAGAAAGGATTGAACCTCAACCTTGTTCTGAGGGATTTAAATTTTATGTATTGCCACAACTCTCTTTGGGTCTATTTTGATACCTTCCTGAGAAATTATATGCCCAAGCAACTTCCCTTCCTTCATAGCAAAGTATGACTTCTTTGGATTCAGTGAGATGTCAAACTTTTTGCACTTTTTGAACATTTTCAGCAGGTGTGTGACGTGTTCCACATTAGACTTTGAAAATACAGTGATGTCGTCCAAATAGATGACCAAAATATTTTCCTTTTCGTCAGAAAAATCTATTTGCATGTCCTGTTGGAAGGTTTCCCCCGCATTCATGAGTCCAAATGGAATTTTTCATACATAAAAGTTCCCTAGATCATGGTGAAAGTTGTCTTCTCTTGGTCTTCTTGGTGCACCATGATCTAATTGTTGCCTAAGAAGTCGTCCAAGGTGGAGATCCTCTGGGATCCCACTACCCTATGCAAAATGTGATCCATATTAGGAATATGATAATGATCATTTAAAGAAATTCTTTTCATATTTATGAAGTCAATGCATATCCTTATATCTCCATTCTTCTTCCTCACTGGGACCAAATTGGCCACCCACCTTGAAAATCTGAGGGCCACAATGATCTTTTCCTCAAATAGTTTCTTTATTTCTTTTTCCACTATGGGAAGTAGCTTGGGGTTCATTATCCTTAGCTTTTTTTTGAAATACATCTCATCCTTTTTTATTCGTATCGTGTGTTGGATGATATGGTATCATAAGCCTTGAGATCATTGTAGCTCCAAGTAAAAACATCTGAGTATTCTTTCATTAGTGAGATGTATTTATGCTTGGCCTTGGGTGAGAGTGATCTTGATATTTTGATGAATTTTGGATGATATTCTGTACCAATATTAACATATTCTACATCCTCACAACTTGGGACAAGCTGAGGTTCCTTGCCCACATCTTTTGGGTCAAAGAGCTTTTCCAAAGGAACTAAAACCCTGGGGATAGAGTTACCTTTGAGCTGCAATATCTCCTTGCCAAAGAGATTGTTTAGATATTTTTGTTGCACATAAGTCCCATGCAATGTAGGAACAAAATCTCCTTCAGTTATGTAGTCCTCAGCACACCTAGCAGGGACAACAATATTATCCCGTGGAATCTCTTTGGGAATAGCAGTCTTGGATGAGAGTAGGCTCTTATAGGAGTACATTATTTTCATCAATGGTCAAGCCATCAAATTCCCCAGTGAGAGTGAGTAAATTCTGAATCTATTTTTCATCTTCAAAGACCTGCCAACTATCAACATTATCTAGGATAGAGGTTTTGTGCCTAACTTCAATCTCATATCTGTTATTCAGGTGCATGAGAATCATGACAACAGCAGTGGAAGTGGCCAAAGAATTGGCTATATAATTCTATAACATGGGAATCATATTAAAATTATATTCTTCAAAACATTCTATCAAATCCAGGGCAGAATTTCTGTAGCTTCTCATCCTGGGATGTCTGGCTTGATATTCACCCTGCATTTGTTTGATCACCAACTTTGAGTCCCCGTGTATAACTACCCTCCTAACTTGGAAATATTTTAGGAACTGAATTGCTAACATCATAGCCTCATACTTTGCCTCATTATTTGTACAATCAAAGGCAAGTTTGTAGGAATAATTCAAAGCTCTCCCTCCTGGGGATCTCACCCAAAATCTAGCTCCTACACCTTCCCTGCATGTTACCCCATCAAAACTTACATCCCACACTCCTTCCAACTCCTCTTGAGTTGGTACAAAGGCAGCGTTCTGTGAACTATAGTTGTATTTTCCTCCTTCTATAAAGAAAATAGCTAACCCTATCTTAGTATCCAATGAGTAGATGGGGCGGTTGTGTGGCCTCTCAGCACTGGTCACCATGTATGCCAACTTCTGCTCCCTAAGAAACCTTCCATGCACCCCAAAGACAGGGATGGTGGTGTATGAAATATCCATTTGAAGGTAACCTTTGATTTTGGCCACCCAAGATCTTGATAGAAGCATTCCAAATTTTGGAGGGATGTCAGCCACAACTACATCCATGACAAGTGTCTTGGCATGGATTTGGGCCAAAGAAATGAAGAAATATTTGATCAATCCTAGGAACTTGACCTTACTAGAATCAAATGAGAAAAGGTCTTTTTATGGCCTGGTCACTTCCAACCCAAGCTTATCCATGATCATCCTGGGCATCAGATTATGTGAGGCTCTTGAATCAAGCATGGAATTGTGCAGAATGGCATTATGAATGTTCATATTCACATAGAAAGGAGGAATATATTCATCTGATGGCTCATCTACACGGGGTCTGAATAGGATTATGGGACTATCATCTTGAATATTCAGGGAATCTGATATTGCAGATATTTCTCCTGGAGGATTTAACACGGTCATGATTTGGGACTTACATTCAGGATTTCCTAGCAATTCGGTTATAGGGACAGATATTTTGATTTTTTTAATTTCATCCTCCAAACTGAAAGAGGTTTTCCATTGCTCTGGGTTCCTCGGATTGTCCTCTTTCCTTTTGGACTTTGTTACATTCTTGGAGGGGTCCTTAGGGGCAAGATCGTTCTTCATTTTTATTGTAGATGCTTTTTTTGATGCCTCCTTATTTCTCATAACAGGAACATATCTGTTACTCATACCAATCTACCTCTGCAGATCCATGACTACAAGTTGATATCCCCTCTGAAAATCCTTTGTTTCCCGAGCAGGAAGCTCTTCCAAATGGGGGTCTGATAGGTTGATCAAGAGGGTTTCTCTAATATCTCTTCCTGTTTTGGAGGACCTAGGGCCTTCTTACATTCTATTTTTTATTTTTCTACTCTTGACCTTCCCTAGGAAGGGGTCTATTTTCCACAGTGAACCTCTCCATCAACTTTTCCATGGTTTTCATCATCATGTCCATTTTGGCCTCTTGTGGGTTAGAGGAAGAAGGTTGTTTGAGCTATTTATCCTTTCTCTTTTCTCTTTTATCTCTTCTCCATTCTCCCTCATCCCTCTTCTTTCTTCTAGAAGCAGTCATATTTACCTCTACCTCTATGGCATCATTCATCATATCGACTAGGGAGGCTGATTTTCTTTCACTCAACCACAAGGTAAACTCACTATCAAAGGCTTCGGCATATTGGAGTTGGGAAGAACCTGTGGGAGGTTTAAACTGGGTAGGAATGACATTGTATACCTTCATAAACCTATTATAAATGATTTGATAGATTCGTTGGAAAAAACCCACCAACAAAGCCTCATCGAAAGGGGTTCTCGCTCTGTCGATTCCCAACCAGCAGGATCTCCCTAAGCACCAACCCAAACAGGTTTTACCATGCCTGATAACACCTAGAGAGCGGATGAAGTCTCACCCAAGATGTTCAGGGAAGAGTTGTCGGAACCAATTTTTTGAAAATAAGGAGGAGGATCAGGGCATCAGACATTTATCAGCATAACTATCAGATCTAACAGAACCATTATCATATATCACAGTATTCATCACAGATATATCTTTTCAATCACAGATCTAACATGCCGCATCCTTTAACTATTCATCGCAGCAATATGGAATTCATCATTCATAAAATAGAACCATCACAGCAAATAAAGATAGATCATCTATTCATTGCAGCATCAGTACATTCCTCATTCATAAAATAGATCCATCGCAGTATATAAAGATAGAAAAAGACATCGCAACATATGACAGGGAACAAGGATGATAGTGATTCAGTTCAATATCCATCATATCATATTACTTACATCGCAACAAAACCAAAACAACTATTGTTTTTCTCCACAGCAAGAGAAATATCAATCCACAGAGTCACTCCCAGATCATAATTCAATATATCTTTTACAATTGAAATTACAATATATATATAGGTTTGTGCCTTTACATTCAAGGTCCACTTCTAACTAAATCCTAACTTATTTAACCACTAATGACTTATATCCACAAAATTTGGTCAATCGATACAAAAATATGCATAAAATATTCAAAAGCGGTTTGTTTTCCACCGTTGCGCTATATTTGGCTTGTTCGGTGTTGTGTGAGCTTGCATAGCTTCCGCGGTTCTATGCAACTCACTTACCCCAAACCCCTGCCAACAGGCCCCCAACACATTTTGGTGGCTCATACTTGAGCCACATCAGCTGGACATGGTGTCTTCCTTGATCCTAAGGAGCAGAAACGGTCACATATGCATCGGTTTGCGACTATTTCCAAATTTTTTGACTTGTAGTTTGGCCGAACTGCTTCCTTCAATGTCAACTGCAACAGACCTTAGAACCCTTCTGGACTTGTGTAACCTACAATTCCATCGTGCTCCAACTTCTATGAATACTACATCATTCTCCATTTTGTTGTATCCCTTCAAAGAGTGTCTGTTGGCCTAGTTTGGAGCCCCACATCTGACCACTTGGTCCTTCCTTGTAGTCAAGCTCAGCCCGCATCTGTCCACTTGGTCCTTCTGGGCTCATCCGGTGCTATCTAAAAGACCCAGTTCCCTGTTGCTATAGACTTAGTCAACTACGGCAGGAACTATGGTCCCATCGAGATTCCTCATGGGTTTCTAAGTCGACACCTCAAACCGATTGGGAGAAACATAGCCAAGGATGAATTCGCCAGAGACTTCTATCTCATCTAAACTAACCCACGTACTCAGAACTTGTTCATCAATTTCTGTTGAGATAGCATTCTCACTCATAGGATTCCTTATATTCAAGGAGGTTTGCATTTCTCCTTCAACCACTACTTCCTTACACAGTGGAGCTTCCTTCAACAACCCAACTCTTCTACACTTTTCTCAGTGCAGCACTTCCTATTGGGGTTCATATAGCTATCGATTCTCAACATATAACACCAACTTCGACTGAGATGCCATCATGACTCACTCAGGTGCATCATTATGACTGAATCCTTCATGTGTGTGCTAAATACACCATCAATTCTATCATCCTATCATTCATATTTGCTATCATTAACTTATGACATCAACCATGTCGTCAATTTTGCCACCATGCCTTTCGGATCTGCTATCATTAACTATGACGTCAACCATGTCATCGATTCTTTCTTTAACAGCCATTATCGATTATTGATGTGAAATTTGGTCACCATCATAGAGTCTCTCTTACACTATGAGACACTCTATCTATCTTGGGTGACCGCTTATTGTGCACCCTTGTCCCTTTTTCATGTCGCAGCCCTATCTTCTTTGTGTAGCCTCCTGCGGCCATGCCATCTTTTCCTGTTGCAAAACCTTGGTCCAGAAAACCACCATGTTTTAGTCCTCTTCCCACAGCATAGCCTCTCTCTGATGCACAACCTTTTTTCTGTCACAGCCCCTTGTTTCGGTGGACCACCTTGTCGCAGTCCTCTTCCCTCATCGCAACCTCCTACTGACGCGCAACCTTTTTTCTATTGCACCCCTATGCTTCAGCACAACCTTTTTCTATTGCTAACTATCTATTCTCTACTAAATCACCTACCCTTTTAACCTAATAGCACCCCCACTCATAGGCCCACTATTTGTTTTTTCATTGTGCAGTGCTTCAAGAAGGGCGCCCTTCCGCCCCTGTCCTATAGGGTTTCAAGTGGCTACCATTCACGAGCTTCGATAGCACCGCTCCATCTAACTGCTGCAACTGAACTACACCCCTGGAAGTAATTGAATGAACAAGATACAGGCCTAACCAGTGCATTTGTAACTTACCTGGATTCTTTATGAACTTGTTGTCATATAACAACACCAAAGCTCCTAGGGTAAATTATTTTTTTTTAATGTGGCGATCATGCCATGCCTTCTATCAATCCATCTCGACACGTAGCTAGAAGTCTGGGATGAAGCAGTCCTCTTTTAGTTGAAGTAGCTACATTGCTCTCTCCTCAATTTCCTCTTCGTCGCCCATGCCAATTGTTGCGGTGATGCATAGACTAGGAAAAATGTACTCCATAGGCATAACCGCCTCTTGCCCATATACCAGTTTGAACAGTGTTTTCCCTGTTAGTATTTTGCAAGTGGTATGATACACCGACAGTACCACAGGGATCTTCAAATTCCAGTAATCTCATTTAGCATTACATACCTTTTTCAGTGCGGTTTCCATTATTTTATTAAAGGCTTCTATAGTTCCATTTTCCTGTGGATGATATGGGATTCTTTTCTTATGCTACACCAGCAATTCCTCTTTTAATGCTTTTACTATGTGGTTGATAAAGTGGCTACCCTGGTCGCTCATCAATATCCTAGGGAATCTGAACCATTTCATGATGTTTTCAAACATGAAATCTGTTGTTATCGCAATGGTGCAATCCACAACTAGTGCGGCCTCCGCCGACCTTGTCAGATAGTCAGTTGCTGTGATGATGTAGCATGCACCGGTGCGCTTCCTTGGTGGGTTGATTGGACCCACAAAGTTGACATCCCATTTATCAAAAGCTTGTAAAGTTACTTGTGGTACAAGTAGCATCTCGTCTCACCGTGATGGTTTCTCGACATGTTGACAGACGTCACAGCTCCGCGCATAGTCTGTAGCATCATTATGCAATGTAGGCCACCATATCCCAATGCACAGTACCTTCCACGTGGTATCCCTTCCTCCGTAATGTCCACTCACAACTCACTTCTTCCATAATTTTCCCTTGTTCATGAGGTAGAACACACCGTCGCAGGATCTCATCAAGTCCAAGTGTGTATAAGTGTCCTCCGTTCAGCTAGCCTAATCTGAATCCTTCTCTACCAACTGCTTCTTTTGACTGGTTGTCATCTCCTCCAGCACAACTCTAGTTTCCAAGAACTAAATTATCCATGCATAATGGTCATCCATGATATCAACTCAAAACAACTGTGCATCTGAAAATCCATCATCAATGTTGGTGGGCTCTTCACCTGTCTCAATGCGGGATAGATGATCAAGACCAACATTCAGGCATTGGTTTTAGGATGATTTCAAAATCGAATTCCTGTAAGAGAAGTAGCCATCGACAAATATTCCCACCCAACACAGGGTTATTTACCAGATATTTCAAAGCTGAATGGTCAGTGAACATCTTGGAGTGACCGCCCAAGAGATAATTCCTGAATTTCTGCATTGCATATACCATCGCCAACCCCTCTCTTTTAGTGTTCATGTAATTCTTCTCAACAAAGGATAACTTTCTTCTAGCAAAGGAAATCAGATGATCTATATCTCCTTCTTCTGGTTGCATGAGCACCACTCCCAGTGCAAAATATGAGGCATCGAAATGGACATGAAAATCCTTGGTCCAATCAGGGAACACAAGTATGGGTGTTGAATCCATCTTGGCCTTCAATGTATCGAAGCTACTTTGACATTCCTGGCTCCATATGAATGCAGCATCCTTCTTTAACAGTTTCTCCATGGACGTGGTAATCACAACATAACCGCGGATAAACTTGTGATAGTACCCAGTATGCCCTAGTGTCTCACGAAGCATCTTCATATTTGCAGGTGGCGGCAGCCACAAAATTAGTGCAATCTTCGCTAAATCAACCAAAATCCCCTGTTTGCATACGATGTGACCCAATAGTATCCCAAATGGTGCACAAAATATGTACTTCTTTGAATTCAATGCAATCTGATGCTATTTCCAGCATCAAGTGTAGGTTTTCCAATTGATCCTTGATCATTCTATAGACTGTCCAGAAATCCATATATAGTTGCAAAAATATCTGAATAAAATCTTTAAATGCAGCGACAACAACATGAGAGAATACCGCAGGTGGGTTCTTCATCCCAAAGGGCATCATTGTGTACTGAAAGAAACCCCATTCCATGAAAAATGTGGTTTTGCGGTAGTATTCCTTTGCAATTTTGATCTGGTGATACCCAAAAATTCCATTTGTAAAAGAGTACATTTCTTGACCACCTACTCCCTCAAGAATCTCATCCGTAAATAGTGTCAAAAAGGGATCATGCATGCAAGCATCATTCAGTTTCCTTAGATCGACACAAATTCGTACCTCCCTAGTCTTCTTGTCTTGGACCACCATAGGAATTATCCATTCTAATTATTCAACAGGCTCAATAATCCCTGCATCCAGCATTTGATTAAGTTCAGCTTTGAATCGTTCTTTATATCATGGATTCAACAAGTATGGCCTCTGTCACACTGGTTTTGCATCTGGCTTTAACGGGATTTTCATTTCCCCTAAGTCACCCAATATCCCCTTCATTTCTGAGAATTTTGTTGGGAATGGGTCTTGAAACTCATGCAGGATATTTGTGATCTTTTCCATATTCTCCTCATCCTAGTAGTCCCCAATATTGGCAAATTTCAGATTCTCCTTCATCCCAATGTTAACTTTCTTAATATTCAGCGATTGAGTCCTGGGATCCATCAGTACATCTGGTTCTATGACATCCTGACTTCCTTTAGTCTCTGGAATATTAATATTACACAGTTCATCATCATCTTTCATCTCACCAGAGATGTTGTAGTAGTCCATCATCGATTGCATATGGAAATGCGCATGTGGGTCCAAAGGATATGCGACTAGGACAACTTTCAAGACTACATCCTAAATGATTTATAGTGCATTTTTAACCTTTGCATTGGCATCTACAAAGCCAAAGGTATGTGCAAAGAAAACAGTCAGCTCCTCCCAAGTGGTGATTTCTCTGCACAGCTCGGCTGATATGTACCATGACCTTGGCATTTCATCCAATGTGTGAATAAAAGCATGGACCCACTCACCCTTGGGTCGCGATGCCCACAGCATCTAGAATTCCCTCAAATGACTACAAGGGCTATTATGTCCATGATACCTCCCAGTGTGATATACCTCCATATCTCTGAAGCACACATTCATCAACCATCAACATTATTCCCATTAATGAATGGTCTCCTTATGAACTTCCCACCAGTGTGCTGGAGTGGCCTTCAATGCTTCTTCCAATGACAACAAGTGTTGAGGCTCAGATACCTTTGCTTCAAACTCCTTGAGGAAGCCATCTATTTTTGGCAGTCCTTTGTATAGAAGTAACTCAATTATCTCAATCGCGACATGGCGCAGCGACTGCATGATCAACCCACACTTTCTAAGTGATATTTCATGCATCTAGTTTTACCAATTTCCCAGTGCATCATCAAAATCAGAGGACGCCAAGCTAGCGCTGCACCAACCCAATTCTTCATCTGCTATAGGATGGATGTAATCCTCAAAGATATTGTAAACATGATCCCATCCTCTCACGACTTCATCTTTGACTGGTTCAATATATCACCTTCCTTCATTTGGATCCATAGGGGTGATGACTTGGATGTCCTCATTCTCAAATGGCATTAACCACTTCTTAAAATTTATCATAGCCATGCTGTCGTTGGCCCATCCAATCTCTAGTAGCACGGGATAGGATCCCCCTCCATCGACGACTTCGATTACATTGAAATAAGCACAATTCCTCATACCTTCGACATCTACAACCAAATTCGACACACGACCGATTGGTTGAACTTTGGCCTGATTGGCCAGTCTCAGCTGTATTGGGGACCAACCAAGCTTTGACTCCCCCATATTCTACCATGTTTGTTTCGTCAGGATGTTCACATCTGACCCAAGATCCAAAATAACTGAATCTACTTCGTAGTCCCCAATCTATATGTTCATCCGCATATCTTTTCCCGTCTTTTTCTTCTGCAAAGAATTTACCCCAGAGTCCTACAATTCTCTATCTCGTCGGTGCATCGAGATATTTTTTCATGGATAAACAAATCTTGAAGAACTATTGTAATGTACCATACTATTGTCATGGTCCAGCTTATACCGAAGAATCAAAAGCAGAAGGCATGCCAAAAATAGGTGTCTTACCAGGATTTATTCCAAGCGCCTGGTGAGCTTCAAAAAAGGTATCTCTCTCGGTCATGATATCAAACTATGATTTCTTCTTGCCAGCCAGTCACACTTGTGGTCACATTCCATATTCTCCATTCGTGTTTCCTCCTCGCGTAACAATCCCAACATCAAAATCTTTTGTCTGCAGTTCTTCTAGAATGGTCGCAACTGTCGACCCTTGATTTTGATTCTGCGGCGGAGGCTGATTCGGTGGTGGATTCTGGTTCACTGGTGGGTTCATAGGATGATTGATATTATAACTTTGTACCAAAATTGGGGGCTTCCCTTGATTCTGTAGTTGTTGTTGGTTCTGTATTTGATTCTGGGCCTGAAATTGATTCTGATTCTGTAATAATGGAACATTACCAACCTGCCATCTCGCAATTAACTGAGGGAAATTTTCAACAATATGATCATTCACCGCATAGTACATGCATTGAAAATGAGTAAAATATCTTTGATAGTGGTAAAATGTCCCACAGTTATAACACTGGATCGATGCACGACCTCATCCTCCTCCATGGCCAAAACCTCCTCTTCCTCTAAATCCAAATCCTCCACGGTATCCTCCTTGCTGCTAATAATTTGGTTGAGCTACTTGCTGCTAATACTGGGTTTGTGGAATTTTTTGTTGTCAAGGATTCGGCTGCTACTGAACATAGTACGCTACTTGGACATGCTACTATTGTGGGGGAGCTATTAGGGTCTAGGTGTACTACGGTCTCGGCGCAAACTATGGTTGTGATGCAACCTGTGTCTATGATTGCGATAGAATAAACAGCATCTATGTTGGTGTCGTATAATGGAATTGAGGAGGTGGTTGTATCACCTATGGATATGGCTATTGCACCATGCAAGGATCTTCACCTTTCATAAAATATGCATCATAGGTCCACTCTTGAAGCAGATCATAAGCTCGACAATCCTTATCCACATTCCCAAATGAGCGACAAAAGGTGCAATTCAATCTTGTTGGCTTCATAACCATTTTCTGTATGTAGGTACAATCTTCATGTTGGCACCCATATACGTGACATATTCGGCATCATGGCACACTAACACAACTCAGCAGGTTCAGCGCTCTCAATAGTAGATAATTCCAGAAAGAGGGACAGGTATCTTTCGTGTGTCCATCCACGTGACATAGAGTGCACCACAAGTAATCATGTTCATATTTTTCCTTCTTGATATCCTGCACTTGAATCATCAATTTCACCAGCTGCACCTAGATTTGGTTCATGCCGACAGTAGTTTCTCCAATAGGTGAAGCTTCCAGCTTCATCGCAATTTCCAGATCCTCGCTCTATGTCGTGATCTTTTGCTGCATTAATGGGTGTCAAAAATGAGGGACCAATGCCACAATGAACCATCCTTTATGTTGGATGTCACTCATATCGAAGATGACCCATGCCATCAGCGTCTTAAACCTCTGATCAAAATCCCAAATGGTCTCATTAGGGAATTGTTTGATTTCTTTCAGCTCTGTAATGTACTGGGATTCATATTTTGGTTTCTTGAATTCTTCAAGAAATCCCTTCTAAATCTCATCCAAAGTCTTCGTCGTGGCCCCCTACGAGACTTGTATGAATCTCATGTACCAATAGAGTGCATGACCCCAAAGGTTGGTCACTAAATAGCCTTTCTTTACATCCTTGTCAGTAGCCTATCTGGAAATCCAGATTGCCTCACATAAGAACCAATATTGTTATGGGTCATCAGTGCCATTTCCATGGAACATAGGTAGCTTCATATTGTCTCCTACCATCTTAGACATTCTTCCCATAGATTCTTCTTTACTACTAGATTCTGCTTGGCACGTTAGACACATCGATGTAGATTGCATATATTTTCCTGATGGTGGAGTAGTGCGCAGAGGTGTGGACATGTTGCTACTGAGGTTTGACCTTGCTGGCACCCTAGGAGTAGCCTGGTTCTGCTCATACTCTTCATCATTTTAGGTTCATTTCATCTTGTGTGGTTTTCCTTCATGGTCTTGCATTTTGATCACAGTAGGATATGCTGTCCTCTGCCTCTTCTCTGCTTAGAACCTTTCTCCTCCACTTTTACAACCACTCTCTTCCTCAGCTACCCTCACAGTCTCTTCAAAACTTACACTCATCTACCCCTTATCTTTCCATTCATTGCCCCCCTTCTATCGCAGTGTTCACAGCCTCTGCACACCAGAGTCTTACTACTCGAAGTGCATATTTAGTATGCCCTTTTCACAAAAAATCATCTTGATTGACAATTGCAAAGATAGCAAGAACCTACCTCGTGACCCATTGAAGAATTCTTGTTCTGCTTCATTGTAGTACTTATTGGTATCAACCACGAACTCAGTGATGTATCCTTCCATAATATTATCCACCCAAACTTCAAGAGACTGTGATGCCTTATTGTTAGTTTCTTGGAGTTCTTGAATTAGCTCGGTGGTCCAGGATGTTAGCTCTCCTCCCTGGAAGTTGCACTTTTTGTAGGTGAATAGTGCCAACCACTCGTAGAGAATGATGGGAAACTCACAGAAAAACCATTCGTGAGGACCATCATGAATGTATCTTTCCAACCATTCATCTGTTGTCAACTTCAGGTTCTGGTTCTCGGCTTCATCAAACTCTTCCAGTATTATATCAAACCAATATTGGATCTCCGGTTTCATCAGATGCCACAACATATCCTCATCTTCAGTCACAACGAGGTCCTAAAAACATAACCATTTGTTGGAAAAAACCCACCAACAAAGCCTCATCAATAGGGGTTCTCACTCTGTTGATGCCCAACCAGCATGATCTCCCTGCGCACCGTCCCAGACAGGTTTTACCCTGCCTGGAAACACCCGCAGAGAGGATGAAGTCTTGCCCAAGATGTTTGAGGGAGAGCTGTCGGAACCAAGTTTCCAGCAGTAAGGAGGAGGATCAGGGAATCAGAGATTTATCAGCTTTACTATCAGATCTAGCAGAACCATTTATCAGATATTGTAGGATTCATCACAGATATATCTTTTCAATGACATATCTAACAGGTCACATCCTTCAACTATTCATCGAAGCAGTATGGAATTCATCATTCATAAAACAGAACCATCGTAGCAAATAAAGATAGATCGTCTATTCATTGCAAAAGTATTACATTCCTCATTCATAAAATAGAACCACTATAGTATATAAAGACAGAAAAAGACATTGCAACATATGACAGGGAACAAGGATGACATTGAGTCAGCTCAATATCCCTCATATCATATTACTTCCATCGCAACAGATCCAAAACAACAGTTGTTTTTCTCCACAGCGAGAGAAAGATCAATCCACAGAGTCGCTCCCAAATCAAAATTCGGTATATATTTTACAAATGCAATTCTAATCTATATATTGGCTTGCTCCTTTACATTCAAGGTCCACCTCTAACTAAATTCTAATTTAACCACTAATGACTTATATCCACAAAATGTGGTCAACCAATACAAAATTATGCATAAAATATTCAAAAGAGGTTTGCTTTCTGTTGTGGCACTATCTTTGGCTTGCGCGGTGTCATGTGAGCTTGCGCAACTCACTTACCCCAAACCCTTGCCGACAATATTCACTCTCCTTCCTCGTGGAATTATATTGGGACATATACATCTTGGGATTTTTCTTGTCTGCCCTTTTGTTCTTGAATGTATATTCAAAGCCTTGATATTTCATAATGGAGTGGTCTGGAAGGTTTGTGAACTATTTTCTTGCCTCTCCAGTAAGACATTGGGAAAATAGTCTGACTTTCACATCATCATGGTCTACCTCCTCCAAGTTTGTCCAATCTGAAAACCACTCCAAGTGTTCCTCAGCTGAATGTCCCCTCTCCCCATTAAGTTGTTTGATTCTTTGTCCATATCCCTGGGGAAGGTCATGAAGAGTAGTAGGGAGGAGTAAAGGGTCAAACCTATCCATCCCTAGGGTTATAGTGGAGTTTCCAAAAGGGGTTGTAGCTGGTGTGATAGAAAAAATCACTATGTTGTGAGGAACTACAGAGCTATGAGGGGTTGTGAAACTGGATAATGTAGGTTGTTTAAACTTTCAAGTTGTGGGAGATAGGGCTATGGCAGTAGAATACCCTATGCAAGTAGATTTTAATGTGGTTAATTCAGTGGAAAATAGGGGGCACTCTGGGTCAGATGAGGTTCACAAATACTTACCTAGAGATTCTGATCTCTTAGGAAGCCAGGAAATATGGGAGAACTCAAATGCATATGGGTCTAAAGATGCTTCGGAGAGGCTAGACTCGGACTTGGTCCGAGGGAAATTTGGCTCAAATTCTTCACTACAATGCTTAGATATATCATGAATAGAAATAACACCTTCAGCAGGTGAAGAAAACATTATGTCTAACTGAGGTGACACTAACCTTTGCTGCTTCTTGGCCTTCTGAATCAGCATCTCTTGATCAAAAAGTTCTCAAAAAGGATCTGAATCAAGATTGCTCCTCGTATTGGTCCTTTTGGCCGCCATTATTTCCAGTGGGTACATGTATTATAGAGCCTTTCGAAGAATCGGAATTGATCATCCCCATAGTAGTACAAGACAAAAATTATATGGGTGAAATAAGAATTTGCGTCCACTTGAGAAAATTGAACGACACTTGTTTGCATGAACCATTTCCTACTCCATTTACATATGAGGTACTGGAGAGAATCGGGGATCAAGAGATTTATTCATTCATTGATGGTTTTTTTTGTTACCATCATATTTGATTTGCAACAGAATATCGGCACAAGACCACCTTTGCGACGGAGTGGCAGTGTTTCCAGTATACGATAATTCCCTTTGGATTTAAGAATGCTCCTGCTATTTTTTCCAGAATAATAGTTGATGCCTTTAAATACTTTATTCATAAATTTATTGAATTCTACTTCGATGATTGGATAGTATTTGGGCTCATTAAGAATCATATTGAGAGCCTTATTATGATGTTGGAACGTTGTCTCCAGTATCAAATTTCATTAAATTTAAAGAAATGCATCTTTTGCACCCCATTTGGAATTTTGTTGGGCCATGTGGTCTTTCACAATGGAATGTTGGTTGATCTTGCTAAAATTGTGATCATCCTTGACCTACCACTACCGACCACAGTGAAACAATTGCACGCAACATTGGGACATGCAGGATACTACAAAATTTTTATCAAAGGATATGCGGAGGTGATTGCTTCGATGGAAAAGTTACTAAAGAAAGATATTAATCTCCATTGGACAGAAATTTACCAAGAGATTTTGGACACGTTGAACAACAAGATGGTTACAGAACCCATACTTGTATTTCTAGACTAGAAGAAAGAGTTCCATGTACATGTCGATGCTTTGTGTTTCATGCTCAGCGTGGTACTCACGCATCCAGTTGAAGGGTCAATTGACCATCCTATAGCCTTCGCCACCAGTAAATTATCCATACCAAATAAGAATTATACCATGACCAAAAGAGAAGGGTTAGCAATTATATAGGGCCTGCAGAAATTCAGGCACTACTTATTGCGTGAACATTTTAAAATGTACACGAACCATTCCGCATTGAAATACCTAGTCAATAAGCCAGTGTTGGGAGGGATATATGTTGGTGGATTCTCCTCTTCTAGGAATTTGATTTTGAATTAAGGGTTAAACCCAGTCGATTAAACTTGGTATCAGACTATATTTCAAGGACCAAAAGTGGTGAAGAGCCTGGTAACCTGGACGACAATCTCCTAGATGTGCAACTATTTGTTATAACCATGTTTGATTATCAATATAGAGATGTCCTACAATGTTTTAGTATGGGTTATGCATCAGCTAAATTCACCATTGTGCAGAAGAAACAATTGGTTTTACGAGCAGTGGACTTCCAATTGATCATGGGACAGCAATATAAGATGGGTTTTTATGACATTATTCGGCGTTACATCTTAGAAGATGAGTGACCGTTGATATTAAATGAAGCACATGATGGTTTCCCAAAAGTCCATTACACTGGAAAAGCTATGGTGAACAATATTTTGCAAGAAGGATTGTGGTGGCTCACCATGAATGTGGATGCCCAGGATAATTGTCATCGCTGTGATATCTGCCAAAGAACTCAAAAGCCATCATGACAGGATGAAATTCCATTGGTACCTCAAGTAACATTGTAGGCATTTGATAAATGGGCCATTCATTTTCTGGTCCCTATCAGTCCAACATGGAAGCGCATAGGTGCACACTATATTATCACTACGACCAACTCCCTAACAAGATGGGCCAAAGTTGCACTAGTGAAAGATTGTACTCCTACAACTATTGTGAAGTCTCTGCTTGAAAATTTCATGACAAGATTTGGATGACCAAGACTTTTAATAAGTGATCAAGGTACGCACGTTTTCAACTATTTGATTGAAGAACTAACAGAGGAATTCCATATTTAGCATAGATATACAATGCCATATCACCCTCAAGCGAATGGTGTTAATGAATAACTTAATAAGATCTTTGAAAATGAATTGACAAATATTTGTAATGCCCAAAGAGATGACTAGGATCAAAAAATTTATGTAGTATTATGGGCATATCGCACGACTTGTAATAAATTGTTAGGACGCACTCCATTTTTCTTAGGGTATGGATAGGAAGTTGTGATTCCAATGGATTATATTGTCCTGAGTCTAAGAATCGTTGCTATCACCAAGAGTACATATGTTGTTGTTGGGAAAAATATTTTCTTGAATAATTTACCTAATATTTAATTATCAACCGGGGTTAGTAGGCTTAGAGTTGCTACAAAATATATGCGAAGGTAGAGAGTGTCGTGGTAATAAGCTAAACATCTAAAGCTGAAATTCTAAGGACATAATTGAGTTAATGAAAACAAAAGTGACATCAAACTATTTATAAAGGTTCGAATATAAATAGTGCTTATGACTATTCTATCTAGAGATATTGGTTTTTACTTAAGAAAATGGCTATATTAAAAAGGATTTACAATGACCAAATAGAAACGATACATACACTAACTAAATTATCTTAATTCCAATCTCCTTGATTATTCTAAGGGTAGGAATTTACTGTAATAGGAACCAAGGCAGGAGGGGTATCAAAATGGCTCTCAAAAGAAGTATAAAAGCTAAAGGGAATTAAATCTAGTTTTATGTCTACAAAAATGTGCAAACTAAGAAAGGTCTAGTTATAGGAAATAGTAAACATGATTTTTTATATACAAGTGACTCCTCTTTACAAAGTACTATATAAAGATAGAAATATTTTATAAACGAACAGAAAACTCACAAGGATGATTTGAGTTCTATAATAAACACCTAATATATTAATGCATGTAATTTAAGATTAAAGGAACAATATTGAATTAAAGGCTCAATTGCATATTAATAAGATGAGTTAATTTACATAATATCATTCCTATGCATAAGGTAAAAGAAAGAGAAAGGAGAAATGAGTTTTAACAAGTATTCAATAATATTATCTAAAGGTCCTTAAGGGAAAATATACACATTATCTAACCATTACTACTCAAATGGAATCAGAACACTAGAATGATAAACTGAAAAATAAACTAAAAACACACAGGACTGAATGAACAACTGTATAACAAGTGGAAATGAAGGTCTATATAAAAGGTGAAACAGACTGTCTGTATGACAGTCTGTTTAAAGGAAATGTTAAAACTGTAAATTAAAATGCTTTATTGAAGAGCAGTTACTCCATGCATGTACTACTGTAATGTAAAACAAGAAGTAAACCTAATTCAATGACTAAATTCCACAACCTAGACTAATTTCATAATTTAAAACAAACTAACGTATTCTTAAGCAAGTTAATGATAAAAACTGGAATAAGCAGAACTAGACTATAAATAGTCAAAGAAATTTAATCTATGAATCAAAACACTGTGCATAAAAATTGAAATCTATCTTAAATGCAACCGGTTTCTATTTAATAAAAAGAATCTATATGCTCAACATAATTTCAAATTGAAAACTATACTCTACAAAACATGAACGATTATAGAAACAAAACTAAACAACTCATAAACAGAATTCATACTAATTGCAATGAAAAATAACAAAACCTACATAAGGTTATAAAGTCTCTGTTTGTCGGGGGGGCCTCCCAGCAAACAAAGTTGAGCTTCTTCTAATCAAACACAATCATGTACAGCACAAAAATACTTTCATTAAAACAATAGGTAGCGTTACAAAGTTTTTGAGATGGGACTGATCAAATAATAGACGGAGGCTTAGACTAAGATCTGAGAAAGAGACTCTGAAACTAAAAACTCCAAAAACTCTAGACTAGACTCCCCTTTTTAAATCACATACAGCATCTATATATACATCATTCAATGGAGGAGAGCAAGTATACCCTTTAGTGGTCAACTGCTCTTCAAGATAAAGCGTTCATAATGGCGAATAAGTGCATTAACCGTTAACAGATAACTATTCCTCTTCTCTCGCTGATCAGGTTCCTTCAATCTCACAATGTGGTTCATACTTCAGTTTGAATCAAAGCCTATATCAAGGTGTCATGCCATGAGCACTTCTTCCAGAAGAATTCTAACGCTGAGACACCAATGCATTGTGATGACGGTTTCTAGCCATTTTCATTCTCTTAATACACATAAACATGCTACCAAAAATGCATAGCCTGTTTGACGATTTGGATAGCAAGTTGGGCATGCGTTCCATATGTTCATCTAAACGTGTGTCTATTCGTTAGGCCACCAAAAAGACCATATAACCTGCAGCAAATAACGCACATGAATTAATATAACAAATGTGCTCTATATTATGCCAATTTTAACCATTGAAACAATAAAATGATGATACTAAATGGAATTGACATAAATCCTAGTTTAGTCATACCTGAAGCTTATAGAGGGAGCTGCATGGTGCAAAAGGCACTAAAAAGTAGAAAAACATATGTTAATATGCAAAGTATTGAACTCAAAAATAGTGACAAAACGGGGACCAACATTCCCCCAAACCAAAAGAATACCAGGTCCCACTAGTGCAAAGTAAAGGATATCATAAGGAAAAAGGCAGAGTTATTTCAGGAGCTGCCTCCAACTTGGATGGAATATATTACTTACACTTCAACTTCCTCACCTGTGCTTTTAGAAGAGCATGTCTCGCTTGTTGATCCCTTTGATATATACTGACGATTTTGCGTAGATCCTCCATACTCTTAATTTGTAACCACAGTTCTCTGGTTTCTTCATGAAGTTCTGAAATTAACTTGACATGTGCTTCATTTTGCTTTTCTGATTGAGTTAACTCAGAAGTTAACTGTTCTAAGGAGGGTTGTAGTGGGGTCTGTTAAGTCAGTAATTTTTTCTCCATTTTTGGTTTGTTTTCTTCAATTTTGGTTTGTTTACCAATCACCCTCAGTTAAATGTTTGGTTTACTTTTCAGTTTTGGTCTCCTTGGAGATTTTATTGGTGATTGATTAGTTTTAAATAGTTTTTGAACACAATTTGTTTAGGTTTTATTTGACTTTTTAATGGTCTTTTTAGATTTTAAAAAGGGGTAAAGAAGGTTTATGTTCAAAGTTGAATCAATAATATGTTTAGAGATCAAGTAAACTTATTCTTTAAGCCTAATAATGCTCTAAACCCCCGACAATTTAGCAAAAAGCTGTAAAACTGTGAGAAATTGGCTCAGGAAATATTCTTGTAGCGCTGGTGGAAAAGTTAACAAAGGAAGCGCTACAAGAAAATCGTGCCTCTCTGTTTTTCAAATATTTTTGCAGTTTTTCATCATGGGCATCATCTGGAAGTGATTGATTGTCTTTTGCAAGGTATTTTAACACGTGTGACTGCAGTTTAGACACGCATTTCAGCTGATCTCAGTCACGCAGCCAAAACGGGTTCATGATTGCTAAAAACGTGGAATTAGTTGGACAAATCATCAAATCTCAGTTTAAACTATCAAATTTCTCGTTCCACATGCATTTTTATAGGAAGGCAAGTTCGTGCAGAAGAATTAAAACGCTAAAAAACTGGATTATGTTCTTGTGAAGGAAGACAGCGCTTGCAACGTTAGCAGAAAGTTAGGGCTTCTTAATTCTTGCATTTACGGTTGAAGAGAAGACCTGGAGACACCTGTGCACCTGAGGAGAGACTGTTGCTGCTTTAAAGAGAAGCCTTAAGCTCCAGCAGTCGAGAAGTTGGTAGGTACCTCGCTAAAAAACCCTTATAGCTCTAAGGTTTGGGTTTTTATGGTTGCGTGGTGATTTAAAATAATGTTCTTGGAGGAGATGATAAGATATGTTGTAGGACAAAATTTCCACCACTGAAATAGCCACCAGGAGCCATTACAAAAACCTGAAGGAACAGAGCAGC
>LPNX010454549.1:15412-51447 GCA_001517045.1 Pseudotsuga menziesii
CCTTACCACTAACACCCCCCTCCCTTATATCACTCCCCAACCAATCCAACCACCTCTAACCCCCACCCCCTACTACATACCCTCTACAACACCTAGACACCTAGACACCCCCACAGCATGCATGTTGGCAGCTGTGGGACTAGGCTTGGCAGGGTCGGGATTGCTTTGGATGATTTCTATTTTATGGATCAAGAGTGATTGAATTCACTCTACCATTGCATCTAAAAGGCCCCTCAGCTTTGTGCACTCACCCATTACATAATAATCTATGCCCTAAGATAATGTCATGATACTTTAAAGTTAGATTACATAATAACCTACACTCGTAAGATAATGTCACAATTACACATAAGTAGGATACTTTAAAGTTAGATTACATAGTAATCTACACCCCTAAGATAATGTTACAATTACACATAAGTAGGATACTTTAAAGTTAGATTACATAGTAATCTACACCCCTAAGATAATGTCGCAATTACACATAATTAAGATGTTTTAAATGATAGAGTTATAGTTTATAGGTGTTGGGGTTTTGGCAATGTTTTTTATAAGCTTAGATTAATAAGAAAATGGAGTCATAGAATAAGGTAGTTTTTCCCTTGGGAGGATGAAATCATAGAGATTTAATTTCGAAGACAGATGAAGATTCATAACTAGTGGATTATTTGAAGGACACTCTCTAGGAGTGTTGTTGTAATTGTAACTTCTGAAGATAGTATGTTCTATATTATCATTGTATAGTGTTTTACCCCTGTTGGAGATGATTTTCCCTCCTTTCAGGATGTCATTATTGTGCATGATCATTGAGGTAAACCCTCCTTTGTAAGTTGGGAGAATAGTCCCCAAAATATATAAATTTTTAATATATATTTAATTATTTATACTAAAATCTTAAAATATATTTAATTATTTATAAATTCTCCAAAATTTTATATATTTAATTAGAGACTAGTTTTACTATATCTCCATATACCATTTTCTGAAATTTATGTTAAACATTAAATTTATTTAAAAAAATCTTCATTTAAAAAAAAAATTATACTTATTAAAAAGATTAATAAAAAAACCTTTTTTCAAAATATATATCCATTCTTATCTGATCAAAACTTCTTATCACATTTTATAAATTAAAAGCTTATAATTAAATCTATAACAAACTTAACAACTCATCCACATTTCCTCTTTCTATATATGAAAATGAATGTAACCTGCACTTAATATGATCGTTTAAGTATCCATGTACCTAATATGAACTAACCTGATTCCTTTCTTTTTTATTTAAAACAAAAAAAAAGCAAAATGATCATATGTTTATGTCTCATCTCCATCCATCTTTTATTTAAGAATAAATCAAACTGATCTTTCTCACACACATATTTATCAAAAAAACTAATTCTAAAATGATATAAACATAACATAAAATATTACAAAACATCGAAATTACAAAAATAAAACAGCAGACGCCAGCCATAACTATGGCCATTATTTGCAACCATATAATTTGGAGAACCGGAACAATGTACATCCGTCGCCAATGGTAACTAGCTGTGACCTACAATCTTAACGAAATACCAAAGCCATATATAAACAGAGAATTTATGCACTGGTCTAATTGGGAGTGGAGCTTATGCAGGGCCACTTGTCTTCCACAGAGATGCAGGGAGATAATGGCTCTGTGGTTGCAGGCTGTTTGATGTTGGAAAACGATCCCATTCTGATCGTTCACCTGGAACAGTTGACGGCTCACACGATTGCCTGATCTCCGCAAGCCGAGCAACAACTTCGTTCATGCGTGGTCTGTCATCTCTTTCGGACGCCAAGCATCTGAAGGCTAATTCGGCAACTGCACTCACCATTGCCTTCACCAGATGCTTCATTTCAATGTCCAGCTGCGGATCCACGAGTTCATGAAAAGCCCCTTCTTGGATCTTAGCTATTGCCATGTTAGCAAGGTTGATTTCCCATGTATTCCGATGTATGTCCACCGCTAATTTGGCAGAGATGAGCTCCACCAAAACGACCCCGAAGCTGTAGACATCAGATTTCTCCGTCAGTTGATAGCATTTAAGGTACTCTGGGTCAATATAGCCGGCAGTGCCCAGTATAGCACTACTGACATGGGAGGTATCTGCAGGCGCAAGCCCGATAAGCCCAAAACGAGCCAATTTGACATTGAAATTATTGTCCAAAAGAATATTAGAGGATTTCACATCTCTGTGGATGATAGGCGGATCAACGCTGTGAAGGAAAGCCAAGGCCTCGGCAGCTTGTATAGCAATGTTCAAACGAGTGTCCCATGGCAATCCCCTAGGGTTTCTGCGATCGCCATGTAGATGATCGGCCAAGGTCCCATTTGGAACAAATTCATATACAAGCAGCAGCTCTGGAGTGTCTGCAGAGGTACAGCCATAAAGACGAATCACATGTGGATGAAACAAGTTGGAAAATATTCGCACCTCGTTGATGAATTGTTCAACTCTCCTAGAGTTATCCTGATAAAGTCTTTTTACGGCCACAGTCCGTCCGTCCCGAAGTTTTCCTACATAAACCAACCCATTCCCTCCATCCCGAATTTCGTTCTCCTCATGAAAAGAATTTGTAGCCTGTCGAAGTTCTTGGTAAGAGTATATTGCCAAATTGCCTATCTTAGTCCCGGGGACTACAGGTGCTTCCATGTCCTTTTTCTCATAGTTGCTGAAACCACTATCAACACTACGAGAAAGTTTTCTCCTCTTGACACACTGCGTGAAGAACCATACTAGTTTCCTCATGCTCATTGCTTTGCTCTTTTCTGCTCTTCTGTCGGAGGTAAAATTAATGAGTGGCAAGTTTAACTTGAAAGAGGAGGCCAAAAGCAATAGCAATAAATGTAAGAAGAAGGGTTCTGTAAACACAACATTTAGAAGACGAAGGCGATGGAATTGGGGAGGGCGGGTCAACCGGGTGTGAGGGAAACGGCATGGAATTGCAGTGCAGAAGACCCAAAAGTCAAGCTTGCAATAAATGTGCTGGACTTTGGTGGAAAACTCACTCAATTGCACAGGGCTGTCTGTAACCGTCTTTGAATAATGTGGAGTGATTTGGACTTGAAAGACCGAGAGGGGCGACTTGCACACAAAGCGAATGACAACAAACGTATTTAATTGGAGAGAGCAGGCGTGCGGGGAACGGCATGGAATGGAATTGTGGTCCAGCAAACTGCAGAGTCAACACGACAATTAAACTTTGGAATTTATGACCAAAGATATAATATTTTATTTGGAAAGTGATTTGCTTTACGTTAGATAAACGACATGGAATTGCAGTGCCGAAGACTGCAATGCCAAGAGTCAAGACGCCAAGACTTTGGTCGACTCGGACTCGTTACTTTGACATTATACTGGATCGTTACCGTGATGTTATGGCAACGAGACTAATTAACATAAGCAAGCTCCTCGTAGCTAGTCTCAAGTGAGAATCAAAGCAAAGTTGTAAATGAAACAACCTTCAAGTCTTCAAAAACATAACAAAATACTCAACAAAACAGTACCTAGCTTAAGCTCGCATTTGTTACAAGTCAACAATGCCAAACAATGTTTCTTATCGCATTTGTTACAAGTCAACAAACCCAAACAATGTTTCTTATCATTTAGCCAAAAGATTTTTCTAATCCAATTTAGAGATCTATCGTTACATCATTATTTCATTGAAATTCTAGTAAATGGGAAAAAAACCACAACTAATAAGGATGAAATCATTAAACTCACCTTTTGCTTGGACCAACAATCAGGTAGTAAGTTGTAATGCTTGATGTGTTTGATTGAAAAACTAATAGTATAGGTGTTAGAACACCAGTGATCTAGCAACAACACTTGCATGGAGGACAGACTAGTGATTTAATCAACAATGACCTTAGAGTGGTTATATGCCTGCAAACACCAACAAATTTTCATCACAACAAAAAAAACCCTCCCTAATGCCAAAAGTTCTGCACTTGTGTTCAGCCGAAACCACAAACCACACCAGAGCCTTAACAAAAAAGAATGGTTTTAAGAAAATAGTCTTTTGGTCATAAAGTATGACATAAAATTATTTACAATTAATTAAAATTTCATCTTTTTTATATATAAAAAATTGTTAATGCCGAGAGACTTAAAAGCATTTAAACAAACCCTTTATAGAGCATTAATAAGTTATTTAAAATAAATATTTGTTTCTTTATACAATAATCATTTAACTTTTGTAGATTTTTCCTATAAAGAAAAAACATATACAAACATTTTTATTTTTATTTTAAAAATTTTCCATAATTTAATAAAAAAAAGTTACAATTTTTATTTTAACATAAAAAATATATATTCATTTTACACCATAATCATCATATAAAAATATTAAATATTAAATAATGTAGATTTTTCATATAATTTAAAAAAAAAACATATACAAACATTTTTATTTTTATTTTAACATTTAATAAAAAAAACATGTACAATTTATATTTTAACATACAACAAAATATATTATTTTAACATTTCGAAAATGAAAAATATTTCAACTATTTATTACTTTAATGTTCTTTGAAATTTACACTTTTTTAAGAGTGTTACTAATCATCGTTCTCCCCTTCAAGAAATCCTCTCTATTGACATATATCTTTTAAAGTGATGTTTTATTATTTGATTGTCACTCTTAAACTTCTCTTACCATCAACCCCTCCCATTAACTATTAGGTAACTCGTAAAGTTTTTTTACCATCTTTCTCTCCTCTTAATTATTGAACTTAGATTAGGGTGTGTGCAAGCTGATGAGGGTCTCTTTTGATGCGTTAGATGCAATAGAAAACTGAAAAAATATGCATCCATCAACTTACATGGATATTTTGAGACACTTACACAATGAATCTTGGGATGAGTAAAAAACAAGAAATGTAAGAAATTGAATGGCGTTTCCAAATATATAACTTTTTTCTATTGAAAATGTTCTTAACTATATAAAGTTAGATATTTTTAACCTGCACTTTTTATTTTTGGGACAAATTATAAGGTATATGTTTTTGTGGGTGCAACCTTTGAGTGACTAAATGATGGAATAAACTTACGAAAATTGGTAGACATATAGAGAACATATAGTACAAATGCAGGGCTATTTTTCCAATAATAAAAATAATATTTTTTATTAATTTATTAATTATCAAAGTGATCAAACCTCGAAAAAGGTATGCCAATTGTGCGTGCAACGTTTGAGTGTCTTAATGCAATTATTTGGAAATGAGTTTTTTATAGCATGTAGAGGTTGGTGTTCTTTAGCACACCATAGATTTTTTTTCAAAATGGTTGAGAAACAAAAGAGATATGGATGAAACATTAGGATTTGAGACACATGACAAGTAGAATTGTGTGTGCAAATTAAAGAAATCCTTGTACGAATTGAAATAGGAACCCAGGACATGGTACAACAGGATGGATAGATTCCTCATGAGATTAGGCTTTACCAACAGTAAAATGGATTCCAACCTTTACTTCAAGGTTGAAGGTGGAATACCATTGATGATCCTGCTATATGTTGATTATCTGTTTCTTACAGGTGAAAATGAACTCATTACAGATGCAAAGAAGAGGATTTTTGTTGAGATTGAGATGAAAGAACTAGGGATGACCATTACATCTTAGGCATGGAGGTGTGGAAGAGTGTGGATGGGATCTTACTCCATCAAGGAAAGTATGCAGTGGAGATTATGAAGAGATTCAGAATGTTGTACTGCAAGGCGATAACCACACTTATGGCATTGAACTTGAAGCTACTGTGTGATGCTTCATTAGAGATAGTTGATTCCATGATGTATCATCAGATGATTGGTTTATTAATGTAACTAATGAATACAAGACCAAACATATGATTTTCTATGAACACCCTAAGCCAGTTCCTGACACATCTAAGACATGCTAACCTGATTGTTGCAAAGCATGTATTGAGGTACCTGAAAGGTACAACTGACAATGGGTTAAATTAATATGTGAATCAGATGATTAACCTACACAATTATGTTGTTTTAGACTGGGAAGGAAACACCATTGATAGGAATAGCACTTCGAGATGCTGCTTCAGTTTTGGATTCGGTGTGATCTCCTGGTTTAGCAGGAAGTAGTCCTACATGGTGCTGAGTATAGTCAAGTTAGAGTATGTTGCAGCCTATTAGACTAGTAGTGAGGCAGTATGGCTTCGAAAGCTATTATCTGATTTGTTTGATCTCGAGTTAGAGGCAACTTGTATCTTTTGCGACAACTAGAGTTGCATGAAGTTGTCAGAGAACCTGGTATTCTGTGACAAGTTGAATCATATTGAGATCAAGTACCACCATATTGGATATGGTGCATAAAGTAGCAGTGAAGCTCTAGTGCATGGCAATGAACGAGCAGATAGCCAATGTATTGACCAAGCCATGAGCCAGAGTCAAGTTTGAATACTTCAAAGAGAGAATTGGTGTCATCCATATTGAGGTCCCTAGAAGTAGGGAGTGGCGATCTCTTGCATAGTGGAAGATGCAATTTGTTCTTAGATGTAATCAGTCCTGGTGTGCTCCCATGCTAGAGAAGACAAGAGAATGGAAGACATAGATGCACTAGAATGGTATCTCACATGGGAATAAAATACTGGTTTTCCCTGGATGTAATCAATCTTGGCATAGAATGCAGGTTGTCCTGTGACATAATCAGTCTTATCGGGTTGTCCTCGGATGTAATCAATCCTGGCGTAGAATGCAGGTTACCCCTGGATGTAATGAGTTCTGGACGGTTTTCCTCGGATGTAATCAGTCCTGGAATAGAACACAGTTTATCCCTGTATGTAATGAGTCCTGGAAGGTTGTCCTTGTATGTAATCAGTCCTGGAATAGAACGTAGGTTATCCATGGTCATAATGAGTCATGGAAGGTTTTCCTCATATGTAACTAGTCCTGGCATAGAATGCAGGTTATCGTTGAACTTCATCAGTCCTGGCATGTTCCCATGTTGGAGATGATGAGATGTCCATTGGTCATGAAGACACTCGGTGTGCACCTAGGAAATGCTCGCATAGCGGTATATACAAATTGTCCTCGAGACGTAATGAGTCCCAGTGTGCTCCTATGCCAGTAGAACCTGGGATAATCGTGGAGAGATGTAATGCACTTGGCGTGCTCTTAGAAAATTCTCCTATAGTGGTAGACATAGGTTTTATTTGAGATGTAATGAGTCTTGGCATGATCCTATGCTGGTAGAATGAAGGTGGTATGTTATTCATATGATGTGCATTTGGTTTGCTCTTCATGTGCAATAGTGAGATAATCCAGATATAATGAGACGATGGTAGGAGACGTAGGTGATTGCAGTGGAAATGTAATGTATGTTCCTAGGCTATACCTATGTGATGGATTGCTAGTGGATATGATGAAGAGCTAGATGAGGACTATGCCTAAACCAAACATGAAAAAGGGATGGTTATGTAGAAACTTCCTATGATGGATAGGTTTGATAAATGTCACTAATGAATGATTGGAAGTAGTGACAGTGATGATTCAACGGTGATGACGTGACCATATGTACTGATGACTGTGGCTAGGAAATACCTTCCTAGTTAAGAAGGAGTGTTGTTGTAATTGTAACTTCGAAAGATATGTTGTTGTATATTATCATAGTATATTGTTGTACCCCCATCATAGTTGTTTTTGCCTTCATTTGGGATGTCATTATTACGTATGGTCATTGAGGTAAACCCTTCATTGTATGTCGGGGAAATAGTTCCCAAGATAAATAAAGTAAAATGTATTTTTGAGTATTCCTAGGTAGGTCAGCCCCAAAGAGATAACCTGGATGAACTAGTTAGTTATGTAAGCCACTCAAGTGAAGAATACAAATAGGGAGGCACCATCCCTATTTGGACACACACTCACTCATGCACAAGTTTGCATGAGGTGAGAGAGAGGACAAGGAGGAAGATATAGAAATGTAGAAGACATCTTATACTTGGGTTTTACCATATTGTGATATTGTATTGGTGATAGAACTATTTTGAGGAAGTTTGTAGGGTTTTCTCCTTTATGGTTTCCTCGAGGAAAATTTATGTGTCTTGTGCATCTTATGTATCTTACTGTGCTTATTATTCTTTCAAATAAAGATCCTAATCAAATTTGAATTAGAGTAGGAAAACTAACAAGGAGGATCAAATTTGTGTATCATCTCTTAGTATTATTCCCTTTGTTAGAAAACTTTTGAAGTCCTTGGAGGGTACTACGGAAACTACGTAGATTGAAAAGCCTCCTTGCAAAAGTGAGTCTATTGATGTTCTAACTGGAGATACATGCATGCTTTTAGGTGATGGTACTGGAAAATCATATAATCGAGATCTTATCAATACTCCACTCGATGTGAAAAGATATTCATAGGGGTGTGGAGTTAATACTATTGTAGACGATATTACTATAGATCCATTGGTAGTGGAATACTCTAGGCCTTGATTAAGGGAACCTAACTCTTGTTTTTCTTAACTTGGCCCTAAGCCTTCTATTCCTGCTCCTCATTTTAGTTTCAGTGGGGACGACCTTAATCTAATCCATATACAAGGTGGTGGTATATCACCTAATAGATTGAATCCTATGAAGAAGAAACGAAAGGTGGTTAAAAGTCACAATGGCAAGGGATTCAACATAGAATTTAAACAAAAAATGAGAACTCACACAATAAATATCAAGAAGAACATAGATTAGGCCAAGCACTTAACCACGTTCTATTCATATTGAATTAGTATATATACTTAAGGAAGTTGGTTGGAGTGGTTGCACCCACTCCAACTGATCTCCTTAACACACTAATACATTAGATTGATTAAGATGCATTCATGAGGACCAAAGGTCTCTCCAACACAACCATACCTTCCATTGTTTTACTTAGGTTTGGTTGGGTTTTTTGTTTTGAGTAATGAAAAAATGTTAATTTTATTTTTAAGGGATATTGACACATCAATAGTTCCATACTATCTTTGAATCCTTTGCACCCTCTCTTTGATGCAAAGAGTTAAAATGTTTGGAGTACCACCATCTAGATTAAACTCTTAAATTTTACAATGGAGTTTTGGTCTAAGATAACTATGTAGGAAACAATAAATGTGTTGGGTAGGTATATTCTTGTCGATGCTAATTTTTGATGAGATCACTTCATGCCCTCATTTAAATAAGACTACTTGAAAATAATGTTTCACCAACCTAATAGTTTCGTAGGTTGAGATGGAAACATAAATTTTGTAATAAAGGGGATATGGGACTCAAAAGGACTTTAGTTTACCATAGTCATATTTAAATGGGTCAAATAAATAATAAATTCTAAGAAAATAAGGTGGCATTGGTTCATGAATACACTTGGAATCTTGTGGCGCCTTTGGGTGACTAGATTCCCCACACACTTAGCATGTTCTTCATCCAAATTCAAACCCATGGGTAATGCAACATTATTGGAGGGTGAAGTGGTGTCAAATATCACATAATGGTCCAAGTAATTTGAATTAGTAAAGGAGAGTAACTCCCATGGAAGAGGAAGAGACTAGAAGACAATCTGTGCCACTTGGAAGGAAATTCCATTATCTCTATGACAACAAATGATAAAAGATTCTATGGCATGTATGAAAAATTCAGAATTTATTGAGGACATGAAAAATTTGACATGACAGGGTAAAAATATCCACCAACAGATCGAATTTGGGATTTAGAGACAACCATTCGAACTAGGGAAATAATTGGAGCATGAAGAGGAAAACAAGTGTTATAGGAATTATTGAACCACTAAGATGAGTTGGAGGAAGCCCATGGAAGTAAATTATACCTTAGGAGGCCTCATGAAGTTAAGAAAAGGATTTCATGAGGAAGGAGAATAGTTATTTTTTTAATTGGTATTTGGTGTTTTGGAGAGCTTTTGCTTGTCCATTGCACGGTGAGTGTTCACTCTCCCTACTTGTGAACCAATTTCGAGGGAGTTGGATTCCTTTTCAAGTTGGATGATGGAGAGGCCATTCATAAATATCATTGGATATGAAATAATGTGTTTTATTTTCAGGTTGAATTTCCATACAGTTTAAATTCTCATCTATCTCTTGATTCTCTCATTCCTTCTTCTCAATTCCCCCACACTCTCATGTTGATGGTGCAGTTGTTGGAGTGGTGTTTGAACTTTGATGAGTATATTTGATTCCCAATATTGGGTACATGATGTATATATATTTTCTCTTATTCACATATTCTCTGTAATTCTAATTATAATAAATCCATTGTTGAAAGGTTTGCATTCCCATGCTCTTCAATAACTGGTTTTCATGTATTTGGCTTCCATTTTGAAAGAGTTGTATACCATATTTGTTTGAGAAATTTTATTTGAGTTTTATGATGATGTGAAATCCATAAAGGATTTATAAATCTGTAATTTCATGACCATATTCTATGTATCTTGAAATCCAAGAAACTCCAGTGTGAAAGGATTTCATTCCCATGCTATTGAATGACTAGTTTTCATGTATTTGGATTCCATTATGAAAGAATTCTATATCAGATTTGCATGAGAAATTTTCTCTGAGTTTGATGATTATGGGGCAGAAATAAATTATGTATGACTCTGTAATTCCATTACCATATACTTTGTAGCTATAAATACAAGAAAATCCAGTGTGAAAAGCTTGCATTCCCATGCTCTTGAATGACTAGTTTTCATGTATTTGGCTTCCACTTTGAAAAAAGTTATATACCAGATTTATATGAAGGAATTTATCTGATGTTTAATGATAGTGGGGAATCCATTTTTTTTATGGTATATATATTTCATGTCATTATCTAAACCATTCAATCTACTTTTCATGAGTCAAAATTGAGCTATTAATACCATTTCCCCTTAAGCAATTTCACTAAAATTTGTTATATGAATGTTGTGATTTATAACCAGTTTTTGGAGCTATTAGCCATGATTAATGATATAATTTGATGCCTTATATTCATTCCCATACTCTTTTATTAAAATTTGGAGGTTCGCACTTGAGTTGGGAAGCCAATTTGTCTCTCACCCTTGGGGGGAATGTGACCTCATTTTCCTAGTAAATTTGTCTCTTTTATTCTTAGCCAAAAATCAAGTTGCAGAAGCCTAAATTCAGATACTAAGTGATCATGGGTAATTTTTGAATGTTATCAGACTCATAATATCCTTTCTTTACAAATTTGAGACCATTTGGAGTCATTTGGAACCCCCTAGAGTCATGACTAGCAAAGCTTGAAATTGGCCAAAGTTATGCAAACTTGAATAACATGTCAAAATGAATTTCTGATTCGACAATTGGGTGTATAAGGTATGTTAGTATGTTTTAAATCCCATATGATCCCTCCATAATAATTTTTGAAAGGTTCGATGGTGTTTGGAACCAAACCAAGAAGGACTAGTTTACTACTTTTTCCTAGTTTCGAAATTAGACCAAATATTGAAGGAGGAGGTATATGAACTGTTGTGAAAATTCCTGGACCAAATAATATTAAGAAGCCACATATATCAGTTTTTTCTATTAGAACCTAATATCACTTCCCTTGATATTCCTCTGTTGTCTCGTACCCATGGAGTCAGTGTGAAATCCATTGTCAAGAGTGTCTTAAGAAAGATTTTTTTCAATGTCAAAGTTTTGAAGCCTCTTTGAAACATTTTGGATAGTGTGCCTAAAATTCACAAAAAATTTACATTACAGTGGTATAAGAGCATGGTCCTTGCACTTGTGCATTAATACCATCCATTGAATAAAAATTTGCAGTCATGTCTTACTATTATGATGACTCCTATGAAAATGATTATGAGCAATATGAAGAAGAATGTGAATGTTATGAGGAAGAGTTTCCATATTGCATAAATTATTACAATTTCATAAGGGACAAGGGTTATTCTTATGACCCTTTGTATTATGAAGATGTATGTTCCAAACCACCACAAGCTACTCCTATGGATGAATTAGAAATATTGAGAGAAACATGTAAAACTTTACCCCAACAATATCAAGCATATATCAATGTGATGGGAGAGGCCTCTAAGACCTAAACTTTTGAATAATTTGTTGAGTGGGTGTTTGGATGTAGGCCTAATAGTGCATATGTGGAATCATTAAAGAAAAATCATCCTACTTGTGAAAAGATAAAATATTTATCCTTCCCTATAAATGAGGAAGTTATAAAAACTTTTAAGGACATCATGTAGAATATGTGGAAGAAATTTTGTTCTAAAGTAGATGAAAAGAGCTTAGATACACCATTAAAGGAAGAGGTAGAGATTCATGAAGTGGAGCATCAATCACCTCAAGGTGATTGCAGAGAAGAACATGAAGTGTATGGAATTCCTATATCTCCTTTTGATTATGACATGCCTAGAGTGCCATCTTCTTTACATCTGAAACATCATCCTTTGTTACATTATGATGATATACATACTCATGGGTGTATTGATGAGACTTATTTGAGCCACTTGAAGTCTTCATGTTTTCTTTTCACCTTATTTGTTTCATATTTTGGTGGAGGTTATTCATTCACTCCTTGGATGAAAGAACACATGGATTATTATTTTTATGTATCTTAAATTATTTTGGAGAAGCATTATAAAACATGGGATCCTCACCTATGTCATTGGGGAATATTTCATATAATACCCGATGCTTGTGTGTATGGACCACATGATGATCTGCTTACTTGGATGTACATGAGCTTTCATGATTCTTTGATGAGTTACCTTATTGATGTACATTTGTATGATGTTGTTATGTGCTTTCATGATCTATATTTTGTACTCATCATGTTTGGAAGGGAGAAATACAAGAAATGGGACCCTGGTATTGCTTAGCTTCAATTTTGGGGGCAATAGGAAGTATGAGAGATTGAGTCACCAATTGAGAAGGTGATTCAAAATCAGAGTAGTGCAGTAGCAAGAATCATGTTTCCTTTATGAAATTTTCTTAATATTTTAAAAGAATCAAGGTTGGGTAACTCAATTCCAACTTTAGATGACTATATAGGAGAAAAAAGGAGGCTAAAAGTTTAGAAAAGGTTTCCAAAATCTGGTGGTAAAGATTATTTGTGCAAATTTTTTTTTTGATGGAATTAATTAATATTTTGGTATTTAGTGGTGATGTCACAGGAGATATCAATATGCAAATTCCAAATCTCTTTACTTTTGGAAACACAAAATTTCAGTACATGATTTCCCCTACTCAAATGGGAGTTAAAGTAAATTGGAGCAAAACCATAAGAGAGCACTAGGTGCTATGGAAGGAGTACCAAGTGAGGATACCACTTGGGAAGATGAAAAAATTTTGCAACACAAAAAATTGGAATAGCTTAAGGAAAATAAATCTTGGGTGGGAGGACAATCATGCCCCCATTCAAATAAGACTACTTGCAAATAATGTTTCAGCAACCTACTAGTTCCCTAGGTTGAGATAGGGACATAAATTTTGTAATAAAGGGGCTATGGGAACCAAAAGTACTTTAGTTTACCACATTCATATTTAAATGGGTCACATAAATAATAAATTCTTAGAAAATAAGGTGGCATTGGTTCATGAAGACACTTGGAAGATTGTGGAGCCTTTGGGTGACTAGATTCCTCACACGCTTGGCATGCTCTTCATCCAAATTCAAACCCATGGGTAATGCAACATTATTGGAGGGTGATGTGGTTTTAAATATCATATAATGAGCTAAAGAATTTGAATTAGTAAAGGAGAGTAACTCCCATGGAAGAGGAAGAGACTAGAAGACAATGTGTTCCACTTGGAAGGAGATTCCATGCCCTCTATGACAACAAATGATGAAAGATTATATGAAAAGTATGAAAAATAAAGACCTGATTGCAGACATATGAAAAATATGATATGAAAGGCCTACAAAATAGCCACCTAGAGGTAGAATTTTGGATTTAGATGCATCCATTTGAATTGGGGACATAATTGGAGCATGAAGAGGAAGACACATGCCACATGAGTTACTAAACCACTAAGATGAGTTGGAGGAGCCCATGGAGGAAAATTAGACCTTAGGATGCCTCATGAAGTTAATAAAAGGATGTCATGAAGATGGATAATAGTGTTAGGATTTATAATCCTCCCTTGTCCAAACTGGTCTATTAGATTATATTTTCCTTACTTAGGAGTCATTTAGTTATTATTGGGTCCACTAGTACCATTGGGTCCACTTTGCCTAATGGGGCCACCTGTACAAGTAAATAGAGTGTGGGGAACATAGATATAGGCTTATTACAATTGACTACACCTTCATGCATTAGTTTGTATTCCTTGTATACCAATCCCTACAATTTAGGAGCCATTAGGAGTGTCGACACCAACCTCCTTCAGTTGTTGGTAGTTGGTGACTAGTCAAGATAAGTTATGCTCCAGTTACATTCAGTTAGTGTCAGTATTGCATGGATGCATGTGGGTAGGTGCCTATTCTCACCTAGTTCTCACCTACCACATCAGTTAGACTAGTTTAACTGATTATAATTGATTAAGAGACTGAATTAGACAACTGGAGTTAATCTAGTGAACTTCGATAGTGATTTAGACACTTCTAGTTATCCATCCAATCATATTGAGTTAGTAGATTCAAATCATATCCACATGATTTGAATTATTCTTTATGTAACACTATTGTATACTCCTGGGATTAATTAAGTTTATATTGTAATTATACTGAGCAATTCTTATCCATTTCCTATGAAATTTGTCTTGTTGAGTGTGTATTATTCATTCCATTACATTGCATAATAATTCAACAATTCAATTGCACTTATTGATTAAAGATCAATGGAACAATAATTAAACATTTTACCAAATCCTAATACAATAAGTCTTTCCATTCTCCAATGTACATTAGAAGCAGTTGGGTTTCCACAGAAGTCCCTCAAAGTGTGTATTGCTAACTCTAGATTCATTCAGAGTGGCATTGCGGGCGTGACAGACCTTGAGAAAGTGTACATGTCGAGATGGAAGGCTTGATTCCAAGATAGTGTGAATTGTTTTTGTGTTTGCAGTGTTTTCTTACAGGTTCTACATAGCTTGATTGACGAAATTGACCGATCAGAAGGAGAATTGATGGATTCTCAATATTTCTTACCCCGGATCCTAACACCGTTCAACTATGTTGATGGGAGGGGAAATATGCAGGTCTGCTTGCACATTATTGGCCTATACAGGATGAAAATGGGAAGAGATACTGAACCACATAATCCTACTGAGAAAAACAAGTTCTTGAACCGGTTGGATGAAGCATTTGGCTTCCTTTGTGCTCACATCTCTAGGGATCTCTTCTCTCATCTTGAGGGATTGAAGACTCCCAAATAAGCTTGGGAGAAGCTCAAATTATTGTTTGTAAAGAAAGATGAGCTTTAGGCACACATCTTGGAGAACGGGATGATAGCCTTACATCCCAGTAGTTTCAATACCATACAACAATTTTTCACAAAATTCAAGTCTCTTGCACTACAATGTAAGCAACATGGAATAGAGATGAAGGATGTGCAACTTGTGCTCTTGGTACTCAAAAAAATTTGTTCTGAGTATTCTGTCTTCATCTCTACCTTCCATTCCAGAAGAGATTCCATCCCCAATTGGAAGATTCCTTCACTTGATAGCTTTGTTGATTCTTTAAGGGTGAAAATGCAAAGTTGCTAGAAATTTTTTTGAGAATCAGTCACACTGAAAATTCAAGATCATCACAATGAAAACAACAACAAAAAATGTAAAAACTCACAAGGATGTTCCTTGCTTCGTCCTCTTCAAAAGGTAGTTTCACTTTGTATGATAAGAGTCACATTTGAAAGAAAATGGGAGGACACAAACATGTGTCAATAAGGCACCATTTTTTAAACATATGTTATTTCGAAAAATAATAAAAAATAGTGTTTAGGTCTAAAAATTCTCAACATATAGTCCATTGCAAAGTACAATCTATGTATATTATTAATTCACATCTGGCTTCCGTAAAATGAATAACCATATCTAAAAAAATGAAGGGCACAAATGTCACTCATTATCCAAACCTAAAAATTTAAATTATATGGCGTTGGTGCCCGTCAAATTTTTCCTACTATATGTCCATAAAAAAATTTCAAAAAAACATGAGTACGAAGCTAATATAATTCTCCAGACCTATTGTGTTTATGTCAAGGAGAAACTCCTAAGGGGGGTATCAGTTTGAAAGGGTTTAAGTTGAAAAACATAAAATTTTACAGTTTTTTGTCAAAAAACTGGCAAAAAGTGTATACCAACTTCTTGTTTTCACCCTTAATACATGAGCATGACAAGTTGGTATAGATGGGAGTCCTCCAAAGTTCCAAGAACCAATCTCTTTTGATGTCTGACTCTACCAATGCACAAGCTAAAGGGAAGCACAAGGGGAAGGATCCTAAAGCATCTGATTCAAAACCAAAAGAGAGTTCAAATTCTTTCGAGGGGGCTTCGGGCTCCAAGAAGAAGAAAAAGTTTGAAAATACTAAGTATCCTTATTGTATGAGGGGTTTTCATCCCAAAAACTAGTGCATGAAGAAGCAGATCGACTAGCTATCCACCCTCCTTGAATAGAACGATATTTCTCTTCCACGTGGATCAAAGAATTATGATGATAGACCATAGACATAAAATCATGAGAGATTCCATGCCTTCAGGGAAGGCCTTACTCAGTCAAAATATTACTTGATTGATTCTGGAGCATCCAACCACATGGTTTCTTCCAAGGAATCCTTCTCCACTCTTACTCTATCATAGGACCTAGCATTCACATGGGAGATGACTCCAAAATTCCAACAACAAGAAGATGTTCAATTAAAATCCAGCATGGTGAGTTCAAAAATGTTCTCTATGTGCCCTCCCTTTCAGCTAATTTGTTGTCTGTTTATCAGAATACCTATACAGACTCTCCCAAGAGAGTTACATTCGACTCTGACTCAGTTGAAATCATAGAAAAAGAAACTGCAAAGATCATAGCGAAATGTATTTCCAATCATGCTATAAGGTTTATGAGTTCTCACATTTTTTGCTTGTCTCACCTCCTACAACTCTATTGACTCATGCTAACAACACCATTAAGATATGGAATGAGATATTTGGGTATCTCAATTTCAAATATCTCCAGCAACTCCACAATGATAAAATGGTTGAAGGGGATCCCACCATATAAACTTTCGATGGAGTATGTCCTAGTTTCTTGGTAGGTAAACATCCAGAGAAGAGGTATGATGTTGGGAAGGAACATAGGGATTCCTCTATACTTTATTTGATGCACATTGGTGTGTCATACCAATGCCTACAACATCAATTAATGGTTCTAGGTATTTCCTTAGTTTTATTGATGATTGTTCTAGGTTTTGCTGGATAAATTTCATGAAGCATAAATCAGAATTATTTGGAATTTTTAAAGTTTTTAAAGCTATGAGTGAGAATAGTTTCAGGAAAAAGATAAATCCCATAAGATCAGACAATGGAGGTGAATACATTAAAAGAGACTTCCAGTAGTATTGTGAATAAGAGGGGATTTGAATGGAACACTCAGTTCCATACACACCATAGCAAAATGATGTGGTTGAGAGGAAAAAAATATCATTGAAGGAGATGGCAAACTGTCTTCTCTAAGCCAAAAATATTCCTCTTTCTCTTTGGGCAGAATCTAGAAATTGTGCTTCATATTTACAGAATAGAGTGCCTCATAAATCAATGGTTGGGGCCACTCCATTCGAAGCAATGCATGGGCATAACCGCAATGTCTATCACTAGATATTTTTTGGTTCCAAATCTTGGGCTAGAATACCCATTGATAAGAGAAAGGCCTTCCAATCCTAGAGTAGTGAATGCATACTATTGGGATATGTAGAGGATGCAAAAACATACAAGTTTATGGAGGTTGAAACTAGGAAATGCTTTATTGAGAACAATGTTTAGTTTGAATAATATCAGTTGCTTGATCCACTACCATCCAAAGCACAAGAAGGTATAACCACTCTTCCACTACCTTTTGATGATGATGATTTGTCACATGTTTCAATTTTAGATGAAGAGGATCAAGATCAACATGATCTTGGTATTGAGGCTGAACCTCATGAGATTCTAGATCCAAATCCAACAACCATTCCAAACCAAATTCATAAGCCTATATGGGACCAAAATCTCATTGCTGCAGCTGGGGATGGTGTTGGGAATCCAGAAGACAAAAGGAGAACACGTTACTAGTTCAAAGTGAGCATGTTGCTCTCACTCTCACAGATTAGCTCCCTACAAAGTGGTACAACAAGGTTCTAGGAAAGTGTTATTTGATGATAGCGAATGATCACTCATTTGGCCCATAGAAGAAGAAATGTGTCCATTCCTTTTCTCATCCTGCAAGAAGAAACACACACTACATTTATTAGTTCAAAAGGAAATTCAGAGGTTCACATGCATAGCTTCAAGATGCTACTGCACAGAAGAACCATGCTGTTGCATAGTGTTGCAAATTGTAGCAGAGTTTTTTGCAAGTTATTTTCTAAGGAGGAAGCTTATTTTCTTCTAAAGGTATCTTGTATTTTCATGTTCCTTCTTATTTTTTTTGGGGGGGGTATTTCCATATTTCCTCAGTTTATTAAGCAACATTTTTTAATTCTTTTAGATTGTATATGGGTGACTTTGGCCTTGTTGCGAGGGCCCACAGTTGTCCAAGTTAGGATTAAGGGGGTTTGTTAGGATTTATAATCCTCCCTTGTACAAACTAATCTATTATATTATAATTTCCTAACTTAGGAGTCATTTAGTTATTATTGGTTCCACTAGTACCATTGGGTCTACCTGGCATAATGGGGTCACATGTACCAGTCACTAGATTGTGGGGAACACATATAGAGGCTAACTGCAACTGGTTGCACCTTCATGCATAATTTTATGCACCTCCTAGACCAATCCCTACAATTTAGGATCCACTGGGAGTGCCGGCACCAACCTCCTTCAGTTGTTGGTAGTTGGTGACTAGTCAATCTAAGTTATACTCCAGTTACATTCAGTTAGATGTCCTCCAGTTTAGTTAGCACCAGTCTTGCATGGATGCATGTGGGTAGGTGCCTATTCTCACCTACTTCTCACCTATCACATTAGCTGGACTAGTTTAACTAATTATAACAGTCATTGCGAGACTGAATTAGACAATTGGAGTTGATCTAGTGAACTCCGATAGTGACTTAGACACTTCTAGTTAGCTTTGCAGTCAGATTGAGTTGGTAGATTCAAATGATATCCACATGATTCAAATTCTCCTTTATGTAACATTGTTGTATACTAATGGGATTAATGAAGTTTATACTGTAATTATACTGATCAATTCTTATCCATTTCCTGTGAAATTTGTCTTGTTCAGTGTGTATTATTCATTCCATTACAATGCATAATAATTCAACAATTCAATTGCACTCATTGCTTGAATATCAATGGCATAATAATTTAACAAATAGCTTTTATAACTTGTTAATTGGAATTTGGAATTTTGGATAGCTTTTTCTTGTCCATTACACGGTGAGTGTTCACTCTCCCTGCCTGCGAACCAAATTTAGTAGAGTTGGATTCCTTTCCAAGTTGGTTGATGGAGAGGTCATTCAGAAATATCATTAGAACATAATGAATGCATTTTATTTTTAGTTTGAATGTACATACATTTTGAATTAACATCTATCTCTTGATTCTTTCATTCCTTCTTCTCCATTCCACCACACTCTCATGTTGATGGTGCACTTGTTGGAGTGGTGCTTTCACTTTGTTGAGTATATTTGATGCCAAATATTGGGTACATGATGTATGGATCTATACTCTTATGTCCATATTCTATGTAAGTCAGTATATAATAAATCCATGTGCGAAAGTCTTGCATTCTGATTCTCTTGAATAACTAGTTTTCATGTACTCTACAACAAATCACCCTTTTGGGGGCGTTTTGGCTTGAGGGTTTTTTTCTAAACCCCCTCCCCCCAAAAAATTATTTTAGGTATTTGGGGGCGGTTCCTAACTCCCCTAAAAAAAATTCATGAGAATTGGACTTTTGGGGGTGGTTTTTCAAAAACCTCCCCCAAACGTCTAGTCCCCGAGACTTTTAGGTGGGGTTTTAGAAAGACACCCCTCAAGGATTTTTTGAAGGTGGTTTTTAGAAACCATCCCCCCCCCCCCCCCCCCCCCCAAATAAAAATTCATGAAAATTATATTTTTTGGGGAGGGTGGTTTCAAACCGCACCCAAAAGTTCAATTCTCATGACTTTTGGAGGGTGTTTTTTAAAGACCCCCCTAAAGATGTTTTTCAAGGTGGTTTTTTAAGGACCCCTACTAATTCTTGTGGGAATTTATTCAACCCATTTGGTAAAATAATTAGTGGCATTTAAAATTCACTTATGCTGGCCACTAGAAGAAGGACAGATCTCACCTATAAAGTCTAAACCCCACTATTGAAATTAAGAATTTACTGCAATGGGTTTTAAGGGTAAATATTGCAACTTGTGTTTACCTGCAAATTTATGGTATTCTATACAATATTTCACATGAAGATACACATATGTAAAAAGAGTGGGCCAATAGGAACCAACTCTTAAAATTTTAAATGTTGTTGCTTTCTAGTACTTGTGAACTTCACTTGCACCTCCATGGAATTCTACAGTAACAACATCAGCCTCTGATCTCTCGAAACATTCGAGCAATATGCTTTCAAGATCTTTCCAATATAATATTTGATATATTAAAACATATTTCAAAGCCTTAAGTTTTAATGGTCTATATTCACTCTTATTGAAATCAGGAGGGCATTGTAAATACAACATAAAATAAACAATTTTAACATACCATGGAGAATCAAGATATTTGTTATAAATATTCTCCTTATCATTCTCTGTTGATGAACCCTGCATTGATTGTTCAGCTATCAAATGAAGATATAAAATATGACAACTTGATTATGCTAGAAGCTTAGCTAAACCCCTTTCCTTTTATTAACTTGGTAGGTTTAATCTCAACATCATATTCCATCATTTTATCTATCCAATGTCCTCTTTTTCATTCACTGTTAGGCTACACCAGAATTTCTTTAATTGTTGTGTTTGGAACATATACTATAATTTTGGAATGCAAAACATAATTTTTGAATAATTTTAGAGATTTGACCAATGCGTAGGCTTGTCTTTCAACCTACACTTCTCTAGATTCCCATTTAACCATGGGTTGATGAAGGTATTATATTTCAGCTATGAATGTATTAATGTTTTGCTAAAGAATGAAATTGGTTTTTTTTAAACTATATAAATTCTTTTTCCGTAGAACAACAACTATAGTATATTCAGATGCAAATGAAAAGATTGAAAAATCTTTAGTAAAATCAGGACTTATTAACACTAATGTTTCTATAAGTTCTTTCTTTATTTTTTCAAATGACAGCCTCGCCTTAACTGACCACTTAACTTATTTGTATTTTTTAAGCATCTCATTGAAATGTTTAATGATATGTGCAAAATTAGGGATAAACCACCTTAAAAAACAAACATTTTTCCAATGAAAGATTTAATCCCTTTTTTTATTTCTAGGGATGTTTATCTTTAGGATGGATTTAACACGTTTTGGATCTATTTTAATGCCTTTAACATAAACTATATGACCTAAGAGCTTACCTTATTCCATGGAAAAATGAGAATTTTTTGGATTTAAATATATCCAAATTTCCTACATTTAAGAAAAGTTTGTTTTAAATGCTTCAAATGTTCATCATCAGATTTGGAGAATATTTTGATATCATCCAAATATATGAATACAAACCTTTCTTTCTCACCAACAAAAGGTATATCCATAGATCTTTGAAATGTAGCACTTGCATTCATGAGCCCAAAAGGAATTTTGTCATACATAAATGTACCCCAGGGAGTTGTAAAGGTTTTTTTTCCCTATCCTCTAGTTGTACTGCAATCTGATTATAACTAGAGAATCCATCAATCATTGATATCCTATGGGAACCCAACACTCTATGTAATATCTGATCAAATTTGGGCAATGGATAATTGCCTTTAAGGGAGCATCTATTCAAATTACGAAAAATATACACAAAGCCTTATTTCCCCATTATTTTTACGTACATGTACCATATTTTCTACCCAAGAAGAATATCTAAGAGGTATTATGATCTTTGCATCTAATAATTTTTTAACCCCCTTTTAAATAACTTGAAGCAATGTTGGATTAAGTCTTCTAAGCTTCTGTCTTAAAGGCTTAGTATTTGGCTTTAAGGGAATCTTATGTTGGATTTTGCTGGTGTTATATGTTTTCACATCTTCATATGACCAAGCAAAAACAAATTCCTTAAGCATTTGAATGTACCTGTTCCTCTCCTTTTTTGTAAGTATATTAGATATTTTAATCATTTTAGGTTCAACTTTAGAACCAATATTACAACTTAAGAAATTTTCTCAAATAGATTGTAATGTAGGATTTAATAAAGTATCATCTTTTGAAAAAAATATTTCAAGAGGAACAAGTCCTTTAGGAATAAAATTTCCTTTAATTTCAACTATCTTATGATTTCCAATTGAATCATTTGTACATGAAGAATTTGCGTCCCAGCCAGCATATTGATCTTGATCAATCAGTGAAGTAGAGAACTCATCTGATAATTCTAAAAAATATTTAATCTCCCGATTATCATGAAAAACTTTTCAATGTTTAATATTATTTGGAACTGAAGGTTTGTACCTTAGTTCAATTGCATACTTAAGGTGTGTTAATTTGGGAACTTTAAAGTAAGCTGCTGCCAAAACCAATGAATGTGTTGTTTGATTATCATCTCTCGGGATATACGTTATGTTGAAATCTAAGAAACAATTATCAACCAAATCTCATACCTCATTCTGGTATACTTTTAACAAATGATGTTTGAACTGATATACATCCTTCACTTGTTGTACTATTAATTCAGAGTCTCCAAACACAGTAAGTTGTTGAATGTTTAATTCCTTTGCAACCCTTAACCCAAGAATCAATGCTTCATATTCAACAATATTATTTGTTGTTTGGAATTCTAGCTTATACATTATCTAGGATAAATAAGTACAATACCTGCTCCTTCTCCTTCTCTACATGATGAACCATCGAAGTACATTTTTCATAAACAATATTGATCCCTCATTTTAGGCCAAACTGTATGCTCTTTATCAAGTTGTAAACTACTTGTGGCATCATCATTTATATGTAACATACAAGAACTAAAATCTTCTTGAATTGAATAAATTGGATGATTTGTAGGTTTTTATTGTCGCTTACCAAGTATGCAAGTTGTACTGTTCTATAATAGTTATGCAACATTTTATCATGAAATGTAAGAGAGATATAAAATGGAGGAGGATAACCAGATTTATCACTTGGTTTATCAAATGTTTAGGGACAAAAAAGAATGGTCAGATTTTCATCTTGCAAATTAATCACATCTGAAGGGATAGATTTTGATGGAGAATTCGGGATTTTGAGAGTAGGATCTCTATATGATTGATTCTTAATCAAGTCATTCAATGGAATAGGAATCTTGATTTTTCTAATTTCATGTTCAAGATTAAAACTAGTAGAAATTATTCCTACTTGTCTTGTTTCTGTACCTCTATCTCTACTTCCTTGTTGTTCCTACTTCTTCTCAAGAGACAATCCTTGTTTTGCAGGAACATTCTTCACATTCTTCTTTCCATGTGTTTCCTTCTTTATCCCATATCTGATACCATATGACTTTTGCTGCATATCTTGAAAACTTTCCGGCATATATGACCCTTGTTCAAAATTATCGGTTTCATGATAATCATCCATTTTTGCATAGTGGTATTCAGATCTAGTTATAAAATGAGAATAAGACACATCATCCAATTGATTAATATCACGCTCTAAGTCTTCAACTTCCATTTCATCTATTTCATAAAACTCATAATCTTGTATCAAATTTTTTTGAAGGGGAGGTTGCATTTTCTAGTCTTCATTTTTCCTCCTATCTCTAGGATAAAACCTAGGATTAAATGGCCTTCTAAAATAATTTGGTTTTTTATTATCATTATCCTGAACATGCTTAATTTTATTTCTATTTTCCATTTCTAGCCTACTGATTTTCACAGATAAAGTTTTAATGAGTTTGGTCATATCATCCACTTTACTATCTGCTACCTTTGTCCCCGAAGTAGATGGCACCATTTCTTTTTTCTTTTTCTTATCTTCCTCATGATAATATAACCTATTTCTCAACTTATTAGTTGTCATCAGGTTTGATTCTACCTCCAAAGATACTTATTACATGTTTACTAAAGTAATGGCTCTTCTTTCCCTCAGTAATAGATATAATTCAAAATAAAAAGAATTTGCATAGGTTAGCTTTGAGGATTTTTTAGTAGGCTTGATTTCTGCATGGATTTTACTGTACATTTTGTTGAAATGTTTAGTAAAATCAATAATTGTCCCCCCCAATTTTCCTTTTAATGATACAAACTTAGTTATATAATGAAGATAATCTTTAGTATCTCCCTAGTGTCTCCTAAAGACATCTTCTAAAGCATTTATCCCATCAATGGAGTTTGGAGGCAATTCTCTAAACCATTTCCTTACCTCTCCATCTAAACTTTGAACAAGGATTCACATCCACACATCCCGATGTTCTATATTTTGGTTATCAACATAGATAAAATAAGCATTCCAATGCTCCTTTGTTGTAACCTCTCCCTAGCCATTGAATCTTGGGAGATACCTTTGATAGTGTCCACCATGAAGATAATTTAGAGGTTTGGGTAAGACTAATGGGGCATATCTAGAAACCACTATGGAATTCGTCCTATTAGGAGGTTGATATGCCATACTTGAAGAAGCCTTTGTAGGAGGCGCTTTAACATGAAGAGTTGATGAATGAATATGAGAAAGTGGTAAATTGACCTTTACTTGGCTAATGGGAATTCTACTAGTAAGAGGTGTGTAAAGTGATGATGAGGGATTAAAATAATCAAATTGTTCATAGTTCAAAATATCTATGTTTAAATCCTCAAATGAAAAAGGATTGGAATAAACTCTAAAACTATTAACTTCACTAGGATTCTGAAACTTGGGAACAAAGATAGACAATGCTTTCTTATTTTTCTCTTCTTCAACTATTGGCATATTTAAGAAAGAAGAGGATTGAATAAATTCACTTGGTGTTTCATAAACGAATGTATATTGATGAGTACTCTCTGATATAGAATTAAGTGTTTGCCTAGGTTCCATTAATAGTTTATCTAGATCTGGAACTACTGGATACACAGGATATGAAGGTTTTCCCCTAGTTCCAACTCTCTTGGAAGACATTGTGATGTTATTTTTGAACTACAGGTGAAAATGTGGTCTACAAAATACCTTGATTTCATTCACCTTTCAAGATCATACTTTTTAAAATACCCAGGGAAGTTTTACTTTTGTTTCTCCATCCCCAACAATGTGGCCAGAAGATGTTATCACTAGACTTTGCACCTAGACTACTGAGGTTCAAAGATCAGATAATCTTGAAGTTTTCAATTAGATGACTAAGTTTTAGCTTATGAATATCTTTTATAGGTAAAGTGGAGATCAGGTATAAGGTAATCAAACAATATAGATAAATAAGCTATGCAAAAGGACTATGCGTATGAATTATATAAAGATAGAGTTTCATATCTAGAGTACATAATAAAAATAAACCCATTCACAAGAATTCTAGGATAGAAAACATTTATCAAAGAAAAAAGTTATGAATTAGTTGTTCAAACTGAACATAAACATTCATTATGACAAGAGAACAAAAATGGCTCATCTTGAATATAACATCATTCCAAGATAGTTTTTTATATAAACCATAAAAGGATGAAATACATGCTTGATATAGATGATATGTAGTCTGATCTCCCAAAGCTATTTCCTAATTCCTTTCCTATTATTCATTGTCATATATATAACAAAATACTTTGAAATTGTAACAGTTTGGGATCCAGGATTTATGGATCGAATAAACCAAAAATAGAAAAAATGACACATATTATATTTATATCTATGACTCAAAACATCAATTTTTCCATCTATCACTAACAGCTAGCAAATGAAGATGATAATCATAACATAAGATTTGCCATCAAATATTTTGGAAATATGACTTGTGTCCTAGGCCTGAAAATATCAACAGATCTTGAGTTGTATTCAAACACGATCACTTACATATTCCTAGTTGCTTCATATAACATTGTCAATCCATCAAGTTCCTATGAGCGTCTCTACAACCGAGAGTTCTCTGCATCCACTGTTTGGATCTTGGTTTGGAGTTCCTTATTTTGACCCATAAGCTCTTCATTTTATTGTTGAGTGACACTTTTTTCTCCTTTGTACTTCCTTGAAAGATATTATTAGTTCTTGATAAATTTCATATCTCTCTTCTAGATATTCCCTTAGCCTCATGTTTTCTATCATTAAATTTTCATTTGAATCATTCAAATATCCATTTTGATCTTTAAAATAGGTTAATGATTTTTTTAGGACTTGAATTTCTGATAGTGATTCCATAAAATTTTGATGTGCAGGATCCTCTTGTTCATTTCATTCTTAAATAACTAAGGGTTTGGAACAAGTACCTATTTCAAATTCAAAAACTTTGTGTTTACCTTTATCTTTACAAGCTTCCTTGGGTAGGTCTAGTGTATACCTCAATTCTTCCTCAATATCCTTAAGGGTTTGATCCACTGCATGATACTCTTCATCTGCAACTTGTATATATTCATCATTGAAGGACTATTCTATGACAATTACAACATCTTTTTGAAACTTTGAATTAAGGATAGCCCTCATGTTCACCCTTAGTTTATTATTTGGTCTAGTTTTGTGTCTCCAATTTCTTCCCCAATTCTTGGGAGATTGGGTATCATCGTTATTTGTACTAGAGTAAATTTCTGGGGCCATGATATTTTCTTCAACCTCCTTGGGAGTATTGGAAGTAGTCATTTCTTCCTTTTGAAGCTCACAAAATAATTCCCTTTGTACCTCTATTTTCAAAATTTATGTTATAGGCTCATTATCAACATTGACTTCCTTTTTTTGGTTGATTGCTTGCATGTTTTCCTTTTCTCTTATGCCCTCTCAAACCCATGTATCTCTTCTCTGTCTCTTTACTATCATTATGCATCTGGGCCTCAGATATCTCTGGTTCAAAACCAGACCAAAACAAAAAATGTTGTCAGGATATGTCCAACTTTTTTAATTCAGTAATTATTAATAATTTGATTAAACCATGATGAAACACAGAGTGACTTGTATGGTTGGGGTGATTATTTACCTGCGTGACCAATTTTTTAATGCTCTTAAATAGATAATAAGGAATATTTAACCTAAATTCACCATTCAGATGCAATACAAAACTCAAATGATACTTGAACACTATTGCAAATCGACCCTCATAGGTGATGTAGCATTGGAAAATATTAAGCACATCCCTCCATTATGGTTTTACATTATTTAAATGAATTCCTTTACCCCAATCAAGCTTTTCGAAACTAGGAAACAAGAAAATTATTAAATCAACCTTATAACTGTTTTTTTAACCATCTTTCTCCTTTGAGGGTTATGGTCGTTGTTTCTGTAATTGTGGCTTTATTTACTTTGAAGCTTAAGGTTTGAAAACCGACAAACAAATCCTTATAATTATTCACAAAGGCATTTTTCACCTCCAAATTTTGACCACTTATCTTTTCATAGAATGAAAACAAACCCATGTTCTGCATCATCTCTGTGCATTTAGGGAATTCTTCATCCCACTTAACATTTGTTGGTCCCAACCTAGAAATTTATCCACTAACCTTCTTCATCGCAAACGATTTTGGTCTTGCTAGGTCACAACTTCTAGGTTGATGCATGTCCCTTCTATTCAAGCCACTTTATGCAAACAATAACTATTATATGAAATTTCATAAATGAATCTGGAGTACAATACCTTGGTTCAATGTATTTTATGATATAAAGAACAACTTGTATTTCCATCTCCCATCAGTCATTATGAGAAGAGGATCCCCCACTAAACATGCACCCATCTTGTCACAAATGTCACAAGTCAATTTCCAAATGTAGGAAATCCAACAACGCCAAACTATAACCCCATTATGAATTGTGTTGTTGAAATGTACTATGACCATTTGTAATATATAACTTAGAAATCTATGTGTCATTCATCAATGGTTAACACTTTACATGATATTTATAATAAACTTTGAAGAATTAATGAAACTGAGCCACATTTTTCCTATTTATCATAACAAATAAATAAGTAAATTGTAAATTATAACCTAAGGAATCCAATACTAATTGTTGGAAATATATCACAAATAAATTTACCTTCAATTCAATTATCAACCAAGGTAAGTAAACTTCAAGTTGCTACACTGTTTGTGTGAGGTAAGACAACCTAAGTTAAGATCCTATGATAGTTTCAAGAAATGATAATTTTATTCTAATATGCTCCTATCAATGCTAGGAGAATCACAATTTACACTATTGTTTATTCATTTAATCAATAAATGCTAAAAAGAAAGAATATAAAAATATATTCTATAGAAATATTCAATCACTCTTTCTATGTAATCAAGAATCAAAGGAATACTTCAAAACCAATCCCAACTACTCTTAACAAGAGTACTCTGTTTCTTTTAACCCAATAAAGAAAAACTGCTACTGATATTATCAAAAATCTGAAATAGTCACAACTATGTAATGAAATAGCATATCCTATAGCAGGGTCCTACAATAACCATCAAAGAGATTCAACTCGAATTCTACTATCTACTTCCATACAAAACAAAATTATCAAACTTGTTTAAGTTTAATAGCTTCCAACAAAATTATGTCTATCTAAAGTATAAAGAACTAAATTCATGCAATCACTCTTGAAACTTTTAAGTTGAAAATCTAATCATTAACCAAGCCACAAAAATTAGTACTAGATCTTACAATTGTTACACAGTCTATTAGCAATCTTATTATTGTCTAATTTCAAGTCAAATGAAAACATTTTGATCAAGGAACATTACTTAAATGAAATCTGTAACTTTGAATTCCAACACACACAGTAAAGCTTTCAATCTATCTCAGTTTTCAACTAAACCAAATTTGAGCACAAAATTAAATCCTAATATTCAAATGTTGTGATTTAAAAAATATTGAATTTTACTTTCTGGAAAGAATCTTCTAACCTGCACAAACAATTTCTACATCATACCTTATTTACTAAATTAGAAAGCACTCAAAGCTATTTTCTTCACCCTATTTGCATATCTAAAGCCTCAAGGTGAACCAACTGATTTTATAAAAAAAAAAAAGATCTAAATCTACAACATAAAACCCTAAGTGAATGTTATTAATGTAATAGAGCATGAGGAAATAAATTGCATGAAACCCAGAGCATATAACACCCAATATTTTCAAACCCTTCTTGTCCTAGTCTTGTTTTTGAAAACCCTCAGTAACAATAAGAAAATGAGAAGTACCAAATGACATATATAAAAATAAATTCTTATAGTGATCTAATTAAATGAATATATTCACAGGTAATATACCAACAACGGATGAAGGTGGTCCCTCCTCCAAACGTTTCTCAGGAAAGAATTAAAAACTTAAAACATAATTTGATTATCAGTTTGAGAATGTGTCACATAATAGTTTCGTCTTTGTGTCTCTGTTGAAGTTGCTAACAGGTATTTATAGGCTACAGTATGGGTTTCCCACTTAAAGGGTCAACCCTTAAAATAGTCATAATATATATGAAAATAACATGGCCAACAAAGTCCTTTCATTAAGCGAGAATTCTCTAAATCGAGTGGATTATCCCACATCTTTGGGTACAATCTCCATATCGCTGATAGCAAGGTCGCAACTCTTTGAGGGATTCCGATAACAACTATTTTAGCTGCTAATATTCACGGGAATTACATGACCACGCCATAAATACACCCTAATTTGAGCTTTCCCTGATTTTAAACATTTGTCACTTTATTGACTGGTGCTGGATGAGGTACCAGATTAGGTACCGGATTGGGTTCAAGACTAGGTACCGGATTGGGTACCAGATTAGGTACCGAATTAATGGAAGAAATTTGTAAGATAACCAAAGAGCTATACACAAAGTAATTTATTCATTAGATATAATCTTTTAAACTTATTCTTAAAAATTAATAAATAAGCCTGGAATAATGGTAAAATTATACCTTATTATGAACTTCATGAAACAGCCTTCAAAACCATGCAAATGATGTATAAATAGACGATACACTGGAGGAAATTTATTTAAAAGACTTAGGTTCCTTATATGATGTGTAGATAAAATATGGCGAAATAGGGGCCCATCATCTCCCCCACGCCAAGGATCTTGCATGTCCGAATGCAAGGAAGCAAAATTGGTATTCAAAATTAATGACACAACCTAGTCAGACCCCCAAGGTATTAACCAACACCTGCACCTTTGGAGAAGAAGGAAATGGTTTTGGTTGGGTGTTCATGAGTTCTTCTAACTGTCGTTCCTTTTTCTTCAACTATCTTCTGAAGCTCCTGTTGGATTCGGTCATATCATCAATTAATTTTTACAATGATGTAACTTTAGCTTTTAGAATCCCATTTTCCTTCTTAAGATGTCGAGTGAGGAGGGAATACTCCTAAACTTCCCCAGTTAGCTGAACATTATTCTTTTGAAAGTAATTATTTCCAGACAGCTCAAAAGGAATTGAAGAAGGATTCCGAATGTTGAAATATTGTAACTTCGAAGAATATTCTTTATGTATCTTTTGTGGTCCCTGATGGTCCAACCGAGAGAACCACTTGTATTACATTGTACCCCGATGCTCCTAATCGGAAGAACTAATAAGAGTCATGGGGTAGTCCCCACTAATTGTAAAGGTGGGTCATCAGCACCCCAGTGTGGTTACTTGAGCCTACATGTGTAACTCGAGCCTACATGAGTTAACTTAAGCCGACATGTTAATTGAGTAAACTTTAAGTAAATGGATGTATATAAATAGAGGTGTAGTGCTCCTCATTTGAGACACACACACTCACTTGGAATAGCTCACTTGTGGAGGAGAGAAGTTGCTGGAGAAGGAAGAGAATCGGGTTTTTGATCTCCTTGTTGGTTTTACCTTTTTCCCTTTTTGGGGCATCTATATTGAGGAAGATTTTGCTGGGTTTTTCCCTTTAGGGTTTTCCCAGGATAAATCTGTGTTGTTCTTGTGATGCTATTTCTTTCAGTGATCCTGTTTTATATGATTTTTATGAAAAATGAAATGATATACTGATGTCTTAGTTAAGCATATGGAAATTCAACATGGTATTAGAGCTAACCTGAATAGGGCAGATTTCACAAGTTACAGAAGCTATGGATTCTTATTTTTTGGTTCTCTCTCCACAATCAATCAGCAAAAGAAGGCTAGGCTGACTCTCCTTTGAAGGGTGCATCGTTCTGTCGAAGCGGAATTCGATTCCGAGCATTTTCAATTTTCGATGTGGAAATTAGGGCTTTCTGCAGAAGGGGAATTTTTGATTGATACCAGCATGGGATTGTTCTCCTCATTAAAACTGAATTTTAGAGACCTGGATCAAGATTTTTGGTTGGGTGAATCTCCGGGAAAGTCAAACCCTAGTTTGACCCCGAGCTAGAAAAACCCTAAATACTAAAACTGCTACGTTTTGGAACATTTGCTATATTCCAAGATTGGAGAAGGATCAGGAGTTAAAAATTACAGGGGCCAAGTATAAAATCCTGATGAACACTGTATCCAAAATTCATCCTCATATTCGCTCTATTTCAAGAGATATGTTCTCTCCAAGTCAGGGTTCCAACCTCTTCCAGAATTCATCCCTAAACAGGACACCTGGGGAGAATTGCAATATCTTGGGCTACAGAGGTCCAAATGGAATTCCTGAAGATGTTCCAGAAATGGCATGGAATTTAATTTTGGTGGGCCAAATATCTGACTCAGAAGATGAACCAGTGACATGTGGAATGCCGTACAACTTCACTATTCTGAACAGTCCTGTAACAGGTCACCTTGGGAAAAGGATCATAAATCCCAAATGGTGAAACAAATTTTGATGAAACCTACGGTGGTGGATCAGGGACATGTGAGGTTACCTTAGTACAAAGTTTAGACATATAGGAGCAGAAATGTTGGATATATCATAGAAACAGTAACAGACATTTCTGCAGAAGAAATTGGAAAATCAGGGCTTCCTGTTCTGGGAGCTTCCCTCCACTATTTTTAGAAATGGAGTACATTGGACAGCTCCATTTGAAGAGATATATCTATCTATCCAATCAGATCTGAAATATTCCAAGTTTTAAAAATTAGGTTTTCTGTGACAAACCTTAGATCAGCCAACTCCAGAACCAGGACGGACACCTCAAATTGGTAAGATCTAATCCTTTGCTATGTTCATTTGAGGTTCTCATTTCAAGTGATCTATCACATCAGCTTGATGATAAGCTTGGTGAAGTTGACAACTTCCAAGCCTAGAAGTATATGATCTCTCTGAAGAAAATGGATTGGACACCTTCATGAGCATAGAGGTTCCAGTTTCAGAGGGAGATGAGGCTAGAAGCCTTTCACAAGAAGAACTTGGTCAAATCCCAGAAGATTATTGATGATTCAGTCTCGAATCAACTTGTTCTACAAGTGTCTTCACTAAAGACATCGATGAGGTTTGATTCCTTGACCAAGCTATTTGAAGGGAAGAACATAGATCGAAATATGACCTTAAGAAACCAGCTGAAGAAGAAGTGAAGAATGCAGAAGTGGCGATGGTCACCTTGAATGGCATCCCAGGATCATGGAATTCATTCATTCAAGGAATGTGTTCCAGAAGGAATTGATTACTTTCAGCAGACTTTGGGAAGAAGAAGAATCTCGTCTCTGAAGATAAGCTCTCATCTTCCAAAGAAGATCCCTCAATCAATGAGGAATATGAAGATCTCAACTCTTGAAGAACTTCTTATCCACCTCATCATTTGGATAAGAAACGATGCTATCATGAATGAAGAAGACGATAAAGTTGAAGACTCAAGAAGTAATATACCCATGAAACAAATAAAGATAAGTATTCAATTTTCATTTCATGATATTGTTTTGTTATACATTTGATTATATTCAGTGATGTGTTATGCATGATAGATTGTTTGCATTAATGACTGTATACTACTAATATGCATGTGATGGGTAAGTAGCTCATGGTGCTATACAACTCTCCATTGCTACTTATCAAACCTCTTTGCTGACATATTGGATGAGTGCACAATCTCAATAATGTCATGGTAGAGATGGAAGGCATCTAGAAAGTTTATGTGAGATATGGATGAATGTTGTATTAACTAAATAGTTGCATGATGCATAAGAATTTGTCGTTATACATATGTTTTATGAAATATCTCTAACCATGAAACTAGTACATTTGAATTGCAGGAAAGGTCATGAACAACCTCCTACAAGAAAAGAAGGATGAGACTTGTTCCGAAGAACAAGTGATGACAATTCAAGATTCACTCCAATAAACATGAATCTGAAGCTCCCAGGGTTAGAGACACCATGATGGAAGAAAGAGCGTCAGAGAATGGTAGATCCACCTTGAAGGATGAAGACCACCATGGGTACAAGAGATAACTCAAGATGAAGAAAAGAATGCTATAAAAGAAGCTATGATCAAAGAGTAACAGTTGATCATGGGGAATGATGTATATGATATGATGGAACAAGTGTACAAAGCAAGGTTCATGATTCTCCCCATAAAGAATAGACTATGACATGACATACTCTATTGACCAGTATATGTCAAGCATAGAACCACCTGTACAAAATGAAGAGGGAAGATGATACTCCACTTCTGGGGGAGTGACTACAGAAAATTATATCTGAGTTTGACATGGTATGACATGATGGATAGCTTTGTGATGGATCGAGACTTTACCAAGAGTAAAGTAGGTTTCAACCTTCAAGGTTGAATGCAAAAAAAAACTAGGATATGTTGATGACCTGAGAAGACAAACTCATAGAAGATGTTATGATACTAGAATGATGTTTGGGATATAGTACTCAAACCAGAAAGCAAGAAGGTGGTATCTTCCAAATGGATTTGCAAGATAAGATATGTTGCTGATAGAAGTAAGGTAAGAGTTGTGGCTAGAGGAAAGAGGGAATTAATTCTGAAGAGACACTTACTCCAGGAAGCAAGGTACACTTCCTTCAAAACTATCATGGTAGTTTCTTCCATGATGAAGTAAAGACAAGCCTTCCTTAATGGTATGATTGAGGAATAGTTTTACATCGAATAGTCACGAGGATTTGAAGTTGAAGACAGAAGGAATCAAGTATGCAAGTTGAAGAAGGCACTCTATAGCCTGAAGCAAGCTCCCAGAGCTTGGTTCCTAATGAGCATGGGCTTTTCCAAGAGCAAAGTCGATCCTAACCTTTCCTACAAGGTTGTAGAAGATGTACCTGTCATTCTATTACTATATGTGGATGACTTATTCTTGACAGGGAATGGGAAACAGATCATGGAAAGCAAGAAGAAACTAGCAGAAGAATTTGAGATGAAAGACCTTGGGTTAATGCATTATTTCCTAGGTCTGGAAGTATGGCAAAGTTCAGAAGGAATCTTTCTCAACCAGGGAAAGTATGTGGTAGAGATATTGAAGAGATTCAATATGTTGGAATGCAAAGTCATGGCCACACCCATGGACTCCAACCTAAAACTATTAGCTGATGACTCATTAGAGTTAGTGGATGTGACTCACTATAGACAGATCATTGGGTCATTGATGTACTTAACAAATACCAGACCAGACATTTGTTTTGCTGTGAACACCTTAAGTCAATATCTTGTTCAACCAAGACTGGTTCACCTAGTAGCTGCAAAACATGTGATGAGATATCTGAAAGGGACTATAGACTTTGGTCTATACTATGATGGTAGCCATGAGTATAGATTGTATGGCTACACAGTTGCAGATTGGGATGGAAGTATCTCAGATAGGAAAAGCACCTCAGGTATATGCTTTTGGTCTGCTATGAGTTCATGGTTTAGCAGGAAACAGTCCAGTGTTTCTCTTAGCATGGTTGAAGCAGAATACATAGCAGATTGCTCTACTAAGTTGTGAAGCCATATGGCTTCAAAAGCTGATATCAGGTCTCCTTGACCTGAAGATGGAAACTACAATGATTCTATATGATAACCATAGTTGTGATGACAAAGGACCCTGTGTTCCAACGTAACACGTAGAAATCCGGTATTTCTACATACAAGATAAGATGCAGATGATGGTGATTCGGTATTTCTATACTGAATATATAGATGATGATGATTTCAATATTCCCATACTAAAGATATAGATGATATTTCAGTATTTACATACTGTAGATACAGATGATGGTGATTCCGTATTTCTATACTGAATATATAGATGATGATGCTTTCAGTATTCACATACTGGAGATACAGATGGTGATAGATCAGTATTCAGATACTGAAGATGTAGATGATGATGGTTTGGATGATGATGTACCGACGAAGCCTTTTCCTCGAGTAGAGTTCGAACACTTTTGAGACAAGCTTGGTGTTGTTCGGAAAGACCTTCCTCGAAAGGGGGAGTAGTGATGTTGCAGTGGGATTGTATCATCCTTGGGCATTTTCCCTAAAGTGATCCAGAGACCTCGGTCCTCAAGAATGAAGAGGGATTGTATCATCCCGGGACATCTTTCCATAATAGATCCGGTGACCTCGATCATCGAGAACATGATGGGATTGTATCATCCTTGGGCACCTTCCCTAAAGTGATCTGGAGACCTTGGTCTTCGAGAATGAAGAGGGATTGTATCATCCTAGGACATCTGTCCATAATAGATCCGATGGCTTCGGTCCTCGAGAATGTGGTAGGATTGCATCGTCCTTGGACATAGTCCTAAAGTGATAGGGAGTGATTATCCCGTAATTGTATCCGGTGACTTCGG
>LPNX010454549.1:60905-71570 GCA_001517045.1 Pseudotsuga menziesii
GATGATGGGTCTGCAAGGGGAGGTTATGTGGTTTTTCTGAAAGCATTGGTTGGTTGCCCCTTTGTGTTGAGGTTTTCTTATCATGCACATCTTTAAACCCCAACCAATTTACCTATGCGGTCCTGCGCAAACCATTTTAGTGCTCGGCTTTGAACCCAGGTCAGGGGAGGAGGCTTATCACAACACGTAGTTATCTGCCGTAGTATGCAGGCGGTTCACTGTGCCATGCTGCGCACTATTGTTTGTGTTTTGAACCCAAACCAGTGGGGGGAAGAGTGATGTATCCTCGCATTTAGTTTGTTGACCATTAGATTGAGCGTGCAGTCCATTGTAAGGTGCCGTTGTAAAAATCTCCTGGGTTTGTCCCTTGTCGGTCCTGCACAGCGACGTGATAATGGCATGTATAGAAAGTAGAAATGGGTGGCCTATTGATGTAGATTTCCTTGTCATCTTTAATGTGGCTGATATAATTGTTCAATATCATACAGCAGTAGTAGATTGCTATTTTGTTTACTATATGTGACATGTTTTCCTCATGCTAGATATAGACAAGGTCATTAAATGCTACACTTTGGTTGTAACAGTTCAGATTAGTTAGGCCATTTTAGGCTATCCATGCATACATCTATATTTCTAACAAATTGCTGTCATAATGCTCATTGGAGAAGTAAAACGCTGCACACTGTCATATAAATGTCTGCACCTTGAGTTTCTCAATGTTACAATGTTATATATGGCAGGAAGAATTCAAATCCACCATGTCCAAGAGGCAGAGGAAGAAGGCCCCTGTGGTCGAAGAAGAACCAGAGGTAGAGGTTGTCACGAAGACCGAATACATATATGAAGACACTCAATGTGTTTCTAGTGTTGAACCCGAGTACAAATGGGGTGAAATATATATATTGATTTCCCGCAGGGAGGTTCCCGACATGGGCCTCGAAGAAGAATCAATCTATGCTAACATAGAGAAATCTTCTCTCATGAAGGTTGCCACTTGACCAGAGTTGTTCCCATGCTCTGAATTAATGGGATGGATTCTACCCTGAGTAGATATAACTACAATGATTATGGGAAATGTTGAAGGACAGGGCTATGCTGCATTTAGCCCTGGATATGTAGCGTTGGCTTATCACCTACCAGAAGCCCAAGTTTTCTTATTTGATGATTGGCTGAACAGCATCAGAATGGACCTGGTGGAAACTCTTAAGAGAATGCTGTTGCAGGGAAAGCATTACCGGTATAGACCGACAAGTGAGTATGATACAGCGAACTTGAGGGATCCCTACAGATTTATAGCTCTGATGCTTAATAGGGTCTTTGGGAGAGCTCATGGCAGACTCTTCAAGCTAGAGTGGATACCCATCATTTTCCATGTAGCCACCCAAGGGACAATTTTCAATTGGGCCAGCATGGTATCCAGTAGTCTTTCTTCTTGCTTGACCTCAGCCTTGGAGGGAGAGTACCTGAAAAGATCAGAATTATATATGAGTTCAATATTGATAGACTGCATATTGTGCAACCAGCCTTTCCCCGGTCTCAGGTGCATCTGGGACAGGGAAAGAATGCCTGTTTATGCCGCTTATAGACCATTGTGGGCTCACCAGTACCATAGCCATTACAGAGAGGTCTGTGAGCACTTCATTATGCCACTGTACACACTCATTTTCCGGAAGGAGTGTGACTGTATGTCGAAAGAAGCCATGCAAGTAATAGAAGAATATGTGGATTATTACTTAACTGAAAATGGCATGTACTTCCGGATGTTTGGAGGATCAAGAACACCTTCACTACTGCCCAAATATGCAACAGATTACATAGTCCACAAGGAGGCAGTCAGACAAGTGTTCGTAGATGGAATAGGCAGTTTTCTGTTCGAACATAAGAAGACTGCCTACCCTCCTTTTCCATTCAAGCTAGGAAGCTACAAATTCACCAAGGTGAAACAAGCTGCTGAATTCGTAGAGGAGTTGGAGAAGTTCCATTTTGGCGAGATGCCTTTCCGGAGAAATGATATTCACGGGAAAGTAGATGAGCACTGTAAAGAGCACAAGGTGCATTTTGAGTATACCCACCACTTCGACAGGGATGAATCTGTCTTCCGGAATGCCCCGAACATGATAGCACTGAAGAGAAGATTCAAGAAGAAAATCACTACCATAGGTTGGAAAAGGGATGAACAGGCTAAGGCTGAGGAAGAAGCCAAAAGGAGAAATGAAGAAGCCCATAGGTTAGTGAGAGAAGCTGCAGAAAGGCTGCATACAGAAGGAGAAAGAAGAGCTGCTCAGGAAGTAGCTGAGAAAGCAAAGGAAGCAGCCAAAGAAGCAGAAGAAGCAAAGAGAAAGCTCGATGAGGAGCTCCAAAAACAAGAAGCTGAAAGAATAAAGTCGACCCAGCAGTTAGCTTCTGAAATAGCAGCAGGACAGACCCAGGAGGTGGAAAATCCCAAGGTTCAGACCTCTCAAATACCTGCTACCAGCATACCCATGGTCCCCACACTCAAGCTGGTCCCTTTTGTGCAGGAAAAAGGAAAGGAAATCCCTGATTTCAACACTGTATATTATGATAGGGAAACAAAGAGAATAATAAAGAGGACAGAGAGGAAAGTTGAAGCGGAAGGTCTACCTGGTAAAATGATAACAGATACGGATGTTATGTTAGGAACTGACTAGGATCCAAGATTTACCCTAAGAGCCGGGTCTGCATTCATCCAAGCTTCAGAAGATAATGTAGGCAAGATAATGATAGACTTGGATCAATCCAAGAAATCTTCTGCTCAATTAAAGGATACATTGAGGAAAGAGAGGGAGGAAAGCAATAGGCTCAAAAGGAAATATGAAGATGTGCAACGGGAAATGAAGTCCTCAAGAGCTGAAGTACAGGCCCTTCAAATAGAAATGCAAGTCAAGGAAACAGCACAGGAGGCCCTAGAGAAAGTGCAAAAGGAATGCCAAGATTTAAAGAGTGAGAAGGGACAGCTACTGGCAAAGGTGGAGGAGATAGAAGAGCAGCTGAAGATTCTCTTGTAGGAAAATGATCTGCACACCCAAGAACTGAGAAAGGAACATCAGGAGCAGATTTCTTCTTTGACCACTAATTTGGAAGTGGCAAGAGAACAACAGGTTAATCTCCATCCTTTCAAGGAGCATGTATTGACCTAGAAAACCAAGATGCTGTAGCTGCAGACTGCTGTTGAAGAAGAAAGATGCAGAGTGCTGCAAATCGATGGCCGGTTGGAGGAGATCCTGGAAACTGCATCCTACTTTGTGGACCGATCCCAGGACGTCCTAGAGGTCCTAACTGCAAGAATGACAAGGTTGGAGAACAACGAAGAAACCCCAGCGGATCTACCGGAAAAAGACCTGTAGGCCCTCAAACGAGACTATAACCTAGTGGAGTTTACTATTAACACCGCTGAAGACTTCAAAAAGGCAATAAAGAAGACCAAGGGATTATGCACCGAGTTTTTCAGAAGACTTCTCATTACATATAACTGGTGCCAGATAGAAGCAGAAGAGAGGCTTGAAGCTTTCCCAGATCACGATGCCTTTGTGGAGATATTGCAGAAGAGATTCCAGGAGGAAGAGGCTAAGGTGCAGGATATCAAAGCCACGGGGACTTCACTTAGTGAACCTCTCACATAGCACGTGCGATCATGGGATATTAAAGAATACCCTTAATTTCTAGAGATATTGACCCAAACTCTTTTTGTTGAAACCCCCTCCCAATACTTAAAACCTCCTCCCCACCCCTTTTTATACCTCAATCCTTATAAACCACCCTACCCACCCCCACCTTAAACCCCTCATCCCCCCAATACCTGCAATATATTGGTTCAATTTTTGATCATTTTAAAACCCACAATATGAACTGACGTGATAGGATATTGGTCAACAAGTGAAGCCCCCGTGATCAAAGCCCTGGATGATCTGATCTTGAGAAGCCAAGTAGCTCATCCAACTATCAGTGTATAGCTTCTGGAATATCAGATCCGATTGAGTACATCCAGGGTCGAGGTGATCAAAATCAAGCTGAGAAGTTTGAGATAAATATTCAGTTTTTAGAGCCTTGTGCTTTTGAAGGCATCGTTAATGAAGTTGTAGCGTGGAAGAAATTTCTAGATAGTCAAGTAGGCCCTTCCTCATGAAGGATCGGTCATTATTGTAATTTGTAACTATTTTGTGAAACATTTAAGAAAAGTGGAACGTTGGGAGACGAGAGGTTGGGAAGCCCAAAGGTCACTTTAGGCAGCCCAACAGTCTGACCCTTTTGTATAAATGTAAAAGACTTAGAAGAAAAGAGGAATTTTTACCAGTGAGACTAGTGAAGACATATTGTAAAAAGAACTATTTCCTTTTGCAATAAAAAATTACAGTTTGCCTGTTGGAGAAAGCTTGGTGGAATATTCAAATGTTGTACTATGTATTTGTTGAAGAGGAACTATTTCGTTTTCAGCTTTATATCCATTAACTGTGAGACCATTCTAACTCAGTGAACCTATGTTCTTGTATGAATGTTTTCCAGTTTATTTTATGAAGATTTCCACTAGGAGTAATGAATGTTGTTCATAAACAATTGGCTATCTGGTTGTGAAATATCTTTAATTGTTCATGCGATATGGGAAGAAATATCAGCTAACTGTAGTTTCTCTTATGTTGCATGCACACTTTCCATTACTCATAATTTAATTCAGTTTGCTCCCCGGGGATAGATAGATAGGTAGTTAGTTTGTTTCATGACTGCATATGTGATTGGGAGGCTTCAGAGCCTAAGATGAGAGGTAAGAACCTGTGCATCACATTGTGACGCTCCTTGCAGCCCCACCACCCTGCATGGTTAATTAGGCATCTACATTTCATACATTAAATCAAAATTACAAATACTCGGTGGACCGGGCCGCAACCGGTAAAACCTTTGTTTTGTTACTTGACCTATGGTAGCCGGACCACAAACCGGATGGATTCCCTATACCAAACAGTCAACGGGCTAGTTGGGAACGTTGATTGGGGAGAATCCCTTTTTGTTGTCGCCTGCGAATTTCCAGGCCCCAACATAAGGTCAACTTTAATACCCTTAGAGGAAATATGATGTCCCAAAATTATGCCCTCCATTAATAACATCTTACATTTTTCGTAACTTAGGAAATATTTGTTTCCTAACACCTGATTAAGACTTTTTCCAAATTGTGAAGGGCTTCTTTAAAATTATTTCCGTAAACCGTAAAGTCATCCATGTAGACTTCTACAAAATCATGAATAAGGTAAGCCATAATTCCTAAAAACGCCCTTTGAAAGGTAGAAGGGGATTTATAAAGTCCAAAGGGTAATACTTTGGAGGCATATGTCCCCCATGGATAGGTAAAGGTATTTTTCTCTTGGTCTTCAGGGGATGTCCTTATCTGATTTTATCCATTGTATCCATCAAGAAATGAAAAATATTGTTTTCCGGATAAAGTGTCTAAAACCTGATCTATGAAGGGAAGGGGAAAATAATCTCTCAATGTTTCTTTGTTAAGCTCTCAGAAATATACATAGATTCTCCATTTTCCTCCCTTTTTGGGGACAACTACTAGAGGGGAAACCCATTTACTATCAGAAATGGGATAAATGAAATCTGCATCAAGTAATTTTTGGAGTTCATCCTTCAGAATGTATTTAAGAGCATGATTTATTCTCCTCTGGGGTTGTCTCACCAACCAAATATTCTCTTGAATGTAAATATGATTAATACATGTGTCAATATTTATTCCCCTCATATCCTTATAGGTACAGGAAAATGCTCTTGACTGTGCCTACAATACATGGACTAACTAGTCCTGCTCATCTTGAATTAATCTAGCATTAATAATTAAATACTTCCCAAGACTAATTTCAATCAGAACTTTGAAATATTCCATTTTCTCATCCACAAAGAGGACTACATATACATATATATATTTAATGGGTCAAACTTCTCTTGAAAGTCCTCTGTTAGGAAATAATCAAATTCAGAAAAGGACTAAGGAAAGTCAATACTAGTCGTGAAAGAAATGAACTGATCTAAAATGTTATCCTCGGTTTGATCTTCTAACCCTCTATATTGAATGATAGATAGTAATGGTTGTTCAATTTCCTCATCCCCATACGGGATTTCCAACCATAACAATTCTGATATTGGTTGAGCTAACGGATACAAGGTAATATTTTGCAGAGAAGGGCCATTTTGTTCAATTTGTGAACCATTGATCTACAAGAAAATGAGAGCAAGTGTGAAGTAGGATTTTGTTCTGGAATATCAAGAACAATGTACACTAAAAAAGACAAATTTGAGACAAATCTAATAAGAATTGATCAGTTAATTACAACATTAATCTTCATTAATCCAATAGTAATACTACAGTGTTAGAAGAAGGAGAATTTGAATCATGTGGATAGGATTCAAATCTACCAACTCAAGATGATTGGATAGCTAACTAGGAGTGTCTAAATCACTGCATGGGAGCCACTAGTCTAACTCCTGATGTCTAAATCAGTCTGATAATCAGTTAAACTAGTTAAACCATTTAAACTAATGAGGTAGGAAGAAAAAGGCACCACTTCCCCATGAAACCATGCAAAACTGGCGCTAGAATGACTTAGAGTGATCTAACTGAATGTAACTGGAGGTTGACTCAGAATAACTGCATACCTACCACAACCAACTGATGGAGGCTTCTGGTGGCACTCAGAGTGGTCTCCTATAATGTAGGCATTGGTCTCAGAGGCACATAAACTCATGCATGAACATGTAGTAAGTGGTAGTTAACCTCTATATGTGTTCCCCACACTCTAGTACAGTGATAATTTATTCATAAGTTAGGAAATATGATCAAATAGACTATATATGGACAAGGGAGGATTATATAATCCTTACACCCCCACCCCCTTAATCCTAACTTGGACAACTTGGGCCCTGGAAACTAGGCCAAAAGTCACCCATACAATATAAAAGAAATAAAAGATGCTTAATAAACTAAGGGAGATGGGGAAACCCTCATGGGATCCCCCCCCCCCTCCCACCCTCAAACAAATAGTGAATTAGGATAATAAGCTATACTTAAGAGAAACTTTTCCTCTTTGGGTGATAACTTGTAAAAGATTTTCTTCCATTTTCAACTCTATGGATCATCCATACAGAATCATGGTTATTCTATGCATCAAAATCCTTGGATTGTTCATGTGAACTTTTCCATATTCTTTCGATCTGTTGAATGTTTCTTTTGTTTCTTCTTTTTGGAGGAGGAATGGAATGATCCACTTTGTAATTCATTAGTGGGCCAAATTTTGGATCAATATTCAACATCAAGTAGCATTTCTCAGGAAGTTTATTGAACCACTCCATAGGTAGAGAAGCTATGTGAGAGAGTGTAACACTTTCATTTTGACAGTAGGACCTCATTTTTCTTCTATCATCTGGATCCCTAACATCATTCCCAACTGCTTCAATGATATTTTGAGGCCATTTAGGCTTCTGATTTGAAATAGGAGCTAGAGCTGGATTTGGATCATCTTGAGGTACAATATCAATATCAAGATCATGCTGATATTGTTCCTCATCTTCTAAAAATGAAAAATTCGACAACATATCATTATCTACAAATGGATATGAAAGAGAGCTTATACCTTCCCTTTCGACTGGCTACTGAGATTGTGTCAGAGTTGAGTATTGCAGAAAGTGTGAGAATTCGTATTCCTTGGAGGCATGGTTTGAAACACCCTTTTCTATAATATTCCCATTTGATATATATGAGATCTCCATTAAGTCAAGACCAACTACAACTTTCTTTAGCGAGCCAGTATGTGTCATTTAATAAATAGATAACAAATTTTCTTCAAGAGAGGGAACATAAAGTACATTCTTGAACTCACAATGTTGTATTTTAATAGAACCTCTCCTAGAAGCTGGTATTTGGGAGTCATATCCCATATGAAGGCTAGGTCCTCCTCATAGAGTGAGAGTGGTGAAGGATTCTATCACATCCCCTCCCATCCACTAGAGAGAGAGAGCGACCATAACTGCTCGCTTTGATTGATGCGGGAACATCCAACTCGAATTTCATTGAATTATGTATGTATTTTGATGGATTCTTGATTTTGTAGAGATCTATAGAGACATGAATTCACCTTGCGTTCACTCTATTCAAGTCTGCAGATAAATTCTCTAGCTTCCCAACAGCAGAGAAATTGATCTTGCCAGTGATCAATTCGATGATCTATGAAGAAATATCTCATAGGATATTGAACAATGGAGAAAAATTGAGGCATAAATCAACGGTCATAATCTGTTCTACATCTGGAGACAGATGAACAACTAAGAATCAACCCGCAAGAATCAATGGTGCAGAAATCTTGAGTTTGCGGAATCAGGGAAATATGGAAATTGCGATCCCGTGTCCCGCATCCTACATCCCGCTTGTTGCATCCCGCATCCCACATGCGGAATAGGATGTTTTGAAAAGAAGAGTTGTGAAAGTATAGATCTGCAAAGCCGCATCCTGCATTCCGCATCTCGCATAATGCAATTTGTGTAAATGAGAGTTGTAGAAGGAAATCTGTGGAAATAGGGACTATGAAGCCGCATATCGCATCTCACATCTCGCAAGTTGCGGAAAGGAAAGTTGTCGAAGGAGATTTCTGTCAAGAAATTCAACCTATTAGCATAATTCTTGGACATATTTGATCATTCATTCCATCACCAATATGACAATCTAAGATCCATAACATAATTTAAGAATGCATTGAAGAAAACATACACAGATGCATACAATTGCAATTATACAACGGAGGAAATTTATCAATTCAACACATTAGGCATGTTCATCATATTTCATTAAGAAAATACAATTGTAGAGATTAACATAGACAAGAATACTTATCTTGAAATAATTTTGTCCCGCAACCAGCTACGTTGCTGCAATGTTCCACACAACCATAGGCCAGTGTGCTCATCAATCTCTCAGCAACATTGCCACCCCCGAGTTGGGCATGATTTCCCCAAGGAATAAGGAATGCTAGCATGCTCACACATAGCCAAGGATACAACAAAACTCAGTCAATCCAACACAGTTTGTTTTATTATGATGCAGGCACATAAGCCAATATACCGCTGGGTTTATTAGATTGTAGTCAGTTAAGCCAACATTCACATTAAGGACCAGCCAAGCCAACTAGCAGATGGTTTTATTAGGCTGTCCAGCCAAGGATTACACACACAAGTCCAAACAAAACAATACATAGCCAAATCAATAGATGGGTTTATCAGGCTATTAGCCAAGACATCCTTTAATTTGGGTTTATCAAGCTTCTAAGGGAGTGGCCAGGAAGAACTGCTAAGATACTGAGCTCATCCATATATCTAAGGACACCTTCACAAGACCTATTTGACCTAGCATCCATGTTTCCTGCACACCCAACACAAGGAAGTGTCCCCTTCTCTGCTCCACAGTCCCTTAGGCTACACCTTCCCTTCTAGTGCTCTTCTGGATGTGCATAATAGATTCACCAGCCACTTTTATCTTATTGTGAGGTTCCACACTAGGTTTATCAAGCACATTCTATGTCTCTTCCACTCCTAAGTCTTATATATAGCTCAGACCAAACTCAGGGTACACATCATAGAAAACCATAGGGAGGCACAACAGCACATGCTTCACTCTGATACACAAAGTAATGGGGTCTCATAACACTTTACAGTTTAGGATAACACATCAACAGGGTCTCAACAAAGGAAACATTAGAGGAATTTTGGGGTCTAAAATGGGCCTCCTAAGGAAAATAATAAAATAATAGTTAAAATAATAAAATAATGGTTAAAATAATAAAATAATATTAATTAATTTTGGAGGAAGAAAGAAAAAAACTACTTTTTGTGTTCGTATTTTTGACATATCTCCCTGTGTTTTTACTCAAATTTTGACTGGGAGAGCTTGTTGGATGCAGAATTTGATTCCGCATCCAACGAGTACCCACACTTCATACTTTTGACGGACCTCGCTACCCCAAAAACAAGAAATACCTGAAAAAACGTGATGATGATGTCATCATCACGTTTTTTCAGGTATTTCTCGTTTTTGGGTTAGCGGGGTCTGCCAAAAGTATGAAGTGTGGGTACTCGTTGGATGCAGAATCAAATTCTGCATCCAACGAGCTCTCCCGATCGAAATTTGAATAAAAACACAATGAGATATGTCGAAAATACGAACAAAAAAGTAGTTTTTTTTAATGACAAATATGCCAATTCAACCATTATGGTTGACTTATTTTATTGAAATTCTATTGGTTCTTGAAATTCCAACTCACAAAAACTTATTTTGGCACATTTTCTTATAAGGCCCATTTTAGACCCCAAATTTCCTCTAATGAATACTTGTAGAAATGCGTAGCGTCACCTGCTAGCTCTCGTTGCGTCTGTCAGATCAGGAATAATGACCAACGCATGGGTGAATGATCGTGAAAATGAACGCCCCCTATGAATGAAGGATGGATAATCAAAACTTCCCCGTCGCTCCCCAAAACGTGAGGGAAGATGAAAATGTGAATGCATGAGGGAATGGGCATACATTTTTGGGTGGTTTCTTTTGACACATGGATTTTCCCCAGTGGCTCAAGATTACACATCCCCCCCCCCCCCCCCCCCCCCCCCCCCCCCCCT
>LPNX010454549.1:71649-99209 GCA_001517045.1 Pseudotsuga menziesii
TTTACATGATGTCTCAATCATATTGTGCCTGGCTAGCACAAAATACCATCGACATCGATTTTAATCACCGAAACATAAAACGCTAAATCAATGGTTGGGATTTTCCCTCTATCTCCACACCATGATTAATTACAATATTTACATCATATATATTTAATGCAAACGGGGTCAAAAACGGGGTGTTACATCCCCCTCCCCCTTCAATAGCACTGTCCTCAGTTCTTTACAAAAAATTAACAATATGTTATACTGGCACTACCTCCGTTCTCTGCAAAATTGAACCAAAAATGGATGTGCCAATCGCTTGGTATCCTCTAGCTCCCACATAGCCTCTTCAAGACCACAGTGCTTCCTCTACACCTTTATCTTCCCAATGGCACGATTTGGAACTCTTCCAAGTCATTGCTTGCATGCATCAGCACATACCACAGGATCTTTTTCTGGTCTTTGAGAATCCTTCTCCTCAGCTTGGAACATTTCCAACGTCTTTGGAAACCAACAATACCTATGCTCAAGCAATGAGTCAATTCCCATGTCAGTATTCACAAGATTTTCCAAAATCATAGATGAATCACATGCACATGTATATTGATATAAAATCAACAAAAAGTTTCCAAGTGAACCAAATACTCATTTGTGTAAGTGTCTTATTTTGGGTCCACATTTGTGTGACTGGGCTTTATACAACCATGGCACTCAAAACCTTGCCCCACCCCACACCTGGGTGTGTATTAAAGGGTAGCCAAATTTCTGCAAGCCTTGGATCACCTGAAAATACCTCTCAAATGAGTTTTGACAGCTCCATTCATGATCCCAACACCTCTTCGAGTGCTTCAATAGCAGTTCTGTTCAAGAGCCCACACCTCCTCTAGGTGCTTACCAAGATTAGGTGCTTCCCTTCCGAACACCACAATGAATTTAATTTAATTGTCAGATCCATCCCTATAGGATGCAATCTATAACAATATTTTCAAAACCATGGTTGCATCATATGCTCATGTATATTTAAAGAAAATAAATAACAAAAAAAGTTTGATAAGTAAACCAAATACTTATCTGTATAACATCTCCCAACCGAGATCCAATAAGCCACACTTTAGAGCGTAACACCTCTATGGGTGCTCAATAACAGCTCTATATTATGGTCTTAACACCTCTTCTAGTGTTCACCATTACTCAAATGTATAGCATCTCTCAACTGAGATCCAATCAGCCCCGCTTTAGAGCCTAACACCTATTTGGGTGCTCAATAACAACTCCAGCTTTGGGGCCCAACACCTCCTCTAAGTTCTTACCAATGCTCAAGTGCTTCCTTTCCATACATCATAATACCTAGGGGTTATTCTCTTCATAGATCCCCCACTCTCGTGACAGTCCCCTTATGGTGTGAATGTGTGCGGAAAGAAGTCTAACCGGATGTCTTACACCTTGGGCGTCCCTAGTGATGCATATCGGTGCCTAGCTGGCATGAGGGGAGAAGCTATGTACACAAGTACATCCTTCCAGAGGAGCCATGTACTCCCTGTACATGTTTTCATCATCTCACCTGCTTTACATATAGACATGCAGTTTACATCAGATGTCATTATAAAATTTCAATCATAGGTTTTCAAACCTATTCCAAAGACATCCCTCTGAGAAGCTATGTACACCCCGTACATCCTTCCGAGGAGCCATGTATAGCCATTACATATTTTAATTATTTCACCTACATTACACACAAGCATGCACATTAGAGGAAATTTCAACTCAAAATGGGCCTTTTAACTTTAACTCAAATTCCATGTCATCATGTGTTAGCCAATGAAATTGCTTTAAATTTGAAATACCGTATGGGCCTTAAACACTTTTTTAATATAAATTTGGGGATAGGTATCATAAAAAAACTACTTTTTTTGTTTGTATTTTCGACATATCGTCCTGTGTTTTTACTTAAATTTTGATCAAGAGAGCTCGTTGGATGTGTAATTAAATTTCGCATCCAACGAGTACCCACTCGGCATACGTTTGATGGACCCCGCTACCCCAAAAACAAGAAATACCTGAAAAAATGTGATGATGATGTCATCATCACATTTTTTCAGGTATTTCTTGTTTTTGGGGTANTTTTTCGGAGGCCCATTTTGAGTTGAAATTTCCTCTAATGGTTCATATGATATGTCATCATAAAAACATTTCGATCATAGGTTTCCAAACATGTTCCAAACACATCCCTCTGAGAAGCCATGTTCACGCAGTACATCCTTCCAAGGAGCCATGTACACCTAATACATATTTTATTCATCTCACCTACATTACATACAATCATGCAGTTCATATGAGATGTCATCATAAAAATTTTAGTCATATTTGCAAACCTATTTCCAAAACATCCCTCCGAGAAGCTATGTACACCCAATACATCCTTTCGAGGAGCTATGTATACCCAGTACATCCTTCCGAGCAGTTATGTATCCCAAACACATCCTTTTGAGAAGCTATGTATTCCAAGGGTGTACTTCCATCATCTGACCTTCGTTACATACAAGTACGCAGTTTACATGACATGTCATCATAAAAATTTAATCATAGATTTTCAAATCTATTTCATGCATACATGATTTCCCAAATATCAAACGGTTAATAACATTGATATTCAAATAAAAATATGAGTTCACACTTTTGCTTCCTATAGAAAATTAGATTTTTGCAACCATGAGGTGATCCTCATATTGTTTGGATTTTTCAAGTGGGAGTACTCATCCCTTACTCACGCTGCCCAAAACATGTACATCCACATACAACATGTCATCCTGACACAATTTTAAATCGTCCAAACAATCATAGTTAGCAATAGGAAAATTCAAACTTTAAGCAATGCAAAACAATCATATCCATTGTTAGCATGATTCAAAAGAATCACAGGAGATCACTGTCTGCCATAATCAACAGAAAAACCTGCAATATGAAGTTTTCAAAACCTATTCTCAGTCATGAGATCCTTCTCATGGCACATGGAAGCTTCCTACCCTGGTTTTCATTGGGCACCCCCATACTTCTCTGCTCAGGTCATCCTACCTGGGTCTTTAGGAAGTCCTCATATGTATTCCCATACACACAAGGGCCATTTCCTACATAGGCTCCACTTTTACCTACAAAATATTCTTTAGTGAACTTCCTACAATACCCTGCAAGTCGCATAAAAGATATTACATCTGTTAATTTTCTTGGAGCAGGCCAACTCATAATGGCCTCAATATTTTTCAGGGTCTCCAGTTATTCCTTTATCTGAGATAATGTGACCCAAATGATGAATTCTATCTTCATACAAGTCATAGTTGCTCAACCTTGCATACAACTTATGCTTCCTGAGCAATTGAAAGTCAGCCTCAAATGTTTCACATGTTCTTCCTCATTCTTAAAATAAATAAGAATTCCATCAAGGAAAATAAGAACAAACCTTCCCAGATACTTATTGAAAAACATTATCCACAATTCCTGCATAGATGGGGTCCTTCACATCCCCAACATTTGAGTTGTTTCTTTAGCTTTTGCCTCATCACTATGGTCAGCTCAATCACAACTTTTGATGGCTGACTTTGTTGATTCAGGAGGTGAGAAGGTTTAAAACCTTTCTTCCCTGGGTTAAGCTTCATGTTTTTCTTATGGGTGCTTCTCCTACTCCCTTCTACCTTTGTTAAATGATGCCCATAGTTTATCTGCCTTTGGATATCTACGAAACTCTATAGCATGGTTGTATTTAACTGGTTTTTCTCTACCAAATACTTTACAAGCCTTTTATTTTCTTCCTTGCAACCCTGCAACTCTACCCTCGGGATTCTTATGGTAGCTGCAGCATCTGGGGAACTCTCTCATTCCCTTTTCCCAATAGCTTCAGTTCCATGACCTTGGATATTGTAGGATGGCCTTACATACCCTTCCCCCTATGGAAAAATCTAGTGCAAATGGGGTCCTCCACATCTCCAGCATTGGAGTGGCTTTGTGCCCTCTTATGGGTCTCTTGGATTTTCCCCCATAGCATCTTTCTCCTGTCCACAAGGATCTTGTGTAGCATCCATGCTGTTAATTTTCTTGGTGTTGATCTTCTTTGACCTCCTTGGTCGAACCAAGATGAACTCTTCAATCTACACTATGACTTTGCAAAATGTGTTAGCAACATCATTTGTTAGTCAATATCAGAAATTCAAACAATTACTTCCCAATTGCTTCTTGCAAGAATGAACAATCAATGTGCCTTTCATCGGGTTGGCTAAGTTTAGCAATTCTGCTAAATAGCACTCTTTCTTGTTGTAGTTTTCTTTCGGCAACCAATTGCCTTGGCACATTTATACCAATGATGCAACAAGCAGCTCTATCAAATCACAACCTGGGTGTTCTTTTCCATTTTATCTATTCAAATTGGCCCATTTAGGCCCTAATGCTGCAACATTTTCTCTGATACAATGCTGTCACTTCCCCTCCCGTCCACTAGAGAGAGAGAGGGAGCAACCATAACTACTTGCTCTGATTGATGCAGGAGCATCCGACTCGAAGTTCATTGAATTCTGTATGTATTTTGATGGATTCTTGATTTTGCAGAGATCTATAGAGACATGAATTCATATTGTGTTCACTCTATTCAAGTCTATGAATAAATTATCCAACTTCCCAACAACAGAGAAATTGATCTTGTCAGTGATCAATTTGACAATCTACAAAGACATATCTCAAAGGAGATCGAAAGATGGAGAAAAGTCACGACAAAAATTGATGGTCACAATCTGTTTTGCATATTGAGACAGATCAATGACTAAGAATCAACCCGCAAGAATCATCGGTGCGTAAAGATTGAGTTTGTAGAACCAGGGAAATATGGAAATTGCGATCCTGCATCTCCCATCCCTCATCCTGCATCCCACATCCCACATCCTGCTTGCATCATCCCGCATCCCACATGCGGAATAGGCTGTTGTGGAAAGAAGAGTTGTGGAAGTAGAGATATGTGAGGCCACATCCCATATTCCGCATCCCGCATCCTGCGTCCCACAAGTTGCGGAAAGGAGAGTTGCGGAAGGAAATATGTGGAAATAGAGATTGTGAAGCCGCATCCCGCATCCCACAATTTGCAGAAAGGAAAGTTGTGCAAGGATATTTTTGTCAGGAAATTCAACTTGTTAGCAGAATTCTTGGACATATTTGATCATTCAGGCCATCACCAATCTGACAATCTAAGCCCCATAACATAATTTAAGAATGCATTGAAGAAAACATACATAGATGCATACAGTTGCAATTATACAGCGGAAGCAATTCATCAATTCAACACATTAGGCATGTTCATCATATTTCATTAAGAAAATACAATTGTAGAGATTAAAATATACAAGAATACTTATCTTGAATTATTTTTTTCCCACAACCAGCTATATCACTACAGCGTTCCACCCAACCATAGGCTAGCGTGCTCATCAATCTCTTAGCAACACTCCCACCCCCGAGCTGGGCATGATTTCCTCAAGGAATAAGGAACAATATCAAGCTCACACATAGCCAAGTATACAACAAAACTCAACCAAGACAACACGGTTGGGTTTATTAGGATGCAAGAACACAAACCAATAAACCGCTAGGTTTATCAGACTGCAGTCAGTCAAGCCAACATTCACATTAAGGACCAGCCAATCCAACTAATAGATGGGTTTATCAGGCTGTCCATCCAAGGATCACACACAAAAGGCCAAACACAACAAGAGATAGCCAAACCAATAGATGGGTTTATCAAGCTACTAGCCAAGCCATCCTTCAAGTTGGGTTTATTAGGCTTCTAAGGCATTGGACAAGAAGAACTGCTAAACTAGTAAGCTCATCCATAGAGCTAAGGACACCTTCGCAAGACCTATTCGACCTCGCATCCATGTTTCCTACACACCTAACACAAGGAAGTGTCCACTTCTCTGCTCCATAGTCCCTCAAGCTACACCTTCCCTTCCAGTGCTCTTCTGTATGTGCATAGCATATTCACCAACCACTTTGATCTTATTATGAGGTTCCACACTAGCTTTATCAAGCACATTCTACATCTCTTCCACTCATAAGTCTTGTTTATAGTTCAGACCAAAACGAAGGTGCACATCACAGCAAACCATAGGGAGGCACAGCAACACAGGCTTCACTCTGATACACAAAGTAATAGGGTCTCATAACATTTTGCAGTTCATGATAACACTGCAACATAGCAACCAGGGTCTCGACAAAGGAAAAATACTTGCAGAAACGCGTATCATCACCTGCTAGCTCTCGGTGCATCTGTCGGATCGAGAAGAATGACCAATGCGTGGGTGAATGATTGTGAAAATGAACAACCCCCTCATGAATGAAGGATGGATGATCAAAACATCCTTGCGACTCCCCAAAACATGAGGGAAGATGAAAACATGAATGCATGAGGGAATGGGCATACATTTTTGTGTGTTTTCTTTTGACACATGGCTTTTCTTCAATGGATCAAGGTTACACATCCCCCCCCTTATTCCTTAGGAGATTATTCGCCCATATCATTATTTGTTGCATTGACATAGCTGGCCGTGGGTTAATTAAATTGCATATTTACATGATGTCTCAATCATATTTTTCCTGGCTAGCACAAAATACCATCGACATCTATTTTAATTGCTAAAACATAAAATGCTAAATCAATGGTGGGGATTTTGCCTTTAGCTCCACACCATGATTAATTACAATATTTACATCATATACATTTAATGCAAATGGGTTCAAAATCGGCATGTTACAGATTCCCTAGAGGAAACCATGTGGTTGGATGCTCCAGAATCTATCAAGTAATCCTTCGAAAAAGTGAGGATTGCCTTCAAGGAATGGAACCTCTCATGATATTCTGTCAGTTTTCCAGTATCAGACTTCTTTGCTCCTTATGGAAGGGAAATATTGTTCTATTCAAGGAGTGTTGACAATTGGTCGATGGTCTTCTTCATGCACTGGCTCTCTGGAGGAAAGCGTCTCATATAGTATGGATACTTAGTCTTCTTTTTCTTGGAACCCGAGGCTCCATTAGAATATTCTTGATTCTCCTTTGGCTTTGAATCAGTGTCTTTGGTCTCCCTCCCTTTGTGCTTCCCTCTTTCTTGCACATTGTTTGAGTCTCCTACAAAGAGTACTTGATTCTTGGAGGTTCAAAGCACTCACATTTGCACCAATTCATCTTGCCCTTGTATTAAGGACTCATCAAATGCATCTAGAGAAGGAATATTCTAATTAGGAATGGAATATCTTCTGAAATGGAATGTAGAGACCAAGACTGAGTAATCAGAGCCAATCTTGCTCAGTAAAGACAACACAAGTTGCTCATCTTTCCTCTCCAATCCACATTGTTTTCATTGTAGTACTAGTGACTTGTATTTTGTGAAGAATTGTTGAATAGATTCGAAACTATTGGGTTGTAAAGAAATGAGCTCATTCTACAATATGTGCCCTTAATGAATCTCATCTTGTTTTCCAGACAAATATTCAATCTTATCCCAAGGTTCCTTCGGAGTCCTTAGTCCCTCAAGATGGAACAAAAGTTCTCGGGAGATATGAGTACACATGAAGCCAAAGGCCTTATCAAGCCGATTCAAAAAAAAATTCTTCTCAACATACTGTTGGGGCTCAGTTTCTCTACCCATAGTAATCCTATACATACCAAGATTGTGCAAGGAGACCTGCATATCTTCCCTCCAATTGGAGTAGTTGAAGGGTGTAAGGATTCAGGGTACGAGAGCTGAGGAATCCATCTTTCTATATGCTGAAATAGTCAATTCCTCAAGAAGCTACGTAGGTACCTACAATAAAACTACAAAAACCAAATCCATTTCACAATCATGTCAATTTCAAGCCTTTCCACCTCGACATGTACACTTTCTTAGAGTCCGTCACACCTGGATATACTTCTCTGAACAAAATTCAGGCGGAGCAAGGCTATCATTCCAAAATTTATGTGGAAACTCAACTGCTTCTGGTGTACAATGGATATCATACAAGAACTGCTGCTAGCCTGAACAAGGATCTGATACCCTAGTGAATTTGTGAACCATTGATCTACAGGAAAATGAGAGAAATTGTGAAGTAGGATTATGCAGTGGAATATCAAGAACAATGTACACTGAACATGACAAATTTGAGAAAAATACGATAAGAAGTGATTAGTTAATTACAACACTAATATTCATTAATCAAACAGTAATACAACAGTGTAACAATATAGAGAATTTGAATCATGTGGATAGGATTCAAATTTACCAACTCAAGCTGATTGAATAGCTAACTAGGAGTGTCTAAATCACTGCATGGGAGCCACTAGTATAACTCATGATATCTAAATTAGTTTGATAATCAGTTAAACTAATTAAACCAATTAAACTAATGAGTTAGGTGGAAAAATTCGTCACTTCCCCATGCATCCATGCAAAAATGGTGCTATACTCACTGAGAGTGATCTAACTAAATGTAACTAGAGGTTGGCTCAGCATAATTGCCTACCTATCACAACCAACTAATGGAGGTTGTTGGTGGCACTCAAAGTGGTCTGCTATAATGTATGGATTGGTCTCATAGGCACATAAAATCATGCATGAACATGCAGTAAGTGGTAGTGAGAAGCTATATGTATTCCCCACACTCTAGTACAGTAATAATGTCTCACTAAGTTAGGCAAGATGATCAAATAGACTATATATGGAAAAGGGAGGACTATATAATCCTAACACATTTTATATTGTTAATATCCCTTATCTACAACCTATAAAATAATTAGCAGTCGCTAGCCAAGGTCTTCCTAAAAGAACCAGATGTTCCTTGGCAGGGTACTTGGTTTGAAAAACCAAGAAGTCTGTTATGGAGAGAAACTTCCTATGGCTTGGGGGTACCACAACATACAACTTGACACTAGAAATCAATCTTTCCCAATATGCAAGGGAAACCAAACATCTTACACTAAGGGATATTGAATCATACCTTATTCTAGACGGTTGAAGTAGATCCCCGTTGAGCTTTACCAATTCACGCTTGCACTAGCAATTCACTCTCAACAACAACAAACAAGACAATCATGCTATATAATAATGTTTTAGACCTACTCTAACATATATATTCAACAATGTATGAGCAATTAAATACATCCATGGATACAATGTTCATATTCAAATGCACATTAATTGGACAGGAAAAGATATTTCTATTAATAAATTCAAAGATTACAAGAGTGACAAACTCTGTCGGCATGTTTACGAACCGGAGAAACCAAGTCCTCCACTTGGTCCTCCGCCACTTCAATCCTCCATCTCTCGATATCAAGCTCACAAAGCAAAGGAAAGCTTGGGAAGAACACAAAGTACTCCAAAGTGACAAAGGGATGCAGACTCAAGTATAAGCAAACTGAGGAAACAATGGACTATAGTTTCTTTTCTCTTCAATTCCTACCCTTCAATGTATCCAAGGGGTTCCTTATATAGCACTCTAAAAGGGTAATGGAGGGTTGAATCTGAGCGTTCTCAAGGAATTTGGAAGGACAAGAGTCAGTTCCTTCAAACTCATATGAGGAAAATTCCAAAAATGTTTGGACTTATGCACACATCCCAATGTATGTGGGTTTGAGGTCAAGAGTCACGTGTACACGTGAGTATGGGTTAAAAAGTTGACGTACAACAATAAACAGGGGTTTTTGAGGGAGGATCTTGGAACAACAAAGGATAATATAAGTCCATGGGGTATAAAGAGTCTGCAGAGGGACATGGGAGGCCATAAATATGTGATCAACCATGTGTGGTAAAATAAGCTATAATAGATGCCTCCTAATGTGTGAGGTCAAAGGGGTAACATGATGGCTGAAATAAATTATAAAATCCATTCCAGAAGTGGAGTAATGAAGACCCAGGTGGAAGAACCAGCCACTCACCAGTACAATACAATGATAAATCTATGAATGTGACTACAAATACATGGATCAGTCCCAGATACATAAGAGTACAATGGCCAAGAATAGGCATGATATACAAAATGTGTCATGTGTGGTCATCACCATGTACAATATTTGAATATATTAGAATCTCCCAAGTCGATGAAGATATACAATAGATCAAGATCTCCATAATGGCTACAGATACACAATGGATCAAGATCTGTATGGTAGCTAAAGATATCTGATATACATTAGAATAAAATAATGAGAGTTGAAATCTCATAAATACTAGCACAATCAAGGAGGCATCATACATGGAATTCCACAAAGCTGGAAGATCTTCTACACAAAATGCTACGAGTACACATCCTCCTATGTGAATATATGCGTTGAGGTCGAACATAGTAGTCCATCGCCTGATTACCGGTCATTGATGTATACCGTTAATAGGCGCGAGATCACCCACCAATAATAAAAATGGGAATCAAGGTATAGAGTGAAATCTAACAAGTGTGAATATATGTGTTAAGGTTAAGCACTTGGAATAATCCATCGATCAGGGGACATTGATGTATTCCCAAAATTGTTGATGGCAAAAGAAACTACCACTGATGACTGTAAGTCTTAAGGCGCTCAAAGGACTCTAGACTCTTATTCTAGAATAAATGATCTGAAGTCAATGGAATGGAATCCGCTGGAAGGAGGGCATTAAGGTAGCCCCCATCAACCAACATGAGGTACTCAACAACGATGTATAATGTGGAAGAAATTGAACAAGATGTGCACGAACTAGTAACAGTACTGGGATTGGCCGACATTCAAAGTCAAGATAACTGAGGAATGGCTGAATTAGGTTTCAACTTCCTTCAAACAAGAGAATAAAGGAAAATGGTGACTGAAAGTAGGAAACATGGACTCAATATGCAAACTGGGACATCTCTGTGACACAGGAGGCATCAACAGAGGCTCCATAGGGACTGGAAGATTAACTAGTCAGTGGATATAAAGTCAGAGTAACGAGTACAACTCCTAAAATCAAACTAATAACCCAACCAATGGATGTGATATGCAGTGCTCTATTCGAAGGCAACACGACTCAACTGCTGCCAAAGATAACATCTTTTCCTGTCCGGCTTTTTGGTTTTTCTATTTTGTTTTGGACTTTTTTTTAGATATTTGGAAAATATTGAAAAATAATAAAAGTGCTTTATAGTACAAATCTAGGAGGATATGAGTGTCAGGGGGCAAGCAAACTAGTTCCAAGAAGTGGAACATGCCTATGCTCAATGCAAGGATATATGTGCAGGATAAAGACACTCAGGGGAAGGTATCCTCCTGGTAAAAGGGATGATCAAGATGCAAAAGATATGTAAAAAGGCTTTGCTTGGCAAGACATGAGACAAGCTCGGGCTATATGGTTGATAACTCAAAGTTAGAAAGCCGGCATAAATCTCAAGGAGGCAAGAAAAGCTCATGAAAATGCAATTACAACTTGATATATACAAGGGATTCCCAAGGGAAATGGCCAACATAAAGTTCAAGAGTATGAAGGTCTTGCTCAAGGACATGGCAGGACTAAAAAGAGACTCCCACAACCTAAAGGAGAAATGTCATCATGGGCACCAAATGCAATATAGGATCTAATTAGGGTACCCATGTATGGGAAAGCTCTACCATTCACATAATGCCACTTCTAATAGTAGCATGAAGTTTTCGTGACATCATGGAATAGGTTCATACCTAAGGTTAAGATGAAACAGTCATAAGGTCATGAAAAATGCAGGTGGATGTGAAATCCTAACCTATATTCCAGTTCATACATTATACCTGTAATAAGCATGAATGGATCAAAGACCTCAAAGAGACTGTGCAAAACATGGACCCTACATGAAAATAATATTAGTACAAAACAACTGGAAACAGTCCGTAAATAGTCCAAACTATAGGGTATAGGGAGGAATGATCATGACAAATACATCCAAAGGAAACAGTGCGGTGGACAATGGGACATAAGAAGGAATGTAAGGTGTAGACCCAACGTCCATGTATACACTACCACCCTCATGAGGGTGACCACTGGTGTAAAGACCGAGCGAAGGGAATAAAAATATCCACAAAAGGATTAGAGGATGGAATATGACCATTCCCAAGTCCATGAGCACGGTGAGGGGTTGTGATGCCCCCAAGTCTGACACCAAAGTCCTTACTAGGACCAAGGATGGGTGGCAAGATATCAGGCATGCTGAAAATAAAAGGATCTGAAATCAAGAGAACATAAATATACTCAAGTAACCGTGATCCCAAAGGCCAACTAGCACACAAAGAGCACCCTCCTAAGAAAATCTACACCCAAAATACAAGAAAACCAAGGGAAAGATATGTGAGCTCCCGAATGCTGCAGCTATGTTTCTCCTAGGAGAGGCTTGAGACTCCCATACACTACAAGCGGAGGTGTGTAACCAATTATAGTGGCCCTCAACTTCAACGCATAGAACGAGTGTGCTATCTAACCCCTACCTGGCCAGGACACCTACAGAATAACCTCTGCAAGTACCCCCTACAATACCTAGGTAAGGAAACTAACTTGGTCACCCCAATATAATCAATGCTCACGAAGACAGTCACAGGCAGGATCCACTATATGGGGAGGGTAGAAAAGCTCGAAGCTTGAAATCACAAACTGGTACCCCAAGGGTGCACTGACCGTACCTCAAAAGCCCCTAGATACGAATACATTCCTGGAAATGTCTCCGGTGCTCATAGAAAGTGACCAGGGGTCATCTCAATCAAAATCACGTGCACTTCCTCGTGCTTAAATCCCGTGTAAGAGGAGCATCCTAAGAAACACTAATTATATCAAGGGTTTCACACTCTCACCTTGATATACACCTACTTGTTTTGTTTAGTGGTATTGGAGAATTAACTCACAATGAACTATTCTAAGACCCTAAAACCTATTCTTGTTGATGCACCCTATAAAAGAAAAGAGTGTAATTCATTTTATTAATCGTTGATTTTAGTTGGTTGTGATTACTCAAAGGGGAAATGGTCATGCAACTAATGAAGTTATGACTCAATAATGAAATAAATATGCACACCTAACAAGCAATGCCAAGTGCAATGTGTAGAATGAAGAACAGGGTATGCCACTACATGAGGTGCAAGATTTTTCCTTCAAATGTAAGTGCAATCATTCCTAAATGAAAATCTAAATACAACTCTCATCCAAGTGATCCAATGCAAGTACCTCCTCAGATCCATATGCAAAAAATGCGACTACTTTTTATTTTCAATATAAAAGAATGAAAATGCAAGAAAAGTCACTAAAGCTCTCAGTCTCTGCAACAAGTATAAAACACAAGCCTAGCAAGACACCAAGACAAAAAGAGTAATGCACTAATGGAAAGACAAAAAGGAGATAAATGACTAGAAAAAAGCTTAAAAAATAAACTAAAAGAAGTCTCTGGTTAGAAATAGAGGGTGTATACAAGCACCATAAGCATCCAAGAAGACACAACAATCGTCAGAAATCACCCAACAACACTTAATCCTCCAACTAAGGCTCAAAAATAAATCATACGTGAATGTTCTCAGTAAAAGAACGTACATACGCGACTGTTCAAGGAAAATCGAAATGTATACGTGGATGTGAATGTAAAACCCACGTACAGGAAGAAAAAGGAAGAAAAATAGGGAAACCAGACAAGCTAAGCCCAAATTTACTTCTTCAAGACCCTACTGGGAAAACATTCCCCCATACCCGACACCGAAATAGAGAAATCAAGAGCAATTCAAGTACAATGAATACCAAAACGTCAAATAAAAACAACTAGGAACTATCCCCAGCGGAGTCTCCAATTCTATTATAGAGAGAAACTTCCTATGGCTTGGGGGTACCACAATAGACATATTGACACCAAAAATCAATCTTTCCCAATATGCAAAAGAAACCAAACATCTAACACTAAGGGATATCAAATCATACCTTGTTCTGGATGATTGAAGTAGATCCACGTTGAGATTTTCCAATTCACACTTGCGTTAGCAATTCGCTCTCAACAACAACAAACAAGACAAGCATGATCTATATTAATGTGTTAGACCTACTCTAGCATATATATTCAACAATGTATAAGCAATTAAATACATCCATGGATACAATGTTCATATTCAAATGCACATTAATTGGACAGGAAAATATATTTCTATTAATAAAATGAGAGGTTACAATAGTGATAACCTATGTTGGCAGGTCTATGAATCGAAGAAACCGAGTCCTCCATCTCTCTATAGCAAGCTCACAAAGCAAAGACAAGCTTGGGAAGAATACAAAGTGCTCCAAAGGGACAAAGGGATGCAGACTCAAGTATAAGCAAACTAAGGCAACAATGGACTATAGTTTCTTTGCTCTTCAATTCCTCCCATTCAATGTATCAAAGGGGTTCCTTATATAGCACTCCAAAACAATAATTGAGGGTCACATTCGAGAATTATCAAGGCATTTGGAAGGCCAAGAGTTAGGATCTTCGGACTCATATGAGAAAAATTCCAAAAATGTTTGGTCTTATGCACATATCCCGATGTATGTAGGTTTGAGGTCAAAAGTCGCGTGTACACGCGAGTATGGGTTAAAAAGTCATGTACAACAATAAACAGGGTTTTTTAGGGATGATCTTGGAACATCAAAGGATAATATAAGTCCATGGGGTGTAAAGATTCTACAGAGGGACAGGGGAGGCCATAAATATGTGATCAATCGTGTGTGGTAAAATCAGTTATAAAAAAGTCCATTGGGTATTCCCAGGAGGCCACAACAACAATAATGTCATCAAGCGACCCTATAGGTTTCATAGTTCTCTTAGCTTCTAGTTCCGAAATTGTTGGAGTAGGTTTGAGCATGTTATGTAATTGTAATGCCTGGAAAGTAGTCATGGAAATAATGTTAATTTCTCCCTTGAAATCAATCAATGAATTTCCTATAGAAACATTATTAATAGATACAATTAAAATAGGATTTTGAGGATATGCAAATTTTGGGAGGAAAGCCTGATCTGATATATAATTAGGTTGGCCTAACATGTATGACAAATGGATCTTTTCATTTTCTCCCAGGTTTCTTGAAATAGATCTCCCTTATCATCTTGGAGTAAACAGGGAAATCCATAATAGACTGAAGCAAAGGGTTTTGAATACAAATATTCCTCAGCTCATTTTCAAAGTCAAACTGAGGTCGTACCACTGGTTTTTCTATTGAAAGTCTCTCTGGATATGGAGGGATTCCTGGTGTTTGTGGTTGAGTTGTTTGCTGCATTTCAGGCGTTTGAGCATTACTCAAGACATTAGGATTTCTTTTCTTTGCTTGGTTCTCAGTTTCTTCCTCAAACTCTTCATGAATAATAACAACAAGGGGTGTTTTGTTTAAAGTTCTCCCAAACCTAAGTTGTATTGTGGAAAGGGGTTTGGGGTGAGTGAGTTGCGCAGCATTGCGGCAGCTACAAAAAATCATGCGGTACCATGCAAGGGCATATTGGCGCGATAAGCGGAGGAATAACCGCTTTTTGAATATTTTATGTATATTTTGACCAAGTTTTGTTGCAATAAGTCACCAGCAGTTAGGAGTCAGTTAGTAGTGGACCCTTGATGTAAAGGCATAATCCTATTTATAGATCTATTTTGGGGCAATTGAAGAGAGTCATAGGTGAGCGGTCGTGAGTGATTGTATGTGCGATTGTATGGGATAAGATCTGTTGCTATCTATTTATGGAGAATTTTCTATCTTAACTGTTATTTTATTCAGGCTTCTTCCTGGTGTATGCGGTCTCTAGTTTTGGAGAAGAATTATGTAATGCGGTATATTTGTGCAAGATTAATATATGATGCAATGAGTATGGATCAATTCTTGTCTATTCTTATAGATATGTTATGATGTTGTGACTCAGTTTTGTTACAATGACATAATATAGATGCGATTCAGTCTCTTCCTGCTATATCAATGCGATCTGTTGTTTTTAAGTTGATGCAATCTATGTTTCTGTAACTGTTTGATATGCTATGGTGTTCCATACATAATGATGCGATATTGTGATATTGTGTGATGGTTGCATAAGTTATGGTGTCCCTCAGTCAGATCCCCATATCCTCCTCTCCCATTGTCGAAAACTTGGTTCTGACAGATCTCCCTTGGACGCCTCGGGTGAGACCTCGTCTGCTCTGTAGACATTGCTGGGCAGGGTAAAACCTATCTAGGTTGGTGCTTAGGGAGATTATGTTGCAAGGTGTCAACAGAGTGGGAACCCTCGTCGACAAATATTTGTTGGTGGGCTTCGCCAACAAATGGTTCCATTGTCGGAAGCAAGTTGCAAATAGGAGGGGTATATGTTCTGGCATTTGACTTGATCATAGATCGAGGGAAGGTTTGATCTAAATTTGTGGGAGTATGCTGAAGGCGAAAACCAGAATTCTAAGCTATCGACAGGCGACTGGTTGGATAGATATATCCACGATGGTGCTCATGAATGGTTCTTTTGTGAATTCCCTGTGCTCTTGCATGAATGGTTGGCAAAGTTTGCTAAGTGGAACACAAACTTTCAAGGAGGAGAGCCGACATCCTGGACCCCAGAATTGATCCAGGCGCTGCAAGAAACCATCAAAAAGGCATTGCGGGTAGTTGAGATATGGTTGGATAGTATCTTAGAAGGATACATCATTGAGTTTGCCGTTGATACTAATAAATCTTTTAGTGAAGCAGAAAGGGAGTTTTTCAATGGACCTCGAGGAATATTCGTATTGTCACTACAACTGTCAATGAAGCAACTAGTCTATGAAAAGGGTATCCTAAAGATGGACCAAGAGTAGTGGACTCTGGTGTGTGGAGGATGTAGGCACTATGACAAAAAGGGGGGAAATGCATAAGGAATTAAGGGGTAGATGGGCATGCGTTCTGGTGAGAATGTAAAGGTTGATGAAGAAACAAGTGGTTGTATGAGGGGAGGAGCGAGGTTTCAAGAAAAGAGGCATAGGATGGCAGAAGGTCCCACTGATGTCAAAGTGCGATGTCATGAAGAACAACCACATGGGACGAAGTGACCTTTTTGTGATGATAAGGACATACAGGCCCAGGCTACACCTAGAAGAATGACAAGATTGAACCCCAACAGTAACGTGTCTACTCTTTCGTGCACTACTCCACCAAAAGGAAGGAACATTCATTCTACATCGACTTTCCCGACGTGTCAACAATAGTATAGTAATAGAGCACCAGTAGGAGGAAGAAGGTACAGAATGGCAGGAGATGAAATAAAGTTTCCGATATTCAATGGAAATGGCACTGACGATCCAGAGCAGTACTGGTTCTTCAGTGAAGTGATCTGGACTGCTCGACAAACTATCGATGATGATGTCAAGAAAAGTCAGCTAGCCACTACTTTGAGGGGCCGCGCATTGGAATGGTTTATGATATTCACATGGGTACCTTAGGGAGGTACTGCAAAAACATTGGACAAGATCATAACAGGGATATTTGAGGAATTTAAGAAGCCGAAGTCCAAAGCTCAGTACATTACTGAATTAAAAGAGATCAAACAATTCCCCAATGAAACAATTTGGGATTTTGATCAGCGATTTAAGACATTGATGGCTCGGGTTATTTTTCAGATGAGCGATGTTCAGCATAAAGAATGGTTTATCGCAGCGCTTGTCCTGCATATCCGATAACCATTAGTGCAGTAAAATATTGCGACGCAGAGCAAGGATTTGGAGACCATGATGAAATTGGAGGCATCACCAGTAGGGGAAACCGGCGTTGGAATGAATCAGATTCAGATGCAGCTAGCCAATTTGACACTGCAATTATAAGACATTAAAAAGGCCAAGGAAGATCGTGATGATCTTTGGTGCACCTGTTGCCATGCAAGCAGACATACTAAGGATACCTGCCTGAAACTTTGGAATTATTTGTTGTCAGGAGCCCCTAATCCATTGAGTGGTGCTGGTGCATGATGGTGTCGCATATTCCAAGTCTATGGGTATCGACACAAGAATTGTGATTACATGTAGAAGATGGTTACCAAAGAAAAAATTTTGTACTGTACATTTTGTCAGTCAGTTGGACATGACAAAAAAAAATGTCGTGCTTATGATCTGCTCCATGAAAGGATGTACGATTCATACTTTGCGAAAGGAGAGGACCCCCAGATAGCGCAAGCACAGCCGCAAGTAGTACAAACAACATCACAGGTACCGTATACACCACCACCTCCATTGCAGTTTGTCCTTGCGCAACCACAACAATAGTTTATAGCTCAACCACAGTTCGCACCACAACCAAAAATGGTGGTACAACCACAGTATAACCAAGCACCACGACTCCAATATAATCAACCACAATATGTCCAGCAGCAACCTAACCCACCGCAACAACAAATGGCCGAACTGTAGTTTCAGTAAGGAGGAGTTCGAGGAGGATTCCATGGAGGGTTCAGAGGTCAAGGAGGAGGATTTGGCCATGGGGGAGGACAAGGTCATGAATTAGTCCAGTGCTACACCTGCAGGGTATTTGGGCATTACCAGAGGGATTTCCCTCATGCGCAGTGCACATACTGTGTAGCTAGCAATCATAACGGTTGAAATTTTCCCTCAGTTGATTGAAAAATGGCAGGCAGGACAAATTCCTCAGTTACAGAATGCACAGAATCAGAATCCGCATGCATTCTAAGTACAAAACCAGCCGATAATGTAGAACCAGGTCCCACCATAGAATCAAAATCAAAACCCACCTCAGACACAGAACCAACTAATGAATCAACCATTGAATTAGAACCCACCTTTGAACTAGGGATCGACAGTTGCCACTATTAAAGACGAACCGTGGATGAAGGATGTCAATGTTGGGATTGTCACTCACCCTGGTGTGACAAATAGAGATGATGGAACATGGATACGAGTTCGGCTCACTGGTAAGAAGAAGATCGCATTTGATATTGTGACAGAGAAAGATACCTTCTTTGACGCAAAGAACAAAATTAGGATAAATTTGGGTAAGTTACCAATTGTTGATATGCCATTTCTTTCGATCCATTTGTAGAGACAGGACCATCACGGCAGCATGGTACCCAGTGCAATTTATTTGAGAGTTTTCTATCGCTAGAGAGGGACTCAGACGTCCTTTTCAAGCTTGAGACATTATTGCACCTCCCGAATAAAACAGTGAAGGATTCCGCTATGATTTCCTTGGAAAAAAGGAAGACCAGCAAGGAGATGAGGATGAATGTCCAGATTGGAGATTATGAGGTTGACTTGGTCATTTTGGACCTTATATCAGATGTAAATATCCTAACAGAGCAAACTTGGAAATTGATGGGAAATCCAACATTGGGATGGTCACTGGTACAGCTACATTTAGCAAACCAGGTGAAGGTTCAGCCCATTGGTCATGTTTCAAACTTTGTTGTCGACATTGAAGGTATGAAAACACGTGCTGACTTTGACATGATAGAAGTTGTAGGAGATGGTGGTTCCTATCCCATGCTACTAGGAATTGGATGGGCTAATGATAGCATGGCAGTTATCAACTTCAAAAAACATGTTATGACTTTTGAAAACCAGGGTGTTAGGGTCATTGCTCCTATGGACCCTTAGGAAGGATGACGATATATCGAACCAGCAAAGGATGAAGTCGGGAGAAGTTGGGATCATGCTTATAACATCTTCAAGGACTATATCCATCCTACTGTCGATGGCAAACTTGGATGGCACAACGCAAGTTCTGCATCCTTTGACTCTGATGATGCTATAGAAAATTGGCAAAATCAGTTGCATGAGGTATCATTCAGAAAGTGCGGGTTGATTACACAGACTCTCTGACATGTTGCGATTGAGACTGTCGAGTTGCCCATTTATGAAGGAATGCCGGGACTATCTGAGTTCTTTCAATGATTTGAAGAAAAATTGTTTGATCCGCAAAGGATATTGGCTCTTGATGTTGCACTAAAGGCTACTTCGAGTTGATGGTGGGAGACACACAAACAGACGATCCATGACTAGGAGCAGTGCCACGGGTTGATGATGGTCTGCTTTGGTGACGTAGAGGTCTATCATGCTGGGAGATATGATGGACAAAATGACCCTACTAGTCATTTGATCAAGTGTCAGACGTTATGGACATCGCAACACAGAGATAAGTGGGTTCACGCTTTTGTTCATACTCTAGAAGAGATGCCAATATCCTGGTATGTGGTAGTAGAATTGCCCAGAACCATTACCATTTGGGAGGAGTTGTCAGTTTTCTTTGTGAAAACGTTTAGCTTCCAGGATGCCAACCCCGAGGTATGTAATGCTTTGCACATTAGCTACGACGTAGTACTAAAAGTCATCCCTATTGCATACCCCATTGATCCTCATGCAAATTGATCCATCCAATCCATGATGATGTTCTACAACTTGTCTGGGAAACTTGAAGATGATGACGAGCTACGGAATGTTAATATTCCAGAGTCCGAAGGAAGCCATGGTGTTGCAATTCTTGACATACTGACGGACTCGATAAACCAACCGTTGAGGATTCATAAAGTTGACATTGGGATGATAGAGAATCCTAAATTTGCTAACGTCGGAGACTATTGGGGCGAAGAGACGATGGCCAAAATTACAAATCTACTACATGAATTCCAAGACCTTTTCCCAACATGATTTTAAGAGATGAAGGGGATACTTAGTGACTTGGGGAAAATGAAGATTCCACTCAAACTATATGCAAAACCAATACGTAAGAGGCCGTATAGACTGAACCCGTGATACAAGGATCGCATGAAAGCTGAGATCTATAGGATGCTCGATGTTGGGATCATTGAACTTGTAGAAGAATTAGAGTGGATAAGCCCAATGGTGGTCCAAGATAAGAAGACTGGTGAAATATGCATTTGTGTTAATCTGAGAAAGTTGAATGATGCATGTGTACACAATCCATTCCTAACCCCTTTCACAGATGAAGTCCTGGAAGGTGTAGGTGGCTAGGAGGTATATTCCTTCACAAATGGATTTTTTGGGATACCACCAGATCCAGATTGTGAAGGAGGATCACCATAAGACTACATTTGTCACTGAGTGGGGTTGTTTCCAATATACCGTCATGCCATTTGGGCTGAAGAATGCACCCACTGTATTCTCTTGTGTAGTCATCATTATATTTAAATATTTTATTCAAAAATTCCTGTAGGTATATATGGATGACTGGACCGTCTATGGCTTGGTTAAAGACCATTTGGACAATCTGCGATTGATGCTAAAACGGTGTCGGTAGCATCAGATTGCATTAAATTCAAAAAAATGTATTTTTTGTGCACTCTTTGGCATGCTACTTGGGAACATTGTATGCAATTAGATCTGTTGGTCAATCCGGAGAAGATTGCACTGATCCTTAGCTTACCACTGTTGATGAATGTAAAGATGCTCCAAGTGACACTGGGAAATACGGGCTTCTACCTCAAGTTTATCAGAGGATATGCTATGATTACCACTCCCATGGAAAAGCTGTTAAAGAAAGATGTTGCATTTGAATGGACTCCGAAATGTCAAGGAGGCTTCGACACCCTGAAGGAAAAGATGGCCTCTGCACTCCTTAGCTTACCACTGCTGATGAATGTAAAGATGCTCCAAGCGACACTGGGACATATGGGCTTCTACCTCAAGTTTATCAGAGGATATGCTATGATTACCACTCCCATGGAAAATTTGTTAAAGAAAGATGCTGCATTTGAATGGACTCCGGAATGTCAAGGAGGCTTCGACACCCTGAAGGAAAAGATGGCCTCTGCACCAATATTGTTTTTCCCTGATTGGAATAAAGAATTCCATGTGCATGTTGATGCCTCTCCTACTACACTGGGGGTTGTTCTTGCGCAGCCAGGTGAAGGCGACTTGGATCATCCAATAGCATACGCCAATAGAAAGTTATCATTTGCTGAACGAAATTATACCACGACCAAAAGGGAAGGACTGGTGATGGTTTATGCTCTGAAAAAGTTCGGGCACTATTTGTTGGGAGGAAATTTCAATATGTTCACTGATCATTCTACTTTACAGTACCTAGTCAATAAGCCTGTGTTGGGGGGAGAATCTGTAGGTGGTTGCTTTTGTTCCAAGAGTTTGATTTTGAAATAGTAGTAAAGATGGGATGGTTGAATGCTGGCCCGGATCATCTATCACATGTTGAGAATGGTGAAGAACCAACCAATATTGATGATGGATTTTTAGATGCACAATTGCTTCAAGTTGAAGTCACAGATGATCACTATGCACCAATAATTCAGTTTTTGTCTACTAGTGTCGCCCCAGCAGACATGTCGATTAGCCAAAAGGAGTAGCTGGTCATAAAAGCCTCTGATTTTCAACTCATTGCTGGAAAATTATATAAACTTGGACCGGTTGAAATATTGCAATGGTGTGTCTTACCACATAAGCAGGGTCCCATTTTAGAAGAAGCACATGTCAAAATCATGAGAAGTCACTATGGAGGCCATGCTACTGTATGAAAGGTGTTGCGCACTAGGATATGGTAGCCCACAATGCATAATGATTCCGTAGACTATGCAAGGAGCTGTGATGTTTGCCAACGGGTTGGTAAACCATCGTGGAGGGATGAGATGCCGTTGGTGACTATGAAACCATTTGATAAATGGGTTGTAGACTTCATGGGTCCTATCAATCCGCCAGGTAAGCGCACTGACACCCGCTATATTATTATTGCAACTGACTACCTGACTCAGTGGGAGGAAGCTGCACCAGTCATTGATTGTACCACTGCGACAGCAGTACGGTTATTTTTTAGAACATTGTGACATGATTTGGGTGTTTTAGAATCTTGATGAGTGACCATGGCACTCACTTTGTCAACCGAATGGTAAAAGCACTAACTGAAGAGCTCCAAATGCAACATAAGAGGAGTACACCATACCATCCATAGGAAATTGGTACTATTGAGTCCTTTAACAAAATTTTGTAGACATCACTGACCAAGGTATGCAATGATAACCACGATGACTGGGATTTAAAAATTCTTGCAATTCTATGGGCCTATCGCACTACTTGCAAGCAGCTAACAGGTCAGACACCATTTAAGTTGGTTTATGGGCAATAGGCAGTCATGCTTATGGAGTATATTGTCCCCATCTTGCGTATTGCCGTAGTGATAGGAATGGATGATGCAGAGGCATTAGAAGAATGTGCTGCGCAATTGAGTCATCTTGAAGAAGATCGTTTCATCGCAGGCTTCCAACAACAGGTAGTGAAGGATCGAGAGAAGGAATGGCATGATCGTCGTATTAAGCATAAACAGTTTGCGATAGGAGATCTGGTGCTGTTATACGACAGTAAGTTCATCAAGCATCCAGGTAATTTACGAATGCACTGGTTAGGTCCCTATCTTGTTTAGTCCATTACATCTGGCGGTGTAGTTCAGTTACAACAATTAGATGGCGCAATGTTGCTGAAGCTCATTAATGGGAGTTGCTTGAAGCCCTACAGAATAGGGATAGCGATGCACACCACATGAAGTATTGAGAAATTAAAAAAAATGAAGATTTTATTTCAGCAGCACAAGGCGAGCCCCAAGGGAGAGGCTGCACAAGGTTAAAATTGTTAGTGGTAGTTGGTTGACCAGTTACAACAGTTGCATGGCTGTGGGGTGGTCAAATCAAGTAATAAATGTAGGTAGTTAAACCAGTTGGCTGGTGGTGCTTGTTGAAGTGACCTGTATTAATGGGTGATTCGACTGTTAGAAGCATAAGATCATTGGTGGATTTGGCATCATTAATACCCGATTTGGAAATAACAGTGAAGTTAGATTTGGTAATGATGGATTTGGATTGGAAGTAGCTATAAGACACAGTGTGGGATGCATCAGATGGTATTCTTTAGTTGCGTGACCAGAGGTAGAAGGTGAATTCTGTGTAAAGTGTTGAGTGAAGTGTAGTTCGAGCTGTTGAGTGTATTTTCAGGTTTTGAGGGGTAAGGGATGTTGAGCGGCCTTTACGCTATTGAAATTTCGAGTGAGTACGAGTCCCCTGTTCGGCCCACGGCTGTGGAAGAAGAAATCATGAGTATTCCAGTGATTTTGTCATCCATTCCTAAGTGAGAGAGGCAAACTCAGAGACCCAATCCTATGCCACTAGAGGAGAGGCACACTCGCACGTTTGCGAAGATGCAGGGAGAAGGTACTGCACAGACTAGGCCATCGAGCTCAGGATATTTTGAGTCTGCGGCACCCTAGGGCATCTTGGTGCATGATATTTTGGGATACATCACTCCTACATGTCCAAGAGCCAAGCCATGGTAGATGTTGAAGAATCAAAAGTACCCTCCCAATTTTCCAGCGTTGCCAAAAAAGATGACGTGCTCAGTTGACATCATCCCTGCATTGATCAGGATCAAGTTCGACGATCATGACTTGCTTTTACTTAAGGATGTCTAGGAAAAACCATATGAATCCATCCCTACTGCACCTGGTGGCCCCATTCAGCAAATTCTGAAACCATGGGCCAGTGGGTTAGACAATTCTGGGTTATTGGGGCTCATCAATATGACCCATTTTGGTCATTTGAATGAAGCACATGCATGTGTGAAGCAACTGTTGGTGTGTTTCCATGGAGGGATGATTTGGATGAATACGCTAATCCCTGTCACCGTCGACTTGATTGCAAGCATTACTGGTTTTCCTAAGGCTGGGGAGGACCCAACGCAATATATTCATGGAAGAGATACGGATAATAAACTTGTGAAGAAGTTGAAGGAGCACTTCGGTTTACAATGGGATGGTATCTCTTATTGCATTGACAGTATTAAATCCTAGACGGTGTGCATTGGCATAAGAATTATGGCCAGCAAGGTTGTTCACAGCAATTGACCAGTCTAATGCAATTTGGGTGTTGTCGCCTGTGCCCAGAAATGTGCTGATGGGGTACAAATGAATTGGTCTTTATTTTTGTTGAATCAGTTGCTTGAAGATGTGCTTGCTGCTCAGACTAGGAGGCCCTTTTCTTATAGTTGGTTGTTGATTCTTATCACTCTTATTTCTTGGATGGAACATGAAGACTACCAACCAATGGCGGTTGAGGCAGTCAAGTTTTTTTGCAGTGCCCCCTATCAGAACCTATGGTGGGTCGAAGAGCCCAATAGCCAAACAGACTATGCTATTCATTTCTGGATCTATTGGGAAGCACTACAGGATGCCACCATTGATGTTCCTAGAGTTTCTCCCTATGTCGTGGCTAAGTATCAGTGGATCCTTCGGTTTGCTATTGGACCCCACTCCATTCATATTCAGGCTAGGCAGGACCCTAATCGGCAGTGGCTACCATTTCCTTATAAATTCACCACAGAAGAGATGGATGCTATTATGCAAGACTGGCCAGGGGACTGGTGTGTCCCAATGAGTCAGGAGGAGTTAGCTAAGGAGTTGCCCTTAGATGTCCCTGAAGAACCTGTCCCATAGGAATTGAGAACCCATGAATCCAATAATGAGTTATCGATAGATCTTGAAGATGCAGCACAGCGTATGCAGGAGGAGACTAGCACCAAATGGCGTCAGGAGTACGAGGCAGGAAGTGGTACCAAATCAGGGATGGAAGACCAGCTGCAGCGGCTTATCAAAGCTGTCACTGATTCATCTACAACTGCGACTACAACGATCCACAAATCCAACCATGAAGAATTTGGTGTAGTAAGAAATAGACTAGAGTCCATTTTCGATATTGTTTCCAAGAAACCATCAGTAAGACCTCTGTTGCAGGATAACCCATTGATCAGCACTGAGCCCTAGGCTAGGAATGTGCGAGTTACCCCGACTGAAATCAACAACGGGAATGAAGAAACTCACCAGCAGCTACACCCAATCTAGAGTGTGACTTTGGATTTGAACAAACTATCAGCTATAGAGTTGGTTGAGTTGCAGCATGGTGCCGCACTAGAGTTGGAGGCATAGAAAAAATATTTGGCAGAGGGCTATGTCAAGTCCTGGATTACCGCTACAAAGCTACAGAAATAAGTAGAGGAGTTGCACCAGGTCTGCGTGTAGTTGGCAGAGGAGACATTACAAGAAATCAACCATTTGAAGGCGACACAGGCCAAGTTATAGCGAAAGGCTGCTGAAGATGTTATTGATCTCAAGAAGGTGCAAGACCGCCTGATTGTTGAGAAAGCGTAGCTGTGTGCCCGGTGCAACGAAGTTGAGCGAGCTATTTCTAATTCCTTCCAGAACATTTTTGACAATACCATAGGGCTCACCCTAGTAAAAAATGCCAAGTGATTGGGGAAAACTCTGGTTCAGCTTCAGGACAATAAATTTTTGCTTCATGCCCAGGTACAACCCACAACGCCGCCAGAGCAGGTTATGGAGCAGAAAACCTCCATTGAAGAAATTGCCACTCAGTTCGGCACCATGGAGCAAGAGGCTAAAAATATCCTGGAGGAAACCACGCAGTTTTGGAAAAGTATCATTATGGATGAGCAACTTGATCAACTGACTGCATACATGCAAGAGGCAGAAGGTCAGTTGACAACCTTGAAGACATCGCTGATGGTGTAGATCACTTGGGCCAAAAAACTGAAGGATCTGTAGTAGCGAGCTGCTCGTGCACAAGAACACCAACAAAAGCACTGCAAGCAGCTTGAAGAATTCCAAGAAATCGATGGCCAGTTGGCTGTTAAGGCCATCGCCATGCTCTAGGCCATTTAAGAGAATTGACAAATGGTCGACAGTAAGGCTAGTGAGGAGCACCCCGTCCAGTAAAGTTTGACTAATTTTCAAAGTATTGCTAGTAAAGTCCAGCTGCATGTCCATGAAATTCCGTAGCAATTTGAATATTTTAAGGACAAGACTTCGACACACACCCTGTTGACTTGATGTGGCTCGAGGGTGAGCCAAAAAACTGTGTTGGGGACCCGTTAGCAAGGGGTTTGGGGCGAGCAAGTTGCGTATTATTGTGGAAGCTACGCAATCTCACGTGGTACCACGCAAGGGTAGATTGGCACGATAAGCGGAGGAATAACCACTTTTTGAATATTTTATGTATATTTTGACCAAGTTTTGTTGCAATAGGTCAGTAGAGGTTAGGAGTCAGTTAGTAGTGGACCCTTGATGTAAAGGCATAAGCCTATTTATAGATCTATTTTGGGGAAATTGAAGAGAGTCGTAGGTGAGCAGTCATAAGTGATTGTATGCGATTGTATGGGATAAGATCTGGTGCGATTTGTTTATGGAGAATTTTAACTATGATTTTATCCGGGCTTATTCTTGGTGTATGCAGTTTCCAGTTTTGGAGAAGAATTTTGTAATATGGTACATTTGCGAAAGATTAATAGATGATGTGATGAGTATGTCCCAATTCTTGTCTATTGTTATAGATCTGTTATGATCCTGCGACTATGTTTTGTTACAATGACATAATATAGATGTGATTTAGTCTCTTCCTGCTATATCAATGCGATCTATTGTTTTTAAGTTGATGAAATCTATGTTTCTATAACTGTTTGATATGTTATTGTTAACACCCAAAAATGGTTAACTACCTCATCTACCCCATTTCATGGCTCATTCGTCCATTTACCTACCATATTTCCCTGAAAATCCCACTAAAAG
>LPNX010454549.1:99256-121855 GCA_001517045.1 Pseudotsuga menziesii
TTATGATGTTCCATGAATAATGATGCGATATTGTGATACTGCGTGATGGTTGCATAAGTTATGGTGTCCCTCCGTCAGATCCCCATATCCTCCTCTCCCACTGTCGAAAACTCGGTTCTGACAGCTCTCCCTTGGACGCCTCAGGTGAGACCTCGTCTGCTTTGCAGATGTTTCCAGGTAGGGTAAAACCTGTCTAGGCTGATGCTCAGGGAGATTTCATTGCAAGGCGTCGATAGAGTGGGAACCCCTATTGACGAAGCTTTGTTGGTGGGCTTCGCCAACATGTATATCCTGTATTGGAATTACATTTATAAAAAAGGTTGGGGAATGTGGTACCTAATCATTGTTAAGAGGCTGAGTAACTCTGTTGTTTGGTTTTGGAATAGTTTGGGCAGAGAGTAAGGTTGACCAAGGAGGATTTGTATTATGGTATTGTTGGAAAATTTGAGGAATCTGTGGTGTTGGCAATGATGGTGGGGTAAAACCAAATAACAATTGTTGTATATTGGTTGGATATAGAGAGTAATAAAGAGCATCTGATAGTACTTGTGGTTGTATTCCACCATAACATTGTAGCATCCAACCTTGTTGGCAAGGCTGGTTTTGTAAAGGATGAGGTTGCCAATTTGGCCAGGTTTGTGGATTCCAATTGGGTTGAGGTGGTTGCATCAAGTACTAATATTTTGGATTTTGATAAGAAGGGTTTGGATACATATTTTGAGGTCAGGGAGGCCATGGAATTATAGGTGCATAAGAATACTTGCTTGGTCTATTACCTGTCTTATAAAGATCTTGTATCTCCAACAATGTAGGGCAGTTTTCCACAAATAGAAACAATGTTAAGAGGACATTCCTTAAGAGGATGTCTCTTCCTACACTTGGGACAAAATATATGTAATGCTACATGATATTATTTTTCTAGCATCTTCTTAGTTTTCAAGGCATTGAATTGAGAGGTTAGGGTTCCCAAGATATATGTTTTAAAATTTTCCAAAAGGTTTCGTATCTCCATTCTAGTGACTCCACTATTTACTAACTTAGAGGCTCGAGGAACACTATCCCTCACACACTTTACCATTTCTTCCTTGTTACGAGAGTATTTTCTACACAATTCACAGATTTCATCAAATGACTTGTGATAGATATCACCTGAAGCCACGAGGTTAATAATTTCTATGTACTCTTCCAAAATTCCCTTCAAGAATAGTGTTCTAACAACATCTTCTTAGAGGGTATTATATTTAGATTTATAAAGAATGTAATTAAACTGCTCCATAAAGTCTTCCATAATTTCTTCTTCATGTTGCTGCATTTTGAAAATGTCATGGTGGACATCCTTAGACCTACAGTAAATACTTCTTCAGCAAGGAATTTTTCATTTCATCCCATGTCCTTATACTAAATTCTCCTAACCACATGAACCAACGAAGTGCAACATCTTTGAGAGTAGAACGAACTAAATTTAGTTTTTGGGGATCATGGAGATAGTTATAACTCTGACATAATATGTCGAATTCAAACAAAAAAGTATCTAGATCTTCAAGACGCTTTCCATAAAAGACAGGTAATGAGGATAAAGGTATGTTCTTCATATTGACATATTGTGTGAGGTCCAGAATTGGGAATCCAAAGGTTGTCTCAGTCTGTCCTTCTTTCTCTACTTCCTCTTCACAATATCCCACTATGAGTGGGTTATTGAACAAAGCATAGATTATATTTCCTTCCCTTTAGGATGATGTGAGATCCCACCGTTCTACTCTAGGCCTATTTTGGGGAAATATAATTCCCTTAGTTGGTTCTGGTGGTCTTAGGGTGGAATCTATCTAAGAAACTACATGGTCTAATATGTTCCCAAATAGTGCATTAATTTTCTCTACATCCACAATGTTTTATAGGCTAGGAACCTCTCTTATCGATGAAATTTTAGTACTCTCAGATGCCTCAGGTACTTCTAGCAGTTATTTCTGAGGTGATTTAGTTTTTGTTCCAACAGAATTTGATTTGACTGTTCTTCCAATCGTTGCCCTACAATTTCATGTGTATTACTTTCTTCTCTTTGATTACTCGTGTACCTTTCTCTTGGGTTTCTTGATGATGATGGAGTTCTATCTCCAAAAATAAAGGAATTTTGAGAACTAATCTTGGTGTATCTACCTCTACTATCCCTATGTCTCATAAAAAACTTCTACTATGGGTGAAAAAACTCTAATTAATAACTACTATATATAACAAATCAAATAAAAAATACTTAAACTGTAAATGGGTTTGAAACAACCTGTTATAATAGATGCGCAAGTTCTTACCTCTTGTCTTGTCGCCCCTTCTCATTCATCTACAGATACTAATCACAGTTAAGAGAAAAAAATACCATATTAGTAAGAAAAACATTCAAATACTATCTTACCTTTGAGAAAATCCTTGACGATGGCACCAAAAAGGTGAGGTAAAATACATCACAAATAAATTTACCTTCAAGTCAATTATCAACCAAGGTAATTAAACTTTGAGTTGCTACATTGTTTGTGTGAGGTAAGACAACCTAAGTTAATATCCTATGATAGTTTCAAGAAATGATAATTTTATTCTAATCTGCTCCTATCAATGCTAGTAGAATCATAATTTACACTATTGTTTATTCATTTAATTAAGAAATGCTGAAAATAAAGAATATAAAAATCTACTACAAAAAGGTTCAATCACTCGTTCTATGTAATCAAGAATCAAAGGAATACTTCAAAACCAATCCCAACTATTCTTAACAAGACTACTCCGTTTCTTTTCACCTAAGAAAGAAAAACTACTACTATTATTATCAGAAATCTGAAATAGTCACAACTATGTAATGAAATAGCATATCTTAGAACAGGGTCATACAATAACCATCAAAGAGATTCAGCCCGATTCTACTATATTCTACAATAGAAAACAAATTTATCAAACGTATTTAAGTTTAATAGCTTCCTACAAAATTATGTCTAAGTAAATTATAAAGAAATAAATTCATGCAATCACTCTTCAAACATTTAAGCTGAAAATCTAATCATTAACCAAGCCACACAAATCAATACCATATCTTACAATCGTCACACAATCTAGTAGCAATCTTCTTACTGTGTAATTTCAAGTCAAATGAAAGCATTTTGATCAAGGATCATTACTTAAATGAAATTTGTAAATTTAAATTCCAACACACACAGTAAACCTTTAAATCTATCTAAGTTTCCAACTAAACCCAATTTGAGCACAAAAGGAAATCCTAATATTCAAATGATGTAATTTAAAAAATATTGAATTTTACTTTCTGGCCAGAATATTCTAACCCGCGCAAACAATTTCTACATCATACCTTATTTACTAAATTAGAAAGCACTCAAAGATATTTTCTTCACCCTATTTGAAGATATAAAGATTCAATATGAACCAACTTATTTTATAAGAAAAAAAAAGAGATCTAAATATACAACATAAAACCCTAAGCGGGTGCTATCAATGCAATAGAGCAGGAGGAAATAATTTGCATGAAACCCATAACATCTAACGCCCAATCTTTTCAAACCCTTCTTGTCCTATTCTTGTTTCTGAAAACCCTTAGTAATAGTAAGCACATCAGAAGTAACCAAATGACATATATAAAAAAAATCTTGCAGTGGTCTAATTAAATGAAGATATTCATAGGTAATATACCAACACCGGATAAAGGTGGGCCCCCCTCCAAATGTTGCTCAAGTGATAATTAAAAACTTAAAACAAAATTTGATTAGCAGTTTGAGAATGTGTCACATAATAGTTTCATCTTCGTGTCTTCGTTGAAGATGATAATAGGTATTTATAGGCTACAACATGGGTCGACCCATCAAGTATTCATAACAACTATGAAAATAATAGGTGAAACATAGGCCTTTCATCAAGTGAGCATGCTCAAAATCGAGTGGATTCTCCCACATATTCGACTACAATATCCATACCACTGATAGAAAGGTTGCAGCTCTTTGAGGGATTCATATAACAACTCTTTTAGCTGCTAATATCCATGGGTATTACACGACCAATCCATAAATAAACCCTAATTTGAGCTTTCCTTGATTTTAAACATTTGTGACTTTATTGACTAGTGCTAGATGAGGTACTAGATTGGGTGCAAGATTGGGTACCGGATTGGGTACCAGATCGGGTACCAGATTGGTGGAAGAAGTCTAAAAAATAACCAAAGAGATATACCCCAAGTAATTTATTCATTAGATACAATCTTTTAAACTTATGCTTAAAAATGAATAAATAATATGGAATAATGGTAAAATTTTACCTTGTTATGAACTTCATGAAATAGCCTTCAAATCCATGGAAATGATGTCTAAATAGATGATAGACATGATGAAATTCATTTAAAAGACTTAGGTTCATTATTTGTTGTATAGGTAAAATATGGCAAAATAGGGGGCCATCACTAATCTAAGGAACTTAAGCTGAAAATAATTTTCTAAAAAAAGACCTAGGGTAGAACTATGATACAAATCCAGTGCTAACAGTATATACAAGAGTTTGAGGTTACAACCATGAAGAAAGTACTTTCACATGGCCATAAACCATGAAGAAATTAGTTTTACATGGCCAAATGATAAGTATTGTCTACTACATCTATAAAATTTATGATAAAGTTTGAAAGTATATAAAAGAGTTGGAGGTTACAACCATGAAGAAAGTAATTTCACATGGCCAACTCATAAGGCTTATCTATTACATCTATTCAAGTTTGAAAAGTCTATAAAAGAGTTTGTTAGTTTGGTATGGGGTTTAATTTAATATTATCATGACCCTGCACAATTAAAAGGTAGATTGGTTTTAACTTATGATAATGGCATTTAAGCTTTGAATCCTAGCAATTATAGAGTAGATTGGAGAGAACACATTCATATTTGAAATATCAAATTAGATAGTTTGAAGTTATATCAAATTAGTAGTTTGAAGTTGTTGGGAATCTAATCCTTTGGGTTAGCATATTCCCATATGTTGTATTATTGTTATTCATCCTTTTCATTAGAAAAGGAAATGATGAGTCATAAGGGAGACCAAGAGTCACCCAGGAGTCCAAGAGGCCACTTTGAATATGAACTCCAAGGGTCACTTCTCATTGTATATATGTACATTAGTTAATGAGAAGAAATGAGATTTCACGCTCATCTTTCTATTTTGTGTGGTTATCCATTATGTCAATATTGCCTTTGTGTTTGCCAATAATATTTCTTCCCTAATGGGTTCTTGACAATGGTATCAAAACTTGTTTTGAACTTGCATCCTGTGATAATCCTCCATACATTTTCATTGTTGGAAACACTAATTTATAGCATATTAATGGTTATGCACCTAAGAATCCTATTTTTGGTGTACATCATTATTCCCAAACAAATTCATGTACCTGTGATATTATCCTTAGTCATTCAAATTGCAAATTATGCTCCATAAGATTGGTTTCTCTTCCCTTTACGTCCTCTTGTGAATTTTTCTTAGTGAATGTTTCAACAAATCCAATGAGTTTCCTTTCCCTACATGAACTTTTAATCTCTCTCCCGGAATAAGCGTTGTGTTAGTTCAACATAGAATCTCATGAAGATTGTGTTTGAAGAGATCTGTTAGTAGTTGAACGACCCAATGATGCATGAACAAAGAACCTTAATTATACTGGTCATCTACCTTTTAGTCACTAGTATGTCATCTACTAGTCTCTACTACTAGCCTACCTGCCATATGCAATATTCTCCTGCATGATACAAACCTGCGTTGAGAAACGTTTTAGGTATTTTTGAATTGATGTGAGTCCACTCCAAGAGTGTTGAGACTCCATATCCCTATACAATTTCTTGTACTCAACATTTTGTGAGTCTTCTCTTTATATTATCTCCCAAGAAAACCGATTTTGGTATAATCACTGGTCATTATCCCATTTTGCAACAATTTGTCCATTCAGCTACCTATGTTTCCACACATATCTCATAATTAGTGAAATATAGTATTTGGTTAGTTTAAAATCATGATGCTATCAGTTTCTTGAGCTATACAAACTGAATAATTATGAATGTTTCCACGATAAGAAATGCCTGAAGCTATACTTGAAGCCACAATGATGTATTATGAGAATTGATATTGTATTATGATAGTTGTGATGTATTTTGAGAGCTGTGAAATTCCAAGCAGATGTCTCACTTATGAGAGTTGAGTATCCGTGGAAGATTTTGTTTTAATCTGAACATGAGCCAATTGCAAGAGAGCTAGTTGAATATTCACACTCTTATTCGGTTATGTGGAGGTAAAACTTTTTATATTATTTGTATAGAGCTTAAGTGAAAAATATGCAAACATTTTTCATTTACGTTGAGTGAAAGAGTTTTGTGAATGTTGTGTATGTTTGGACCCATGAATGGTGTAGTATATGTTGTGTGAAGTGCTTCTTATTTTTGAAGTGGATGTGATTCTCCTTCGGGTGCTCGTATCCGCTCGAATATTGCAGTTGTATATCATTGAAACAGAGCTACAACAAGAAACGTTGTTGTTTCTAGTTAGCCAACCAGCTTAGATAACATCATTTTGCATTCCATATAGACATAGTCTTGAATATTGAATTCACCTATGGAAGAGGCCATTGAGAATATCATTGGAGAAATATATTTGATGACCATCGAGTTGAAGAAATTTCTTGCTAAAAGTTGGAGTTGGAGCTAATGGAAATGAATTTCCATTTTCATCAAGACGATATTGTTGGTGATGAAGGTTCTTTATGTTGTTCAGGAAAACACACCCTTATAACCTAGGGTCTCTGGGGTTACCAACTTACTAAGCTACACTTGCATACAATCAACTATTGTTACAGCTAATTTTACCACACATGTATGGCCTTCCTTGTCCCTCTGCAGACTCTTTGGATCCCATGGAACAATTTTGTGCCTTTGATGTTTCCAAGATCATCCCTAAAAACATGCATTATTTTCCATATGCGACTTTTCAACCTATTCTCGCGTATATACGCGGATATGACCCTCAAACCCGTGTACATCAGGATGTGTGCAAAATGCCAAATAGTTTTGGAGTTTTCCTTGATGTGGATCCGAGTCACTTGTCTCTTGGCCTTCGATATGCCTTGAGATCGCTCAGATTTGACCTTCCATTACCCCATTGAAGCACTATATAAGGAACCCTTTGGATACATTGAAGAGAGAGGAATTGAAGAGCAAGAAAACTATAGTCCATTGTTGCCAGAGCTTATACTTGAGTCTGCATCCCTTTGTCCCTTGGAGCACTTTGCGTTCTTCCCAAGATTGCCTTTGCTTGTGAGCTTGCTATCAAGAGATGGAGGATTGAAGTGCTGAAGGCCCAGGTGGACAACTCAGTTTCTCCGGTTCATAGACGTGCCGACAGAGCTTGTCACTATTGTAATCTCTGATTTATATTAATAGAAATATCTTTTCCTGTCCAATAATGTGTATTTAAATGAATATTGAATCCATGGATGTTTTTAAATTATTGTATGTTATTGATTGAATATGCTAGAGTAGGTCTAACACCATTATATAGCATGATTGTCTTTTTTGTTGAATGTTGAGAGAGCAAATTGCTAATACAAGCGAGATTGGGAAAGCTCAACGGGGATCTACATCAACCATCCGGAATAAGGTATGTTTCGAGATCCTTTAGTGTTAGATGTTTTATTTATCTTGCATATGGGAAAGGATTGATTTCTATGGTAACTCTATCTGTTGTGGTACCCCAAGCCATAGGAATTTTTCTCTGTAACAGAATTGGCGACCATACTAGGGAGTTCCTAGTCATTTCCTTTGCGGGTTTTTATCGGCATTCAATGTTCTTGAATTGCTCTAATTTCTCTGTTTTCGAGTCGAGTCTAGGGGAAAGTTTTCCTAGTAGTGTCTGATAGGAGTAAATTTTGTCTCAGCTTGTCTGTTTACCTTCTTTTTTATCTGTTTTTCTTCTTGTACAAGAGTTTTGTCTTCACAGTCATGTGTAAACGCAGTTTTTACTAGAATATCCATGTATATAAGCAGGTTTTCTCCACACTATTGTGTATGCCCTAAGTTTTGCATTTTTGGGGAAGATTAAGTGTTGTTGGGTGAGTTTGGATGATTGGTGAGTCTTCTTGGATGTTCGGGTACACAGGGTACTCCCAAAAGACCGAGCACCTTGAGCAACCACTTCACACAAATAGATCACAGATCAACACACTGATGTTTCTCACATGCTTAAAACCTTCGAGAGGGAAACAATCCATGGCCCCAAACAAATAGCTACTTGGAGCAATTTATTATGCAAAAGAAAGAAAGTTACATGAGCTTCTCATAATCTATGGCTAGGGTTTTACCCCTAGCTTGTGCGAATGAGCACCTACTAAGGAGAAGGGACTCCTTAGTAGCAGTTCAGTAAGTGTAAATTAAAATGCTAAAACAGAAATATAAATTACTCTAAACATGTGCATGAAACAGAAAAACAAGATGTAAATAATGGCTTTTGTATTAATGTTACCTCCAATGTGAAGGTTGGTGAAGCCCTTTGCAGTGATCCAAGAGGGTTGCTCCAAGTTCCAACTTGCTCCTTCTCTTTCTCCAATGGTGGAAATGGGCCAAAAGGGGATCTCAAGGTGAAAGTAGCTCAAGGGTGAGCTAGGGTTTCAAGAGCTAATTTGGCAGAGTAAGGGTGCTTATGATTGTGGATGTGAAATAAGGGGTCTCCATCACCTATTTATAGTTTTTTAGTGGTGGAGTGCTGGCCCATGGTTTTGGAAACCATATGGTTTAGGGCAGTTGTATAGGGTTTTTTCCTCCTTTTCCTCCTTTTCCTCATTATTTTATATTTTTTCTTTCCTTTTTAGGCTTTTTTGATAGTTTTATGGCCTTTTGGAGGCATTTTAGGCCTTTTGGAGGCTTTTTAGTGGGATTTTTGCTATTTTAGAGGAATTTTGGATATTTTTGAAGGAAAAAGGGGTTTTTAAGGGAAATATGGTAGAAAAATGGACAAATGAGCCATGTAGTGGGGTAGATGAGGTAGTGAACACTTTTTGGGTGTTAACATATTGCCCCCTGATGTGCAAGGACATGACCTCATCGTATGGTCGATGGACATCATAATTCATAAATGGTGTTCCTAGGGTGTGGAGAAGAGAAGAAACAAACGGAAGCCCGAAACAACGATCCCGAACCAACTGCAAGAACTAAAAGTACATAACCTCAATAATGGATGAGGAATCATCTGATCATATGGACGAGGCAGCCATTCCCATGCTCGTATCAGGATATAACATAATAATAACAATGGGGTCCAAAATATGGGGACCTGACATATACATGGCCTCAAATACTAAATGAGGAAGAATCTCAATAGATGGACGGGGCGGGCATTCCCATGCTCGTATCAGGATATAACATAATAATAACAATGGGGTCCAAAAAGAGGGACCTGTAGGAGACCTAAAAAACCACTGTGGATATCATAAGGGTCCAGAAGGGACACAAATCTGGGACATACTGCTGGGATGACCATGTCTGAGCTGAAAAACTGATGTACTGGAATAACAGCAGTGCTACTGAATGTGGTACCAAAGGAACTGATGAGCTGCTGGATCAGAGTGACAAGGGTCATACTTGCAATGGTACACTGAACTGGGTACTCAAGGAAGCATGGAACTAGATGACTTCTGAATACAATCGCCAACGCAGCCCGGACATCCACGGGAACATATAACTGGGCGTTCCGAAGTGACTCACCAATGTGCTAGAGTCGGGGGAAATTCAGGGTCTTCGACAAATAATGGAAGGGATATAAATCCTGTGCGATTCTCAACGATGCAATCAAGGTGCTGAAGTCAAGCATGTGAGAAACAACTAGTCGGAGAGGCAATGATGACTCCTCCCAAAATGGTCCGTAGGCACTCACCACAGATGGTGATGGGTCCAAGGCGCAGGGGCCTCTAGGTCTATCCTCTGGAATAGAGGGGCTGTCGTCGACAGAGGGAGACCTGCAACTATCAAGGAAATGATGTTTCCTTGACAGGAGCGCGAGGTGGAAAACCGAAATGTGATAGTACTGATGGCAGGATTGATAAACTGGGGGGAATAACTGGGCAAGTAGAGTGGGTGGACTCAAACGTCCTTTGTTTAGAGTGTGATGGCGGGGATGATCGGGCAGCAGATGAAACTGACTGGTGGTAAGGGGATCATAGCTGTATTGGATCTGGGAGGGTGACTGGGCTGAGGGAGACTCAAGCTGTGGTAAAATGGTAGGAGACTGCAAAATACTCTGAAAAAAGGAAACCTAATTGGGGGTGCTGCCGAGAGGATCGATCATAGCGCCAAGAGGCACGGGGGGACTTCTTCATGGGTTAGGGAATGAGAAGAAGCGTGCATATAGAATGGTACTGTCGTGTGTATTTTACGAGCCCATGACAGTTCATGCTCGTGGTTGCTTTCAATTTTAAGGAGTCTGAAAGCAATAAGAAGACTTGGAAGAAGTGGAATGGTACTGTCGTGTGGTTTTTACGAGCCCAGGATAGTTCATGCTCGTGGTTGCTTTCAATTTTAAGGAGTTTGAAAGCAATAAGAAGACTCTGAAGGAATGGAATGGTACTATCATGTGGATTTTACGATCCCAGGACAGTTCATGCTCGTGGTTGCTTTCAATTTTAAGGAGTCTGAAAGCAATAAGAAGACTCTGAAGGAATGGAATGGTACTGTCGTGTGGATTTTATGAGCCTAGGACAGTTCATGCTCATGGTTGCTTTCAATTTTAAGGAGTCTGAAAGCAATAAGAAGACTCTGAAGGAATGGAATGGTACTGTCGTGTGGATTTTACGAGCCCAGGACAGTTCATGCTCGTGATTGCTTTCAATTTTAGAGAGTCTGAAAGCGATAAGAAGACTCCAGGGGGGTTGCTTTTTCGTGTGTTAGTTTGCAAGGCCCGAAGAAGCATAAAAGGATGCAATCAAGAACTCTTCTAACCGGTGTGACTAGAGTATTCCTTTTTCGTAATTAGTCTACCAGGTCCGGAAAAGGGTTAAACTTATACCGAACAAAAGGAATGGCCAGGAAAGGAGGAAGTGTTCAACCAAGGAACATTTATGATGACCAGGAACGAGGGTGAGGGGGAACACTAGTGGGCCTCCTTGCGGGGTGAATGAATGGTGGCAAAATAATGAAACTGTTGCAGTATGACAGGAGTGGATGGCTCATGTAAAAAGTGTGGAACAATTTGGTGGCGGCTGATGTGGCGTGCAAATCGATGCAGCAAGGTGTCGGGACACAATGTTGAAATTGTACCAAGTGAGAGCGAGAAATGATCTCAAGCATCATCATGAGCTTGGAAAAATGAATCCGGCGATATAAAAAGTGTGAAAAATGGAGAACGGCCGAGGTGGCGCGCAAACCGAGGCGACTAGTGGTGTCTAAAAAATGGGCAAAAAATGACGTAGAAAAAATAATGCAACGAGGTGACCATCGTGACGGTCTCGTCCTGTTGATTCCAATGGTGGAAACGGTGTAGAAAACGGACTCTGTATAGGTTCAGAATAGCCAAAACAAGAAAAAGGTCAATGGACTATAAATAGTAAGTGGGCCCAACATGACAAATGTCATTTGTACTATTTGACTTTGACTAGTGATCAGAGTGGACCAGAGCTGAGGTGTCATTTCTAGACGATCCAACCGGCCGCTTTCAGATCCGGGAGATACAGGTATTCCATCAAACTCATACCTACTTTTTCATTGGGTTCGGGGGGGGTGGGTAGTGGGTCACAGGGTACTATTTGCAACGTCCACGTGGGGTGGACCGCGGGTTAGTGGGTCGGAGCCGCGGTCGAGGACCGCGGGTTTCTAAGGGGATCACGTGGTTGGGGACCGCGAGTTTAGCGCTAACAGATGCGGTTAAGGACCGCCACTGTAGGTCTGATAGCCGCAGTCGGAAATCGTGGCAGGGAACCCTAAAGCTGCGGTTTTGGATCGAGCTATTAGGGTTTTTCGGGGGGAGGGGAAGGACTATTTGTTTGACATGAGTCTAACGAGTCTACTTTGCATGATTGACAGGATGCCGTAGGTTCTGTGGAGGGAGCGGGAGATACCAGATGAGATCATGGCCGTCGTCCGAGAGGATCGCCAGGTGCGGTCGGTGCTGGGGCTATTCGGACTGCTAAAGTTTGCCTAGGTACCCATGATGCGGTCAGCAGTATTGCTGCTGAACCGACTGATTAGTTTCTGGGAACCGGACATACAGGATTTCAGAGTGCAGGGTGAGAGGGTGGACCTCACCCTGACAGATGTATACTTCTTGACGGGGTTGCCCTGTCTGGGTAGGGTGGCAGACACGTAGCCGCGGGTATCCGCGGACATAGATATGGAGGACATGCTGGAGCGGTATTGTGGTCCAGAGGCTCGGGTGCATAGGAATGCACTTCTGGTGAGAGACCTGCTAGAACCAGCAGTGCAGGCCATGGCAGCATGCGTGGTGCATGTCTTGGGATCCCAGTCACTGGAAAAGGTGTCTGGGGGCCAGATTCAGCTAGTGGAGCACGTACTGGGTGGTGTTTATTACACGTGGGGCCAGATGTTCCTTACCTGCATGCAGCGACAGCTGACAGCAGCGAAGGAATATAGCAAGGGTTTTTGCTACGGTTCTTTCTTATGTGCGTTTTTTATGGAGAGGGTACCCACACTGCGGCCGTGGGTGCCGATCAGAGCAGGAGGCTTGAGGGAGCCGCGGATGGTGTGGTGGGGCGAGATGATGCACCGCCGTGGGGGCAGCGATGTTGGTAGGTACTTTACACAGGATTTGTACTTGCAGTGGCTCCAGATACCATTGACACTTGATGACTATCCATATAGAGATATGGATTACACCAGAGATCCAGAGGCACCACGGCCGCCGGGACAGGCATGGGGACCAGATGGTACGTATGGTTTGATTGCATTGTCAAGTTTTATATATGATAGTTGATTGATATATTGTTACTGACAAATGGGTGATCTGCAGATGTGGGCCCGAGGCCACCGCCAGGGCATGTGGCACGGAGGGGGATTGTAGCCGTTCCAGCTTTGCCTGGGTGGGGGGAGGTGTGTCGCCGGGATGTGGAGGGGATGCTAGAGTCTGTACGAGCACTACTAGACCATTTGCTGGTGGGGGTGACCGACGAGGGGTGGCGGGACGTCGATCTGGATGTGGTTCAGGATTGCATGAGGGCACCCCGGGAGTTCAGATCTATTGTGATTCGGGTGGCTATCTTGGCGGATAGGGCGCGGGCACAGGAGCCCGTAGGGGATGAGGATTCAGAGGCAGCAGATGTCGGTAGTGATGCAGGGTATGAATCTCATTAGGGAGTGCAGGGGACTCCCCCCGAGTTTTGTAGCTACGGCATGTATTTTATGAGGCTTTATGGATGTATAGACATTTTTTGTATAGCTGAGTACCGGGGTACTCAGGACATGTATAGCACCCTGACATGTATTTTTTGATATATATATATATGCATATGGATGCACCTTTTTGTGATGTTGTCTTAGTTGTACGGACATGGATGCGCTTTATGATGTGTGATATGTTTGTATTGCAGGTGGATGCAAGTAGTCTAGGATGTTGGGCACGTGGATGCCCCTTGTGTATTTTATGTGATGCGACATGATGTATGTATGATTAGGCTTGTGGATGCTCCTATGGATACAAATGCGGTTTTATGGTTTATGTACATGGATGCAAATGTTGATGCAATGCAGTCTTTTTGGGTTTTTATATATTTGGATGAGATGCTATAAGATAATGATGCATGATGGAGGTGTTACATGGTGTGATTGATATGCCAATCTAGGATGTTATTTTCCATTTGATCTGTGACACTAAAGTGAGCTCTTGGGACATGTGTGAATGTGATGGATTCAAACTGTCAGCTGAGTTGTTTTGTACGCAGGAATTTTCTGAATAGGCAGGGATCACACACCTGGTAGCAGTTGTTGAGCTGGGAGACAAGTAGCTGGGAGTCCAGGAACACATGAAGGTGACATATGGCCATCTGGAGGGCGGCAGTCAGGAGACCGGTCACAGCATCATACTCTGCCTGGTTATTAGTAGCGGTGCCGATACATATTCCATCAAGGTGAATCAGTTCGTTGGAAGGGGAATATAAGACCCATGCTGCAGAGGCCAGGTTGGGAGACCAGCGGCTTGCACCATAAGCAAAGCCAGTGTAACGAGGTGGAAGATGGTCCATCTGTGGGCATGCAAAAAGAACGATGAATGTAAGATTATGGTAAAGAAGGTGAAAAACAAAAAAGGGAGCAAACTGTACAATGCGGACCAATGAGGTCGCGGTTTCAGTTATGGGTAGAAACATTTAAGATACAACCCATTAAGGGGGTTGCGTAAAGGGTGGCCTTCAGAGTCGGCTAAAATGTATGCCCCCTTGCCGAGGCAAGTCTGCACAATGTAAGCGCCTTGCCACATGGACTCAAACTTTCCTTTACTGGTTTTGTCATGGGCTTGGTCATAGGCGAGGACGAAGTCCCCTTCGTGGAAAGTTCGAGGGTGAACATGTTTGTCATAACCGGCTTTGGAGCGGTTTTTGGCAGCTTCGATATTCTGGAGAGTGGCACGACGATCTTCATCGGCTTGTTCGAGGGATAATAGACGTTGCTCAAGGGGGGAGGTATCGGGGAGAAGCTCAACGGTGATATGTAAGGCAGGTATCTAACACTCGATGGGGAGGACAGACTCTACACCGTGAACTAAATGAAATGGGATAAAACCAGTGGCGGTCTTGGTGGAGGTACGGTAATCCCATAAGGCAGGGAATAGCATATGGTGCCAATTGGACTTATGCCAGTCAACAGTGCGTTGGAGTATGGTTTTTAGGATTTTGTTAACAGCTTCTACTTGACCATTCCCTTGAGGGTAGTAAGCAGAGGGAAATTGGTGTTCAAACTTGAGGAGGGTAGATAACTCACGCCAAATGGAATCTTCAAAGTGTGATCCATGGTCTGAGACCAACTTTTTAGGGACCCCGAATCGAGTGACAACATGGTTGAAAAAGAAACGGGCAGTAGTGTCAGCGGTACAGTTGAAGGTGGGCATGGCTTCTACCCATTTGGTGAAGTAATCAATGGCGACAATGATGTACTTATGGCCATTCGCAGATGGGGGTCTACACTCCATGAAGTTGATGGCCCAATTACAAAAGGGACCAACGGTGACGACTGGGTGTAATGGAGCAGGTGGTGTCTGGGCCTTGGGGGAAAAAAGTTGGCAGTTATGGCAATGCTTGACCGTAGTGATGCAATCGGTGAACAGTGTGGGCCAGAAGTATCCGGCGCGAATGACATTTTGGGCAGTGGCCATCCCTGAGAAATGGCCACCGTAGGCACCGCTATGACAATCATTAAGGACGTGCTTAGCTTCCTCGTGTGTAAGGAAACGACAAAGAATTGTGTCGACCCCTCGCCGGTAAAGGACATCTCCTAGGAGGAGGTAGCGAGAGGCCTGGTGACAGATACGATGACATCCATTATGAGTGACTTTGGCTCGGAACTTTTGCGTGCGTAGGTATAACAAGATATCACTGTACCACGGGTCATCAGATGAGATAGTGAACAAGTGATTATCGGGTAACTCATCGGAGATGGGTGGGGTCGGGAGAAAGGAAGGGAGATCAGTGATGAGCTGGGAAAGTGCAAGGGCTTTAGTGCTTTTAGGTGTTCGAAACATGAGGTCATATTCCTGGAGGATAATGACCCATTTAGCCACACGACCTTGCAGGAGCCACCGGTTTAGGAGATATACCATGGGGTTAGAGTCGGCGACGACTGTGGTATGACTAAGTAAAATGTAGTGTTGGAATTTCTGGACGAAAAAGACCACTGCTAGGGCTAGTTTCTCCTCATATGGGTAACGTAGGGGTGGGCCGGACAAGGTCTGGCTGACGTAGTAAATGACATGCTCTTGGTGTGAGGTGTCTTCTTGAACCAAGACTCCGGACACAGCATGCTTGGATACCGAGACGTAGAGAATGAAGTCCTGAGAAAAATCCGGAGGGGAGATCAAGGGGGCTTGTGTGAGAGCTTTCTTGAGGGCTTCGAATGTAGCTTCTGCCTGCTCATCCCAGACAAAGGGTATGTGGGTACGGAGCAGGTGCAAGAAACCGTGAACAGTTGTGGCATAATCAGGAACGAAGCGTCGAATATTAATTGGATCGCCCTTGCAGACTTTGGAGTTTTCGTAGCATGCGAGGAGAGGGAAGGTCTAAGATGGCTTGGACTTTCAGGGGATCAACAGTAATTCCTTTCTGGGAAACAATGAAACCCAACAATTAGCCTACCGTAATGCAAAAGACACACTTGTGTGGGTTCAAGCGGATCTGATATTTGCGACAACGCAGAAAAACTTGCCAAAGGTCGTTAAGGTGGTCGGATCGTTTTCAGGAACGAGCTGTAAGGTCATCAAGGTAGATGAACAGGATGTGGACCAAATCATGAAAGCAATAGGTCATGGCCCACTGGAATGTGGCACCAGCATTTTTTAGGCCAAAAGGCATGACGCGATAGGCGAAGGTGCCCCATGGGGTAGTAAAGGCAGTTTTGTATTGGTCTTCCTTTCGGATTTGGATCTGATTGTATCCGAAAAAACCATCCATGAACAAGAGGACTTCATGCCCCACACACGCATCGATGAGCTGGTCAATAAATGGCGTGGGGAAATTGTCTTTGGGACAGGCACGGTTTAAATCTCGGAAGTCAGTGCATACTCTAATGGTGCCTTGTTTTTTGTTAACGGGAATAGGGTTTGAAACCTAGGTGGTATAGGAAATAGGATAAATGAATCCTGCCTTGCGAAGTTTCTCAATCTCTGCTTTGACAGCTGGGAGTTTTGAGGGATGAATGGGACACTGTTTTTGACGAACGGGGGGTACATTAGGCCATGTGTCAATGTGGTGCTCTATAATGGCAGGGTTAAGACCGGGCATTTCGGTATAGGACCAGCCAAAGACATCACGGAATTCTCTGAAGAAAATGGGCCTCCTAAGGAAAATAATAAAATAATAGTTAAAATAATAAAATAATAGTTAAAATAACAAAATAATATTGATTAATTTTGGAGGAAGAAAGAAAAAAACTACTTTTTGTGTTCGTATTTTCGACATATCTCCCTGTGTTTTTACTCAAATTTTGATCGGGAGAGCTCGTTGGATGTGGAATTTTATTTTTCATCCAACGAGTACCCACACTGCATACTTTTGATGGCCCCTGCTACCCCAAAAATAAGAAATACCTGAAAAAAATGTGATGATGATGTCATCATCACATTTTTTCAGGTATTTCTTGTTTTTGGGGTAGAGGGGTCCATCAAAAGTATGCAGTGTGGGTACTCGTTGGATTTAGAATCAAATTTCGCATCCAACGAGCTCTCTCGATCGAAATTTGAGTAAAAACACAATGAGATATGTCGAAAATACAAACAAAAAAAGTAGTTTTTTTTAATGACAAATATGTCAATTCAACCATTATGGTTGACTTATTTTGTTGAAATTCTATTGGTTCTTAAATTCCAACTCACAAAAACTTATTTTGGCACGTTTTCTTATAAGGCCCATTTTAGATCCCAAATTTCCTCTAATGTGTCGACGGGGGAACGGGAGGCGAAAGATACCAAACGGGTAATCCTAAGGTTAACCCAGGGAGGCTGAGGGTAGCCATGACCGGGGAGCTAACTACTCCTGAGGGAGGGATGAGGAAAGGAATGGTATGGATGGGTGTAACACCAATGTGACTAGGTACCAAAGGGGGTTTAGGCAACAAGGGCAGTTGATTAGTAGGAGTTTGCGTGTGATGGGACAGGGTACATAGGTCGGACACGTCAATGGCGGGTGACGGGGTGGGAATAGATTGGAAGGTCGAGGTCATTGGCGCGTCTGAGTAAACTCTGGGCCCCATAGAGGAAACAAATGAGGTGGTGGGACCCGAAACAGGTTGTTCAACCATGGGGAGAACATTTTTGGGTGCCGCGGGGGCATTGGGATCATAGTAGGTGAGTTGGTCGACCTTGACCACACGTCCCTCATGGGGGAACATCATGGTACGAAAAATGGAAGAAGCAACTTCCCGCATGGCGTACATGTAGCTGTGTTCAAGTAAAAGGTTGTAATCAAGCTGTGCATTAATAACCTCGATGTCGATGAGGACGGTTTTGCCAGCCAGCTGGACGGGGATGTTAGTTAATAGGCCTTGTGGTTGAGCCGAACGGCCGTCGTAGGCTCGCAATGCAGTAGTGGACTGCTGGAGAGGGGGGGATCCCAATTTCTGCCAGATGGAGGTGGAAACGACACATGTAGAGGCACCTTCATCAATAATGCATCGATGGATGACAAAATTCCGAACGGAAACAGAAACTTGGAACGCTAAAGTGGAAGGAATGCGGGGTTCGGATTGGTCCAAATCAAATGCCATTAAATTCGAATCATTTGGATCGATATCCCCAATGGATGAGAGTAAAGTCTTGCGTTGTGAAGGGCAGTTTTTTAAGACTTCTAACACAGACATGGCTGTGGGAGATTGGGCTAAGTCATCGACAATGTTGTAGTTTGACGCAGCCCGCGCATTGGGGTTATTGTTGATACGGTGAAGCGGGAAACGAGGTGCTTTGGGAGCGCCATCTAGTGGAGGTGGAGGTATACGTAATGCCTGATCAGTGGGCTGAGCCTTAGTGGGTTTATCGGCGGGAGGGGCTTCAGGGGTGGAGCCATATTGGTTCCGCCGGGTCTGGAGGTTGACCTCATCGGAGGACATCATCAACAAGTGGTGGGTACCTGAGTCAAACATGGGTTGATCAGGAGCAGCGTAAGTGATTTGTTGTTGGGTTGGTGCGTTGGCTTGAGGGGGAGCCAACGATTGAGTGTTCACTACGCCTTGGTTTGGTAAGGGGTTTTGCAGCACCAAAGGTGGCTGCTGAGGTTGTGGGGGGTTGGGTGGTGCTTGAGGAGCCACATGCCCTTGGCGGTGGGCATCATCAACCCAAAGTTTTTGAGCTCTCTCCAAGTGTGGGAAAGCATGTGTGTAGTGGCCATAGACACCGCAAATAGAACAAGGATGGTTTGTTCGCAAATTGGGGTTTTTAGCCTGCTTGGGCGGGTGATCAGGGTTTTGATTAGCAGGGGCCGCATTATTATTATTGGGGGGATTAGGGGGTTGAATAGCTTGGTCTGTAGGTTGGTTGTTTCCATGATTTCGGCCCCTGCCGCGGTTTTGTTGGCCCTGGTTGCGTTGGTTGTTCTGGTTTTGCTGCGGGTTTTGTTGGGCGTAAACTTGCCCTTGGGCAGCAGGTGGATTCTAAGGTTGCGCAGGTGTTGGAGTAGGTTGCGGGTTTGCCGTAGGGGCTGCCTGTGGCGGGTAATAAGCGGGTTGGGCTTGTGAAGGCACAGGAGCTGGTGCATCCTGCTGGTGGTAGTAGGGCTGAGGTGCGACCGGGGGGGCGTAAGCAGGAGTCGCATGACCGAAACACTGAGGTGGACATGAGGGTCCATGGGAATGGTGGTGATGTGTCATGGGAGCATATGAGTTGGTTGCTCCAGACTGTGAGGTATCCTGCGAAAGGTCAGGGCCATGGGTAGGACGTGCTATGGAAAATGGTTGAGGATGCAAAGAGACACGGCCAATGATGCCATCGCCAGCGTGGGATTCCCCCGGCGCATCGTGCTGGGAGGAATCACCGCGAGGGGCGTCAGGTATAATGGTATAGAGATAACCCAACTGGGCATAAATGAGGTCAAATTGTTGGGCCTTAAGGATGGCCTCTTCTTCAGACTGGGGTCTTTCGGATGCCACATCCTTAGCAATGACAGGAAGAAGGGATTTGAGGAACCAATCTAGGAAAATACGATCGTCTAATTTGATCTTGCATAAGCTACGGCGTCGATGCCACTCATGAATGTGGGTAGCCGTGTTTTGTCTACATGATAGAAGGATCTCAATGCCCGCGTCATAGCGGACAGGTAACTGGAAGAACTGCAGGAAGGTTGAGGCAAGGGAAGCAAAGGTGTTATTGGTTCCGTGGGGTTGCTCAATATACCACTTGGCTGCAGAGCCAGTGAAGGTGCGCTATAAGAGATGGAGGCGAATAGAGTTGTCCACTATGGAGTTGGAGGAACACCATAGATGGAAGGACATAATGTGGTTTTGTGGGTCCTCACCTGCCTTGCCCTCGAACTTAGGGATGTCAGAGGGGAGCTTGGTGGGCATGTGAGGCCACGCAGGGTCATGTCGGATAGGGTCGTTGGTCAATCTGGCTAGGTCAGGCAGGTTGAGGCTAGCCATGAATGGAAAACTAGAAGAAGGATGTGACACAGTAGTGGGTTGGACCAAGTTGGGGCCAATGCCCCCAAGTGGAGGGGTAATGTTAGGGAGGTTTCCCCCAAGTGGGGGAACTAAGGTGGTATGGGACGGTCTTGCACCGCCATGGGTAGTGTGAGCCACTAATGGAGTGGGAATAGGTAGTCCCGCTGCGGGAATAGGTGCCGTGAGGGGAATGGTAGATGGGGGCCCCATGGAGGGCGTACCCAAAGCAGGTGTGGTAATTGGTGTAGTGGTGGATGTGCCACCAATGGTCCCTACCAAGACGGGAGTGGAAGTCACGCTAGCCATGGGGCTAGTAGGGGCAGTGTAAATGGGGTTCTCAGACTCTGGCTCAGAATTGGAGGTAAAATAAGGGGTGTCAATATCTGGTGACGGAGTCCTATGCCGCTGACGAGTGGAGTCAAGTGAGAAGGCTCGAGATCTATGATAAGTGGTATCAAGTGAGGATTATCTGTGTCGATGACGAGTGGTGTCAAGTGAACCGTGCTATGGGGGCTCACCCCTGAGGCGCCGAGAATGTCTCGGGGACTCAATGGTGACAGATGGTGTCAAATCTCTGTGGGTTGAGGTGGGTAAAAAACAGCTCAAAAACCCTAATGCAACCGAGTGTGCAGAAGGAGAGCTCGAAAAATAGGGCACTCAGGCCAACAACCAACTCAAAACACCCAATGTAACAGCTGTGCTACAATAGGTGGAGTGTCAACAGAAATGGTCAGAATGCCAATGAGCAGCAGGTTTCCTAAAAATAAAAAATGGTGGACTCACTAAACCAAAAGGAGGTAAGGGAGCATGCAAACACCTAACTAAAAGTATTCTGACTCAACTAGACATATCCTCTGCAAGGTGATGAAATCCAAGTAAGACAATATGAATAGGAAAGCCAAGTGGCTAAGATATCCCCCTACCGGGAGGGACACTGGATAGTCAATCCTAGAAGAATGGCAACTAAGATACCCCGTTCATGACACATCTAGAAAGGTGAATTTGCTGTTTGTTCCTTTTACCGCAATAACCCTATACAGGGATATCTCGAGAACTGCGAAAGGTAGCCCTTTAGTTACTGAATGGAGTGCGGTATTCCACTCAGGCCTCCGGAACCAGTCTCGCGACTTCAACCCTCCTAAGGGAGAGGCCCTCTGGTAAACTGGTTGTGACCGTGCCAAAAAGTACTAGGGGGTTTTGGTTCCCTAATTGGACAACAGCTATGTCTCAAGTGTAAGTAACCGAGGGGTGTTATTGGAAGCCTATCCCCCCGATCCTACCTAACTACAAAGATTCTTTTGTGTTCCCCAAGTGGAGTTAGAATATTGGTTGAGTTAAGTAGTTTTTTAAGGCTCACTTGAATTATGTGACAGAGTGTGTGCTCGTGAGGTGATGAACCCAAAATAGAAGTGCCACACAAGGGGGCAACTTTCTAACTAACAATAATACTGAATTCACAACTTTAACATGCAAAATTTTCTGAATTAAAATGCTGAAATTTTAAACAGATTCTGTAAAAGGGAACAGAAATGATGTTGCAGAAAAGGCTGTAGGGAAGTAGGGATGCAGGTGGAACAGATGGCTGTGTAGATGCAGAAAATATTGCAGCAAAGGGGCTGGGTTCAAAAATAGGAAAAAACATGCAGAAATTAGACTGCAGGTCTGTGGCGAAATCCGGCGGTCGGACCGCGGATTTTGAGGGAAACAGGCGCAGAAAGGTCACGGATTTCTAGCCGACAAAGGCAGTCAGACCGCAGGAAATAGGGAAAAAAGTGCAGTTGATTCGTGGGAAAAGGGCAGACAACGCGGTCAGGTCGCAGCAAAGGGGCTGAAAGTCACGATCGGGATGCAGGAAAATGGCCAATAGGCGTAGTCAGATCGTAGTAAACAGGCTGATTAGCCACGGTCGGATCACAGGTAACAGACTTGAATCCGTAGGCAGGGCACCGAAAACAATCTGAGAGCCACGGTTGGGTTGCAGGTAAAGGCCTGAAAGACGCGGTCGGGACGCGACTGCAGAGGGAAAAGATGCGGTTTACGGCGGCCGAAAGGGACAGCCGAAAGGAAAAAATGGGAAATTATTGCAGAAAACTAAACAAGCAGTGGAGTCGCCAAAACTGTGGCTAGGGTTTTACCCCTAGCTTGTTCGAATGAGCACCTACTAAGGAGAAGGGACTCCTTAGTAGCAGTTCAGTAAGTGTAAATTAAAATGCTAAAACAGAAATATAAATTACTCTAAACATGTGCA
>LPNX010454581.1:772-12445 GCA_001517045.1 Pseudotsuga menziesii
AATAATCCAACATTACTTTTAATAAATTAAATAACATCATAACTTTAATAAAATCAACTTAATAAATAAATTATAAACCAAATATTTAAAAAACTAAACAAATCATTTATTAATATAAAAGCAAAAAAACACTAATAATCCAACATTTTTCAGAAAATTAAACAACATCATACCTATAATATAATGAATTTAATAAATACATAAACAAAATATTAAAAAAAATTAAACAACCCACTTTGTTGGTATAAATAAATATGTGCTTTGTTTACAACAAAGCACAGATTCGCTTCGTTGTAAACAACAACAACAAAGCAACAGTTTTTGAGGCCATATGTGTCACGGCCCCACCACGACGACCATTTAAGAGTGCTAAGCGTGCCTTGGGATGTGTTAGGAGGTGGGCGCATTCCTTGGGATGACACCTTGGTGCGGGACGCACCTTGGCACACCTCTGCGAAAGCCTAAGTAAAGGGGCGGTTGTGCATAGGTTGGGCGCACATGAACGGCAAGCGAACGGACAAGGCGACGTCAGCAAGGTGGCGGGCGGTTGCGAGAGTGTGGGAGCTTGGACAGACGTACGGATGGGGCGTTGACGTGTGCGCGGAAGAAGGATGTGCGCGGCCCACCTTTGGAGTGGGAGCTCACCCCTTAGCGCGTCACCTTAGAAGCGCTTCGCCACCTTACTTGGTTTACACTTTACCTTGGTGCGTTGACCGACGGAGTAGCGTGGGCGGAAAGCAATGTGAGCGTGGGTCCACTTAAGGATGCTCAATTGCTATAAATAAAGCTAAGTCATTCTGACAAAGACATCATCAAGAAGCTGGAAATGAAGGGAGGGAGCAGCAAGTTTGAGGAAGCCGCAGATGACACGGCGCCTAAGCTAGGGACTGTCTTGGGCACTTGTATCTCTTTGTATTTTTGGTGTAGTGGCGATTATGCTTGCACCAGGAGCTCTGCCTTAGGCAACTCCATTGATGTAAACAGTTTTGCTCCTTTTTATTAAATCTTAGGGCTCTGCCAGTGGGCAACCCACACTTATTTCTTGGTGTCTCTTTACTACCGCTGCATCTTTTTCTGCATTTTATTGGCTAAGTGTTGAATGTGCTGTAAGGCCAATGTAATAGAGTTAAATTGCTAATAATTTAAGTGTTATAAGATTAACGGATTCCGCAGGTTAAGGCGTAGTCTGTAGGATAGGTGCTTTGGCGGGCAAACCCTCAAGCGACCTTCCTGGCAGTGCCATACACAACCTTCGGCAGGCCAAGAGCACTTGCGAAATGTGGCTGTGATAGGTGGTATCAGAGCCGTTCAGGTGGGATGCTCAAGATGACAAGAATTTTGAAGTCGCAGAGAAAACGACAAAGGTGCTGTAAGATATGGGAGCTTCTTTTAGCCGAAATGGTGAAGGAGGTGTCACCGCAACCACCGTCGTTAGACTGGTTGGTGTGTGCACTTCGGTTTGAAGGTTGGGGCCAACTGCAGGTTGCAGCGAAGGCAGAGGAAGTGGCGGCTTGGAAGAGCGAGCTTCTGGAACGCTTACGAAAGATGGTGAGCATGCGTGCGCCAGACTGCGGAGGCGTAGGCTCTGTGGAGCGAGAGCCTAGATTTGGCAACAGAAATGTGCGTTTGGACATACAAGCTGTGAAGACGCATGGTGCCGCAGAGACGGGCGCTCTGGGAGTGTGCGGTGAGGAAGTGCGGACTGCGGCAGAGAAACATGCGACAAGAAAGTGTGAGCACTCGCAGGAGCGCGCGGACAAAGGGCGCTGGGTGGTGCACGTGGAAGAAGTGCGCACTACAAACAAGCACGCTATAGTGAAGCGACCGAATGGGTGTGCGACAGTGGTGCACGCTGCAAAAAAGCATGCCGCAAAGGAGCGCTGAGGTGGGCACACTGCAGAAGCGCGCGGTCAAAAAAAGTGCACTGCGGTTGGATCGGTTTACGCAGCGACAAACAAAGGCATGTTTTTGGGCACCATGAAGGGCTGTCAAGACACACATGCACTGAGTTTTGTTGAAGTTCTAGTAAACGGCAGAAAAATGAGGGCCTTAGTGGATACGGGCGCCTCACACAACTTCGTGAAGTAGGAAATTGCAGATGCCATCGGGTTGAAGAAGGCAAGCTGCAGTGTGAAAGTAAAGATAGTAAATTCTCAACCGAAGGCTGCTGCAGGCATAGCTTTGGGAGTAACTATTCACATTGGTCGGTGGACAGGCAAAATTGATTTTACAGTGATGCCCCTTGATGATTTTGAGATGATTCTTGGGCAAGACTTCTTGCGGAGATAGGAAGCTGTCTTGATCCCGTTTGTGAACAGGTTGGTCACCTTCAAGGGTAAGAGGCCAAGATTGGTGAAAATTGTTGAAGGCAAACCAGATGAACAAGGCAGATTTGTATCAGCGGTGAAGGTAAAGAAGATTGCTCGGTGGTCAGAAACGCAGGTGCATGTTGCAACATTGTTGGATGATTCTGATCCAGGTAGTGTGGGGGTGCCTATGCCCCCTGTCCTCTTTGACATGTTGGCTGCGTATGCGGATTTGATGCCTGATAGTTTGCCGAAAGCGTTGCCTCGGAGGAGGAACGTGGACCATCATATTGAGTTGGAGCGGGGCTCCAAACTAGTGGCAAATGTGCCTTACAGATTATCAGGACCCAAGTTGGAGGAGTTGAAGAGGCAGCTCACCGAACTCATGGATGCAGGGTTCATTAGACCGTCAAGGTCCCCATATGGTGCCCCAGTGCTATTTCAAGGAAAGAAGGACACAGCCGAGTTGTGGATGTGCTTGGACTATAGAATGTTGAACAAGCAAACAATCAAGAACCGGTATCCTCTTCCGTTGGTGGCTGATTGTTTTGATAAATTGGCTAAGGCACGAGTGTTTTCAAAGCTGGATTTGAGACAGGGGTACTACCAAGTGCAGATTGCAGAAGGTGATGAGCACAAGACTACATGCGTGACAAGGTATGGGAGTTTTGAGTTTTTGGTTATGTCGTTTGGGTTATGTAACGCCCCGACTACTTTCTGCACATTGATGAATGATGTACTGCAACCATTTTTGGACAAGCCGGTTGTGGTATATCTAGATGACATAGTGGTCTACAGCAAGACGTTGGAAGATCACGAGAAGCATCTGAAAGAGGTTTTCGATGTGCTGCGGGAGAACCAGCTGTACTTGAAGGCTTCCGAGTGTTCATTTGGGCAAGAAGAGATCCAGTTCTTGGGCCATCGAATCGGACATGGGGTAATTCTAATGGATGACTGTAAAGTTGCTGCGATACAGGATTGGGTAGAGCCACAAACAGTACATGAAGTACGGAGTTTTCTGGGGTTGGCCAACTACTACCGCAGGTTTTTTGAAGGATATTCAAAGATTGGAGCTCCGCTTACAGACTTGTTGAAAAAGAGTAAAATCTGGAAGTGGATGGAGAGGTGCCAAGCTGCGTTTGATGAGCTGAAATGCAGGCTTGTAACCGCACCAGTTTTAAAGCTGCCTGACTTTGAAAAGGAATTTGAAGTCCAAATGGATGTGTCGGACTTTGCTATCGGAGGAGTGCTGATGCAAGAGGGACATCCGGTTGCGTATGAGAGCCACAAGCTCCAGGACCGCGAGAGGAGATATCTGGTTCATGAGAAAGAGATGACGGCTGTTGTACATTTCTTCAGGATGTGGCGGCACTACTTATTGGGAAAATCGTTCGTTGTGAAAACGGACAACATAGCAACAAGTTACTTTGCCACACAGCCCAAGCTCTCGCCAAAGCAAGCACGGCGGCAAGAATTTTTGGCAGAGTTTGATATGATTTTGGAGTATAGATCGAGCAGGTTGAATGCTGTTGCGGATGCGTTGAGTAGGAAGGATCAATTAGCAACAGTGAGTGGGCAGTCACTTGAACCGATGGTACAGGTTTTTTCTGATTTGCAGTTGCGGATTAGGGAAGCTCTAAAGGAGGACCCTACGGCTGGCAGCATTTTTGCACAGATCAAAAGAGGAGAAATGACCCGGTTCAAAGAGAAAGATGGGCTGCTTTACTATGACGAGCAGTTGTATGTGCCGAGGACTTCACAACTTAGGAAGGAGTTGTTGAAGGAGTGTCATGAATCAGTTTGGGTAGGACACCTAGGGCAACATAGAACACATGCGTTGGTTGAGAAGAGTTTCTATTGGAAACGTCTTCGGGTGGACATTGAGGAATATGTTCGTACTTGTCTTATTTGTCAACAAGACAAGTCAAGTTCGCAGAAGAAGGCAGGCTTGTTGCAGCCATTGCCGGTGCCGGAGAGACCATGGGTTAGTGTCTCGATGGACTTCATCACACAATTACCGGAAGCGTAGGGGTTCAATGGGATCTTCATGGCGGTTGATCGGTTCTCCAAATATGCTACCTTTGTGCCGATGAAGTCGCAATGCAAAGTTGTCGATGTGGCTAAGTTAATTTTCAGGCATGTGGCTAAGCTATTTTTCAGGCATGTGGTTAAGTACTGGGGCTTACCACTGAACATAGTGTTGGATCGGGATGCATGGTTCAAAGGCAAGTTTTGGCCTGCGTTGTTCAAACTGCTTGGGACAAAGTTGCTCAGGAGTTCAGGCTTTCATCCAGAAACGGATGGACAAACAGAGAGAGTTAATGCGATTCTGGAAAGCTACTTGAGGCACTATGTATAGGCTGATCAGAAGAATTGGCTGGAGCTGTTGCATGCAGCTCAGTTCAGTTATAATTTGCTCGTAAGTTCTTCAACAGCTTATAGCCAATTTGAGTTGGCAAGGGGGCAGAAACCGTTGACTCTGCAGGTTGTTGCGACGAGTGAGGTTGGTCCTAGTCCAACTGTGGCAGAATTTATGATGGCATGGAAGGACAGAGTAAAAATGGCTAAGGCTCATTTGGAAGGAGCTGCCGAGAGGGTGAAAAAGTGGGCTGAAAAGAAACGCAGAGATGAAGAGTCTTGGGTGGGAGAAAAGGTACTTCTCAGATTTGGCAAAGAACAGTTCGTTCCTCCGAAGGGCTTGGCAAGCTACTTGGTGCGGAAATATGAAGGACCCTTTGAAATTCTGGAGAAGGTAGGCAAGGTGGCTTACAAACTCAGACTTCCCGAACAACTTCAAGCGTATCACCCAGTTTTTCATGTAAGCAAATTAAAACGGTGCAGATTTGATGCGGATGAACCAAAAAGACATGTTCCTACTAGAGCTCCTGCGATGATTGTGGACAGACCAGATCAAGAAGTAGAGGCTATCTTGGGACACAGGTTCAATCGGCGAGGCAAACATTCGAGGTTGGAATACTTTGTCAAGTGGCGGGACTTGCCGGAGGAAGGAAACAGCTGGGAGTGGAAGAATGTGCTATGGAAGGCTAAAGGCTTGGTCAGGGCATTTCAGGAAGAGCATGGTTTACCTCCGCGGTTGAAACCATGGAAGTCACGTCGCCGTCCTAGCGACAAGTTGGGTGAGGGAGCCTGTCACAGCCCCACCGCGACGACCACTTAAGAGTGCTAAGTGCACCTTGGGATGCATTAGGAGGTGGGCCCATTCCTTGGGATGACACCTTGGTGTGGGACGCACCTTGGCACACCTCCGCGAAGGCCTAAGTAAAGGGGCGGTTGTGCATAGGCAGGGCGCACATGAACGGCAAGCGAACGGACAAGGCGACATCAGCAAAGTGGCGGGCGGTTGCGAGAGTGCGGGAGCTTGGATGGACGTACGGATGGGGCGTTGACGTGTGCGCCGCCCACCTTTGGAGTGGGCGCTCACCCCTTAGCGCGTCACCTTAGAAGCGCTTCGCCACCTTACTTGGTTTACACTTTACGTTGCCGTGTTGACCGACGGAGTAGCGTGGGTAGCAAGCAAGTGAGCATGGGTCCACTTAAGGACGCTCAATTGCTATAAATAAAGCTAAGGCATTGTGACAAAGACATCATCAAGAAGCAGGAAACAAAGGGAGGGAGCAGCAAGTCTGAGGAAGCCATAGATGATAGGGCGCCTAAGCTAGGAACTGTCTCGCGCGCTTGTATCTCTTTGTATTTTTGGTGTAGTGGCGAGTATGCTTGCACCAGGAGCTCTGCCTTAGGAAACTCCATTGATGTAAACAGTTTTGCTCCTTTTTATTAAATCTTAGGGCTCTGCTAGTGGCCAACCCAAACTTATTTCTTGGTGTCTTTTTACTGTCGCTGCATCTTTTCCTGCATTTTATTGGCTAAGTGTTGAATGCGCCGTAAGGCCAATGTAACAGAGTTAAATTGCTAAGAAGTCAAGTGTTATAAGATTAACGGATTTCACAGGTTAAGGCGTAGTCTCCAGGCTAGGTGCTTGTGCGGGAAAACCCTCAAGTGACCTTCTTGGTAGTGTCGCACACCACCTTCGGCAGGCCAAGAGTGCTTGCGAAGTGTGGTTGTGACAGGTGGTATTAGAGCCATTCAGGTGGGACGCTCAAGATAACAAGACTGCCAAAGTCGCAGAGAAAACGACGAAGGTGCTGCAAGATACGGGAGCTTCTTTTGGCCGAACTGGTGAAGGAGGTGTCACCGCAACCACTGTCATTAGATTGGTTGGCGAGTGCACTTCGGTTTGAAGGCAGGGGGCAACCGCAAGTTGCAGCGAAGGCAGAGGAAGCAGTGGCTTGGAAGAGCGAGCTTCCGGAACACTTGCGAAAGATGGTGAGCATGCGTGCTTGGGAGGAACGCGCACCAGACTATGGAGGCGCATGCTCTACGGAGCGAGAGCCTAGGTTTGGCAACAGAAATGTGCATTTGGACATATGAGCTATGAAGACATGGGGTGCCACAGAGAAGTGTGCTCTGGGAGTGCGCGGTGCAGAAGTGCGGACTGCGACAGAGAAACGTGCGACAGGAAAGTGCGAGCACTCGTAGGAGCGCGCGAACAAAGGGTGCTCGGTGGTACACGCAGCAGAAGTGTGTTCTACAGAGGAGCGCGTGACAGTGAAGCAACCGGACGGGCGTGCGACAGTTGTGCATGCTGTGGACGAGCGCGCCGCAGAGAAGCTCTGCGGTGGGCTCACTGCAGAAGCGCGCGGTCAAAAAAAGTGCACTGTGGTTGGATCGGTTTACACAGCGACGAACAAAGGCATGGTTTTGGGCACCATGAAGGGCTGTCAAGACACACATGCGCTAAGTTTTGTTGAAGTTCTGGTAAATGACAGAAAAGTGAGCGCCTTGGTGGATACGAGTGCCTCACACAACTTCGTGAAGCAGGAAATTGTGGATGCCATCGGGTTGAAGAAGGCAAGCTGCGGTGTGAAAGTAAAGGCAATAAATTCTCAATCAAAGGCTGCTGCAGGCATAGCTTCAGGAGTAACTGTTCACATTGGTCGGTGGACAGGAAAAATTGATTTTACAGTGATGCCCCTTGATGATTTTGAGATTATTCTTGGGCAAGACTTCTTGCGGAGACAGGAAGCTGTCTTGATGCCGTTTACGGATAGGTTGGTCACCTTCAAGGGTAAGAATCCAAGTGTGGTGAAAACTGTTGAAGGCAAAGGGGATGAATAAGGCAGATTTGTATCAGTGGTGAAGGTAAAGAAGACTGCTCGGTGGTCAAAAACGCAGGTGTATGTTGCAACGTTGTTGGATGAGTCTGATCCAGGTAGTGTGGGGATGCCTATGCCTCCTGTCCTCTTTGACATGTTGGCTGCGTATGTAGATTTGATTCCCGAGAGTTTGCCGAAAGCGTTGCCTCCGAGGAGGAACATGGACCATCGTATTAAGTTGGAGCCGGGCTCCAAACCAGTGGCAAAGGCGCCTTACATATTATCAGGACCCAAGTTCAAGGAGTTGAAGAGGCAGCTCACTGAACTCATGGCTGCAGGGTTCATTAGACCGTCAAGGTCTCCATATGGTGCCCCAGTGCTATTTCAAGGAAAGAAGGACACAGCCGAGTTGCGGATGTGCTTGGACTATAGAATGTTGAACAAGCAAACGATCAAGAACCGGTATCCTCTTCCGTTGGTGGCTGATTGTTTTGATAAATTGGCTAAGGCACGAGTGTTTTCAAAGCTGTATTTGAGACAGGGGTACTACCAAGTGTGGATTGCAGAAGGTGATGAGCACAAGACTACATGCATGACAAGGTATGGGAGTTTTGAGTTTTTGGTTATGCCATTTGGGTTATGTAACTCCCCAGCTACTTTCTGCACATTGATGAATGATGTACTGCGGCCGCTTTTGGACAAGTCAGTTGTGGTATATCTAGATGACATAGTGGTCTACAGCGAGATGTTGGATGATCACAAGAAGCATCTGAAAGAGGTTTTCGATGAGCTACAAGAGAACCACCTGTACTTGAAGGCTTTCGAGTGTTCATTTGGGCAAGAAGAGATCCAGTTCTTGGGCCATCGAATCGGCCATGGGGTGATTCAGATGGAGAAACGACCCTGTTCAAAGAGAAAGATGGGCTGCTTTACTATGACGAGCAGTTGTATGTGCCGAGGACTTCACAACTTAGGAAGGAGTTGTTGAAGGAGTGTCATGACTCAGTTTGGGCAGGACACCCAGGGCAGCATAGAACACGTGTGTTGGTTGAGAAGAGTTTCTATTGGAAACGTCTTCGGGCAGACATTGAGGAATATGTTCGTACTTGTCTTATTTGTCAGCAAGACAAGTCAATTTCGCAGAAGAAGGTGGGCTTGTTGCAGCCATTGCCGGTGCCGAAGAGACCATGGGTTAGTGTCTTGATGGACTTCATCACACAATTACCAGAAGCGTAGGGGTTCAATGGGATCTTCGTGGTGGTTGATCGGTTCTCCAAATATGCTACCTTTGTGTCGATGAAGTCACAATACAAAGCTATGGATGTGGCTAAGTTATTTTTCAGGCATGTGGTTAAGTACTGGGGCTTACCACTGAACATAGTGTCGGATCAGGATGCGTGGTTCATAGGCAAGTTTTGGCCTACGTTGTTCAAACTGCTTGGGACAGAGTTGCTCAGGAGTTCGGGCTTTCATCCAGAAACAGATGGACAAACGGAGAGAATTAACACGATTCTGGAAAGCTACTTGAGTCACTATGTACAAGCTGATCAGAAGAATTGGCCGAAGCTGTTGGGCGCAGCTCAGTTCAGTTATAATATGCTTGTAAGTTCTGCAATAGGTTATATCCCATTTGAGTTGGTAACAGGGCAGAAACCGTTGACTCCGCAGGTTGTTGCGACGGGTGAGGTTGGGCCTAGTCCAGCTGCGGCGGAATTTATGATGGCATGGAAGGACAGAGTAAAAATGGCTAAGGCTCATTTGGAAGGAGCTGCCGAGAGGGCAAAAAAGTGGGCTAACAAGAAATGCAAGGATGAAGAGTTTTGGGTGGGAGAAAAGGTACTTCTCATACTTCGTAAAGAACAGTTCATTCCTCCGAAGGGCTTGCCAAGCTGCTTGGTGCGGAAATATGACGGACCCTTTGAAATTTTGGAGAAGGTAGGCAAGGTGGCTTACAAACTCAGACTTCCCGAACAACTTCAAGCGTATCACCTGGTTTTTCATGTAAGCCAGTTAAAACGGTGCAGAGTTGATGTGGATGAACCAGAAAGACATGTTCCTACTAGAGCTCCTGCGATGATTTTGGACAGACGAGATCGAGAAGCAGAGGCTATCTTGGGACACAGGTTCAATCGGCGAGGCAAAGATTCAAGGTTGGAATACTTTGTCGAGTGGTGGGACTTGCCAGAGGAAGGAAACAGTTGGGAGTGGAAGAATGTGCTATGGAAGGCTGAACGCTTGGTCGGGGCATTTCAGGAAGAGCATGGTTTACCTTCATGGTGGAATCCATGGAAGTCACGTTGCCAGGACAGTGACAAGTTGGGTGAGGGAGCCTGTCACGGCCCCACCGCGACGACCACTTAAGAGTGCTAAGCGTGCCTTGGGATGCGTTAGGAGGTGGGTGCATTCCTTGGGATGACACCTTGGTTTGGGACGCACCTTGGCACACCTCAGCGAAATCCTAAGTACAGGGGCGGTTGTGCGTAGGCTGGGCACACATGAACGGCAAGCGAACGGACAAGGCGACGTGAGCAAGGTGGCGGGCGGTTGCGAGAGTGCGGGAGCTTGGACGGACAGACGGATGGGGCATTGACGTGCACGCGGAAGAAGGATGTGCGCGACCCACCTTTGGAGTGGGTTCTCACCCCTTAGCGCGTCACCTTAGAAGCGCTTCACCACCTTACTTGGTTTACACTTTACCTTGGTGCATTGATCGATGGAATAGCGTGGGCGGAAAGCAATGTGAGCGTGGGTCCACTTAAGGACGCTCAATTTCTATAAATAAAGCTAAGGCATTATGACAAAGACATCATCAAGAAGCTGGAAACAAAGGGAGGGAGCAGCAAGTCTGAGGAAGCCGTAGATGACAGGGTGCCTAAGCTAGGGACTGTCTTGCGCACTTGTATCTCTTTGTATTTTTGGTGTGGTGGCGAGTATGCTTGCACCAGGAGCTCTGCCTTAGGCAACTCCATTGATGTAAACAGTTTTGCTCCTTTTTATTAAATCTTAGGGCTCTGCCAGTGGGCAACTCACACTTATTTCTTGGTGTCTGCATCTTTTTCTGCATTTTATTGGCTAAGTGTTGAATGCGTCGTAAGGCCAATGTAACAAAGTTAAATTGCTAAGAAGTTAAGTGTTATAATATTAACGGATTCCGCAGGTTAAGGCGTAGTCTGCAGGCTAGGTGCTTGGGCGAGCAAACCCTCAAGCGACCTTCCTGGCAGTGCCGCACACCACCTTCGGCAGGCCAAGAGCACTTGCGAAGTGTGGCTGTGACAATATGAGCTTTCACCTTCACGTGGTTGGTCTTGTCTATAGAGATTTTAAAATCTCAAAGCTAAGAAAAACTCTCAAATAATCAATTTCTATTAAAATATAGTTATTTTGAAATAAATTAATAAAGCATTAAAATATTTTAAAATTGAATTTAGGATATTTTAAAATATAAAAATTATGATATTGTGAAATTAATCTTAGAATTAAAATTAAAATTATAGGATTACAATTAAGATTAATATGAAATATTTTAATCTTATAATCAAAGTAAAAGTTTCATAATTAATAATTAAATTACATCTTTATTTTTATTTATTAAATTGGGTAGAAATAAATAAAAAAATATTTTTATTAGGTATAAATATGAAAACAAATTTGATTATAAATTTGAATTAATAAAAAAAACAATGAAAATTATCATAAAACTAATTTAACTTTCATATAGTTTATAAATTTAAAATACAAATATTTTTAAAAAAAGTTTAAAATTATTTTTTATATTATTTTATTGAGATTTTAGATTTTAAGCAAACCTACTATATCATCAACTTTGGCCTCAATGGAGGTTAAACATCATCATCATCATCAAATATATATATAATTTAAAAAAATATAGTAAAAATTCTTATAAAATAGAAACAAGAATAATCACAAAAAATAATATTATTTATAAATTTAAAATACAAGATATTTAAACAATATTATATTTATTTATCTATTTAAGTCTAATTATTATTAAATTGAAATTGAAATTGTTTAACAAAAATTATTATAATTGATTATTTGAAATTAAATCTTATATATTTGCTAAATTATATAACGAGTTACTTTGAAATAAATTAATAAACTTAATATTATATTTATTTATCTATTTAAGTCTAATTATTACTAAATTGAAATTGTTTAACAAAAATGATTAT
>LPNX010454581.1:18464-38120 GCA_001517045.1 Pseudotsuga menziesii
TATAAATTAGGTAATCTCACTGCAGTGGCCTTATTTACTTATTTTGATAATCTCACCAGACTCCAATGATCCGTCTCAGTCAGTTGGTGATTCCTGGAAGCTTAAATACAAAGAAGGTTGTATTTTTTATTTAAATGATCCCGTGCTTAGATCTCATTTCATGTTTATTATCCGTCATTCAGTTGGTGATTCCTGGAAGCTTAAATACAAAGAAGGTTGTATTTTTTATTTAAATGATCCCGTGCTTAGACCTCATTTCATGTTTATTATCCGTGATTTGGTTATTCTTGAAAGTTTAAATACAAAGACACTTATTTAAAAAAGTAGGTTTGAGATGTTTTTTTATGAATATGTTTGTGATTTACAACAATTCATTGAAAGTTTAAATACAAAGACAGTTATTTAAAAAAATAGGCTTGAGATGTTTTTTTTATGAATATGTTTGTGATTTACAACAATTCATTGAAAGTTTAAATACAAAGACAGTTATTTAAAAAAATAGGCTTGAGATGTTTTTTTTATGAATATGTTTATGATTTACAACAATGCATTGCAACACATGGATTGCATTGCTATGTAATTTTTGAAGTATTTTAATCAACAAAGAAGAGGTATGCATTGATGTGTTACTTTTAGGAATGTTAATGAACATCATTTTTTATGTTTATAAATTTTAAAGTAATATTTATATAACTGTGTGTCTCTCATTTGAGTTGTTATGTTGGTTTTTCAGATATCAAGCATAAAGTGGATTGTTTTGGTGTGCAATCTTTAAGAATGTTAATAAATAGAAAAAAAACGTAACTATCTTTATCTTTTTCATGTTTTTAATTAAAGTAATATTTAAAATAAGGACGTGTCTAATATTTGTTTCAGCTTTGGCTTGTTATTTTTATTTTTACAGGTGTCAAGGAGCCTTTGAATATTGATTCAATATTGTTTACAATAGTTTAAAGTGATATAGGATGGACTTGGATAGTTTAATGTTTTTGAGAATTTTGTAAATAGAGACTTACAAACATATTATTCTTAATAAAAAGGTAAATTTTTGCGGATGGGATTAAACCCATCCAAGTGCTCTAGATGGTGGGGTGCCCCATCATCTTTAGAGTAATCTCTCATAGTGCTATGTATTATGTGTTTTTTTTAACTTACATTTTCTACTAATTTTTTCCATAAACTAATTTTATAATTTCTCCACCACAAACAAACTTTATTTTCCACTTAATGTTTTCACACAAACTAGTGTTATAATTTCTCCAACTCAAATAAACTTCGTTTTCCACTTAATATTTTCACACAAAATAATTTCATGAAAACAAACCAATTTTATAATTTATCCAACACAAATAAACTTCCTTTTCCACTAAATATTTTTACACAAACTAATTTCACGATTTTTTTAACAACTAAGTAAACTTTATTACATATATTTGAAATTATAACTATTTTTATAAAAAAAATTTCACACTTTTACTTTTTATTTTTTTTCACATTTTTATTTTTGTTTTATTTATATAGTGTTTATATTATTACATGATTATTATTTATATTACATTATTATATTATTTTTTATATTTAAATATATGTATATCTATTTATTTATGTATATGTATTTTTTAATAGTAAGCTATATTTGTTGTATTTTAGGGCATTCTTCAGTGTATGGTTTGTTAATTTTAGAGCGCTTTTGGGATGTGTATGAAATCTTTGTACATGTGTTTTGTAGATGCATAACTTGTATGTTGATTTAGATGAAATGAGGTGTTTTATACGCAACTATATGTGTTTGTTAAATAAATTTGCTTTTATGTTTGTAGTAAACCTATGTATTTTGTAGATGCATGACTCGTATCTTGATTTAGATGAAATGATGTGTTTTATATGCAACTATATGTGTTTGTTAAATAAATTTGCTTTTATGTTTGTTAAATGAAAATAATGCTTTTTTGTATTTGGCTAGATGAAATAAAGTTTTTTCAGTTTACGCAACGACGAACAAAGGCATGGTTTTGGGCGCCATGAAGGGCTGTCAAGACACACATGCGCTGAGTTTTGTTGAAGTTCTAGTAAACGGCAGAAAAGTGAGGGCCTTGGTGGATACGGGCGCCTCACACAACTTCGTGAAGCAGGAAATTGTGGATGCCATCGAGTTGAAGAAGGAAAGCTGCGGTGTGAAAGTAAAGGCAGTAAATTCTCAACCGAAGGCTGCTGCAGGCATAGCTTCGGGAGTAACTGTTCACATTGGTCGGTGGACAGGCAAAATTGATTTTACAGTGATGCCCCTTGATGATTTTGAGATGATTCTTGGGCAAGACTTCTTGTGGAGACAGGAAGCTGTCTTGATGCCGTTTGCGAACAGGTTGGTCACCTTCAAGGGTAAGAGGCCAAGTGTGGTGAAAATTGTTGAAGGCAAACCGGATGAACAAGGTATATTTGTATCAGCGGTGAAGGTAAAGAAGACTACTCGGTGGTCAGAAACGCAGGTGTATGTCACAACGTTGTTGGATGAGTCTGATCCAGGTAGTGTGGGGGCGCCTATGCCTCCTGTCCTCTTTGACATGTTGGCTGCATATGCGGATTTGATGCCCGAGAGTTTCCCGAAAGAGTTTCCTCCGAGGAGGAACGTGGACCATCGTATTGAGTTGGAGCGGAGCTCCAAACTAGTGGCAAAGGTGCCTTAAAGATTATCAGGACCCGAGTTGGAGGAGTTGAAGAGGAAGCTCACCGAACTCATGGATGCAGGGTTCATTAGACCGTCAAGGTCTCCATATGGTGCCCCAATGCTGTTTCAAGGAAAGAAGGACACAGCCGAGTTGCGGATGTGCTTGGACTACAGAATGTTGAACAAGCAAACAATCAAGAACCGGTATCCTCTTCCGTTGGTGGCTGATTGTTTTGATAAATTGGCTAAGGCACGAGTGTTTTCAAAGCTGGATTTGAGACAGGGGTACTACCAAGTGTGGATTGCAGAAGGTGATGAGCACAAGACTACATGCGTGACAAGGTATGGGAGTTTTGAGATTTTGGTTATGCCGTTTGGGTTATGTAACGCCCCGGCTACTTTCTGCACATTGATGAATGATGTACTGTAGCCGTTTTTGGACAAGTCGGTTGTGGTATATCTAGATGACATATTGGTCTACAGCGAGACGTTGGAAGATCACAAGAAGCATCTGAAGAGGTTTTCGATGCGCTGCGGGAGAACCATCTGTACTTGAAGGCTTCCGAGTGTTCGTTTGGGCAAGAAGAGATCCAGTTCTTGGGCCATCGAATCGACCATGGGGTGATTCGGATGGATGACAGTAAAGTTGCTGCGATACAGGATTGGGTAGAGCCGCAAACAGTACATGAAGTACAGAGTTTTCTGGGGTTGGCCAACTACGACCGCAGGTTTTTTGAAGGATATTCAAAGATTGTAGCTCCGCTTACAGACTTGTTGAAAAAGAGTAAAATCTGGAAGTGGACGGAGAGGTGCCAAGCTGTGTTTGATGAGCTGAAATGCAGACTTGTGACCGCACCAATTTTAAAGCTGCCTGACTTTGAAAAGGACTTTGAAGTCCAAACGGATGTGTCGGAATTTTCTATCAGAGGAGTGCTGATGCAAGAGGGACATCCGGTTGCGTATGAGAGCTGCAAGCTCCAGGACCATGAGAGGAGATATCCGGTTCATGAGAAAGAGATGACGGTTGTTGTACATTGCTTAAGGACGTGGGGGCACTACTTGTTGGGAAAATCGTTCGTTGTGAAAACAGACGACATAGCAACAAGTTACTTTGCCATGTAGCCCAAGCTCTCGCCAAAGCAAGCACGGTGGCAAGAATTTTTGGCAGAGTTTGATATGATTTTGGAGTATAGACCGGGCAGGTTGAATGCTGCTACAGATGCGTTGAGTAGGAAGGCTCAATTAGCAACAGTGAGTGGGCAGTCACTTGAACCGATGGTACAGGTTGTTTCTGATTTGCAGTTGCAGATTAGGGAAGCTCTAAAGGAGGACCCTACAGCCGGCAACATTTTTGCGCAGATCAAGAGAGGAGAAATGACCCGATTCAAAGAGAAAGATGGGCTGCTTTACTATGACGAGTAGTTGTATGTGCCGAGGAATTCACAACTTAGGAAGGAGTTGTTGAAGGAGTGTCATGACTCAGTTTGGGCAGGAAACCCAGTGCAGCATAGAACATGTGCGTTGGTTGAGAAGAGATTCTATTGGAAACGTCTTCGGGCGGACATTGAGGAATATGTTCGTACTTGTCTTATTTGTTAGCAAGACAAGTCAAGTTCGCAGAAGAAGGCGGGCTTGTTGCAGCCATTGCCGGTGCCAGAGAGACCATGGGTTAGTGTCTTGATGGACTTCATCACACAATTACTGGAAGCGTAGGGGTTCAATGGGATCTTCATGGTGGTTGATCAGTTCTCCAAATATGACACCTTTGTGCTGATGAAGTCGCAATGCAAAGTTGTGGATGTGGCTTAGTTATTTTTCAGGCATGTGGCTAAGTTATTTTTCAGGCATGTGGTTAAGTACTGGGGCTTACCACTGAACATAGTGTTGGATCGGGATGCGCAGTTCACAGGCAAGTTTTGGCCTGTGTCGTTCAAACTGCTTGGGACAGAGTTGCTCAGGAGTTTGGGATTTCATCCAGAAACGAATGGACAAACGGAGAGAGTTAACGCGATTCTGGAAAGCGTGTCACCTTAGAAGCGCTTCGCCACCTTACTTGGTTTACACTTTACCTTGGCGCATTGACCAACGGAGTAGTGTGGGCGCAAGCAATGTGAGCGTGGGTCCACTTAACGACACTCAATTGCTATAAATAAAGCTAAGGCATTGTGACAAAGACATCATCAAGAAGCGGGAAACAAAGGGAGGGAGCCGCAAGTCTTAGGAAGCCACAGATGACAGGGCTCCTAAGCTAGGGACTGTCTCGCGCACTTGTATCTCTTTGTATTTTTTCTGTAGTGGCGAGTATGCTTGCACCAGGAGCTCTACCTTAGGTAACTCCATTGTTGTAAACAGTTTTTCTCCTTTTTATTAAATCTTAGGGCTCTGCCAGTGGGCAACCCACACTTATTTCTTGGTGTCTTTTTACTATTGCTGCATCTTTTTATGCATTTTATTGGCTAAGTGTTGAATGCGCCGTAAGGCTAATGTAACAGAGTTAAATTGCTAAGAAGTTAAGTGTTATAAGATTAACGAATTCCGCAAGTTAAGGCGTAGTCTCCAGGCTAGGTGCTTGTGTGGGCAAACCCTCAAGCGACCTTCTGGGTAGTGCCGCACACCACCTTCGGCAGGCCAAGAGCACTTGCGAAGTGTGGTTGTGATAGGTGGTATCAAAGCCGTTCAGGTGGGACGCTCAAGATGACAAGATTTCCAAAGTCATAGAGAAAACGATGAAGGTGCTACAAGATATGGGAGCTTCTTTTAGCCGAACCGGTGAAGGAGGTGTCACCGCAACCACTGTCGTTAGACTGGTTGGCGGGCGCACTTCGGTTTGAATGCTGGGGGCAACCGCAAGTTGCAACGAAGGCAGAGGAAGCGGTGGCTTGGAAGAGCGAGCTTCCGGAATGCTTGCGAAAGATGGTGAGCATGCGCGCTTGGGAAGAGCGCGGGCCAGACTGCGGAGGCGCATGCTCTGCGGAGCAAGAGCCTAGGTTTGGCAATAGAAATGTGTGTTTGGATGTATGAGCCGCGAAGACATGGGGTGCCGCAGAGATGGGCGCTCTGGGAGTGCGCGGTGCGGAAGTGCAGACTGCAGCAGAGAAACGTGCGACAGGAAAGTGCGAGCGCTCGTAGGAGCGCGCGAACAAAGGGCGCTCGGTGGTGCATGTGGCAGAAGTGTGTGCTACAGACAAGCGCATGACAGTAAAGTGACCGGATGGGCGTGCGACAGTTGTGCCCACTGCAGACGAGCGCGCCACAGAGGAGCACTGCGGTGAGCTCACTATAGAAGCGCGCAGTCAAAAAAAGTGCACTGTGGTTGGATCGGTTTACGCAGCGACGAACAAACGGATGGTTTTGGGAGCCATGAAGGGCTTTCAAGACACACATGTGCTAAGTTTTGTTGAAGTTCTGGTAAACGACAGAAAAGTGAGGGCCTTGGTGGATACAAGCGCCTCACACAACTTCGTGAAGCAGGAAATTGTGGATGCCATCAGGTTGAAGAAGGCAAGCTGCGGTGTGAAAGTAAAGGCAGTAAATTCTCAACCGAAGGCTGCTGCAGGCATAGCTTCAGGAGTAACTGTTCACATTGGTCAGTGGACAGGAAAAATTGATTTTACAGTGATGCCCCTAGATGATTTTGAGATGATTCTTGGGAAAGACTTCTTGCGGAGACAGGAAGCTGTCTTGATGCCGTTTGTGGACAGGTTGGTCACCTTCAAGGGTAAGAGGCCAAGTGTGGTGAAAACTGTTGAAGGCAAACCAGATGAACAAGGCAAATTTGTATCAGCGGTGAAGGTAAAGAAGACTGCTCGGTGGTCAGAAACACAGGTGTATGTTGCAACGTTGTTGGATGAGTCTGATCCAGGTAGTGTGGGGACACCTATGCCTCCTGTCCTCTTTGACATGTTGGCTGCGTATGCGGATTTGATGCCCGAGAGTTTGTCGAAAGCATTGCCTCCGAGGAGAAAGGTGGACCATCGTATTGAGTTGGAGCCGGGCTCCAAACTAGTGGCAAAGGCGCCTTACAGATTATCAGGAGCTGAGTTGGAGGATTTGAAGAGGCAGCTCACCGAACTCATGGATGCAGGGTTCATTAGACCGTCAAGGTCTCCATATGGTGCCCCAGTGCTATTTCAAGGAAAGAAGGACACAGCCGAGTTGCAGATGTGCTTGGACTACAGAATGTTGAACAAGCAAACGATTAAGAACCGGTATCCTCTTCCGTTGGTGGCTGATTGTTTTGATAAATTGGCTAAGGCATGAGTGTTTTCAAAGCTAGATTTGAGACAAGGGTACTACCAAGTGCGGATTGCAGAAGGTGATGAGCACAAGAATACATGCGTTACAAGGTATGGGAGTTTTGACTTTTTGGTTATGTCGTTTGGGTTATGTAACTCCCCGGCTACTTTCTGCACATTGATGAGTGATGTACTGCGGTCGCATTTGGAAAAATCAGTTGTGGTATATCTAGAGTTGTCTACAACGAGACGTTGGACGATCACAAGAAGCATCTGAAAGAGGTTTTTGATGCGCTGTGAGAGAACTAGCTATACTTGAAGGCTTTCGAGTGTTCGTTTGGGCAAGAAGAGATCCAGTTCTTGGGCCATCGAATCAGCCATGGGGTGATTCGGATGGATGACAGTAAAGTTGCTGCGATACAGGATTGGGTAGAGCCGCAAACAATACATGAAGTACGGAGTTTTCTGGGGTTGGCCAACTACTACTGTAGGTTTTTTGAAGGATATTCAAAGATTGCAGATTCGCTTACAGACTTGTTGAAAAAGAGTAAAATCTGCAAGTGGACGGAGAGGTGCCAAGCTGCATTTGATGAGCTGAAAGGCAGGCTTGTGACCGCACCAGTTTTAAAGCTGCCTGACTTTGAAAAGGACTTTGAAGTCCAAACAAATGTGTCGAAATTTGCTATCGGAGGAGTGTTGATGCAAGAGGGACATGCGATTGCATATGAGAGCCGCAAGCTCCAGGACCGCAAGAGGAGATATCCGGTTCATGAGAAAGAGATGAAGGCTGTTGTACATTGCTTAAGGACGTGGCGGCACTACTTGTTGGGAAAACCGTTCGTTGTGAAAATGGACAACATAGCAACAAGTTACTTTGCCATGCAGCCCAAGCTCTCGCCAAAGCAAGCACGGTGGCAAGAATTTTTGGCAGAGTTTGCTATGATTTTGGAGTATAGACCGGGTAGGTTGAATGCTACTGCAGATGCATTGAGTAGGAAGGATCAATTAGCAACAGTGAGTGGGTAGTCACTTGAACCGATGGTATAGGTTGTTTCTGATTTGCAGTTGTGGCTTAGGGAAGCTCTAAAGGAGGACCCTATAGCTGGCAGCATTTTTGCGTAGATCAAAAGAGGAGAAATGACCCTGTTCAAAGAGAAAGATGGGCTGCTTTACTACCACGAGCAGTTGTATGTGCTGAGGACTTCACAACTTAGGAAGGAGTTGTTGAAGGAGTGTCATGACTCAGTTTGGGGAGGACACCCAAGGCAGCATAGAACACGTGCGTTGGTTGAGAAGAGTTTCTATTGGAAACGTCTTCGGGCGGACATTGAGGAATATGTTCGTACTTGTCTTATTTGCAGCCATTTCCGGTGCCAGAGAGACCATGGGTTAGTGTCTTGATGGAGTTCATCACACAATTACCGGAAGCGTAGGGGTTCAATGGGATCTTCGTGGTGGTTGATCGGTTCTCGAAATATGCTACCTTTGTGCCGATGAAGTCGTAATGCAAAGCTGTGGATGTGGCTAAATTATTTTTCAAGAATGTGGTTAAGTACTAGCGCTTACCACTGAACATAGTGTCGGATCGGGATGCACAGTTCACAGGCAAGTTTTGGCCTGCGTCATTCAAACTGCGTGGGACAGAGTTGCTCAGGAGTTCGGGCTTTCATCCAGAAATGGATGGACAGACGAAGAGAGTTAACGCGATTCTGGAAAGCTACTTGAGGCACTATGTACACGCTGATCAGAAGAATTGGCCGGAGTTGTTGGGCGCAGCTCAGTTCAGTTATAATATGCTCGTAAGTTCTACAACAGGTTATAGCCCATTTGACTTGGCAATGGGGCAGAAACCATTGACTCCGTAGGTTGTTGCGACGGGTGAGGTTGGCATGGAAGGACAGAGTAAAAACGGCTAAGGCTCATTTGGAAGGAGCTGCCGAGAGGGAGAAAAAGTGGGCTGACAAGAAACGCAGAGATGAAGAGTTTTGGGTGCGAGAAAAGGTACTTCTCAGACTTGGAAAAGAACAGTTCGTTCCTCTGAAGGGCTTCATAAGCTGCTTGGTGCGGAAATATGACAGACCCTTTGAAATTCTGGAGAAGGTAGGCAAGGTGGCTTACAAACTCAGACTTCCCGAACAACTTCAAGTATGCTTGCACCAGGAGCTCTGCCTTAGGCAACTCCATTGATGTAAACAGTTTTGCTCCTTTTTATTAAATCTTAGGGCTCTGCCAGTGGGCAACCCACACTTATTTCTTGGTGTCTTTTTACTGCTGCTGCATCTTTTTCTGCATTTTATTGGCTAAGTGTTGAATGCGCCGTAAGGCCAATGTAACAAAGTTAAATTGCTAAGAAATTAAGTGTTATAAGATTAACGGATTCCGCAGGTTAAGGCGTAGTCTGCAGGCTAGGTGCTTGGGTGAGCAAACCCTCAAGCGACCTTCCTAGCAGTGCCGCACACCACCTTTGGCAGGCCAAGAGCGCTTGCAAAGTGTGGCTGTGACAATATGAGCTTTCACCTTCACGTGGTTGGTCTTGTCTATAGAGATTTTAAAATCTCAAAACTAAGAAAAACTCTCAAATAATAAATTTCTATTAAAATATAGTTATTTTGAAATAAATTAATAAAGCATTAAAATATTTTAAGATTGAATTTAGGATATTTTTAAATATAGAAATTATGATATTGTGAAATTAATCTTAGAATTAAAATTAAAAATATAGAATTACAATTAAGATTAATATGAAATATTTTAATCTTATAATCAAAGTAAAAGTTTCATAATTAATAATTAAATTACATCTTTATTTTTATTTATTAAATTGGGTAGAAATAAATAAAAAAAATATTTTTATTACGTATAAATATGAAAACAAATTTGATTATAAATTTGAATTAATAAAAAAAACAATGAAAATTATCATAAAACTAATTTAACTTTCATATAGTTTATAAATTTAAAATACAAAGATTTTTAAAAAAAGTTTAAAATTATTTTTTATTTTATTTTATTGAGATTTTAGATTTTAAGCAAACCTAGTATATCATCAACTTTGGCCTCAATGGAGGTTAAACATCATCATCATCATCAAATATATATATATAATTTTTTAAAAAATAGTAAAAATTATTATAAAATAGAAATAAGAATAATCACAAAAAATAATATTATTTATAAATTTAAAATACAAGATATTTAAACAATATTTTATTTATTTATCTATTTAAGTCTAATTATTATTAAATTGAAATTGAAATTGTTTATCAAAAATTATTATAATTGATTATTTGAAATTAAATCTTATATATTTGCTTAAATTATATAATGAGTTACTTTGAAATAAATTAATAAACTTAATATTATATTTATTTATCTATTTAAGTCTAGTTATTATTAAATTGAAATTGTTTAACAAAAATGATTATAATTGATTATTTGAAATTAAATCTTATATATTTGCCAAATTATATAATGAGTTACTTTGAAATAAATTAATAAACTTAATTTATTATAACTTTAATTTGAAATTACATTTTATATGTTTGCTAAATTTTATAATGATTTTTTTTAACTTTTATTGATTCATCTCAATGAGCTTTAATGGAGGTTAAACATCACCATCATAAAACAAGAAAACAATAAACTTTTTATATTTTATTGAGATTTTAGATAATAATTAGCTTTAATGAAGGTTAAACACCATCATCATAAAACAATATTTTATTGAGATTTTAGATAATAATTAGATTTAATGAAGGTTAAACGCCATCATCATAAAACAATAAATACAAGTTGATAAAAATAATAATAATAATGTAAGATAACTAAAACTATAAATTTAAAAATAAATAATAAAATTTATTATAAAATAGAAATAAGATTCAGATCAATAATATATTATTTATAAATTTAAAATACAAAATATTCAAACAATATTATATTTATTTATTTGTACCGTTCCTATATATGGGTAGGTGCAGCATTCGTTATTACAACGCATTAATTGTATCGGTACATTCACGTAGACTAAAAATTTTGTAATCATTTTGAAATAAGATTTTGATAAGGTAAACAAATCAAATTGCACATAATTAATTTTTAATATATTTAAGAAAATATATAAATATGTTTGTAATGTTAAACTTTGTGAAAATTTTAAATTTCAATTTGTCCAACAAAAGCTAGTCAAACTGCATATCCATTACATAACCTTCGTGCCACAGGGATTAAAAAAACATCTTAAAGAAATTAGCTAGATATCAATGAAGGAATCACTCAAAATTTAACCCTTCATAGCCCTTCCAAAGGGTTCTATCCCTTCCCAGAAGTGTAAAGTTAAAATTGCCCTTTAAAAAAAATTAAAAATTTGAATTTTACCCTTCAAAATTGAACCCTTCATAGCCCTTCCAAAGGGTTCTAGCCCTTCCCAGAAGTGTAAAGGTAAAATTGCCCTTCAAAAAAAATTTAAAATTTGAATTTTACCCTTCAAAATTGAACCCTTCATAGTCCTTCCAAAGGGTTCTAGCCCTTCCCAGAAGTGTAAAGTTAAAATTGCCCTTCAAAAAAAAAATTAAAATTTGAATTTTACCCTTCCAATAAAGAAGGGTATAATTTATATCAACATTTAAAAAGAAGAGCAACATTTGAAATTACCCATTCATATAAATTTCTTAAGATGTTGAAATTCCTATGCTATAAAGTTCAACTCATCATTCAAAATATTGTAAATATGATAAATTATAATCACTTACTCACTCATGTAATGTCATGCACTTGGTGCTTAGTTGTTGAAGATGTGCAGCAATCATTAATGACTACGAGGCACTAGCCATCGAGATGTGAGTCTTACTCCTGAGTCACTTGGGGCTGTAATCTAAAGTGTGACAATGTGTCAACAACTACTAGTCTATTACTAGGCCTAAAACGAGCTCAAAAATTTGTGCCTACTACTTTATATGTGAACCTCACTAACAATGTCCACTTTTTTTCGTCAAAATGAAATTCAAAAGGTCGGTTTGAAAAGTCCTCCTCTACAAGAATTCATTTCTTCCATGAATATCATGGACTCGTGACAACTATAAAGAACACTCGATTTCATGCAAATACAAATAATGGCATGTATCTAGGATCACAAACTATGCAGAAATGGATTTATGCATTGCTATATATAGGTGTCATTGAGCGCACAATACGAAGAAACAATGGTTATTAATAAAATTAAAAAAACAATTGTTGGCTCAAGAATAGTCTTCAGTTTGATGAGTGGCATGATCGTGATGTTATCTCCCTCCGTCCTTCCAAACATTTGTGGTTTCTCATGACATTTGTCCTCACCACTACCAAAATACTTGTGAAAATTACTTGTCTTCATATCCTCTTCTCTTTAACTCCTCATCTCATAGTTATAGCTAAGGATTATTATGTCTACACATCCTCACCTTATAATACGAGTTGGGTCAAGGCACAAAGACAACCATAAAATATTAAATTGTCAAAGATGCAAAGAGTAAGAGAGAACTATAAGTAAGTCTTATATTAAATTTACTTTAGAGTCTTTAATTAACACTATCAACTAAGATTTGACAACTTGGATTGTTCTGATCTTCTTATCACTCCAAGGCATTCATTGAAGGTGAAGTTCATAATTTTAGGTCTTCTTCCTCATTATCATGCCTTCCCCATTATCATGCCTATGTCCATAATTTTAAGTCTTCTTCCTCATTATCATGCTTTTAATTTTTTTCATCAAATAATTTAAATTCCTACCTATGACTATGGATTCAGTGAATGGTGGTCTTGTACAAAACACAACAAATTTTAGAGCCACAAGCACTTAACTACTCACACATATAACTTTCTCAAATCAACCATTAATAAACTTCTTTTGGTATTATGGTTCAATTTAAAAGGAGGATTGTTAGACTCAGACATCCAATGAGTTGCAAGGATTCAATTGACTTAGGCCTCTCCATCACATACATGCATGCTCAAGCTCTGAAAAAACAATATTTGTTTTTTACTTTTTTTTTGTGTAAAAAGGTTTAGTTAATCTATACTTGTCAATTAAATTAAATTACAATTATTTATATTGCCCTTCAACGAGATGAAGGGATGAATGAGATCACTTTTTCCCCTTTTGCGGCGATGAGATTTATGAACTAAAAGTATTTGTTTAGAAATCTACAAATCCATCAAGAATTAGATAATGATGTAATGAAACAAAAAATTTCATTATGAATGAGCTATTATATGGTATTTTTTTTAAATTAAAAAAAATAGTTTTATCTTATTTATTTCATTTTCTTTAAAGGTCATTTATTATTATTTCAAGCATTTTATAAGTACTCACAAAACCGCGACCCCCGATATCTATCTTCATTTACTTTTTTAATTCCAATTTTTTTGAATAGGTTTTTTATAGACACTTTTAATATTGTTGTACATAATTTTTTATTTTATTTTATGATATATTTTAATTATTATTAAATTATCAATATAAATAATAAGTTTTATGTGTACAAAAGGGTGCGACCCAAAAACGTATCATTTTAAGACATCAAAATCAATATGTTTTCATATGAATATGGAAATAATATATACGTGATTGTTAAAATTATTTTTTAAAATGTTTTAAAGCACATTTTTTAATTTTTATAATAAATACTTTAAATAAATTTATAAAAACAGAACAAATTTTCTTGCCGCAATGTGAGACACATTACCATGCTTTTACCCATGAGAGAATAAATTCCCTTCGCATTGAAATTAAGACCCACCCTTCAAATTTGATCATTGAATGAAGGGCCTGGGTGGGTTTCATGACTGTATCATAAATAAATGAATTACCACGGAGAGGAAAGAGAGGTTTGGGAATGGTACAATTATTTCCTGTGCCACCCATCCCAACGGAGGCGGATGTGTTTGGAAAAAAGAAAATATATATATAAAAGCATAAAAAAAAGCATCCGATTTTTTTTTTAAATAAAAAAGAAAAAAAGCACATCCGATCATTGTGTTTTGGAATCACGGTGGAGGGACGAGAGGACTATATAAATGTCTGATTCCAAAGGAATTTGAATTTGCTTTGCTTGTTTACCTCTCCTTTGTCACATTTCTAGAGTCCTGTTGAGTTTTCGAGTCTCTGTGTGATCCGTCTGTATGTGTATGTCGTCCGTATGGTATGTGTTTATGGTCACTCTGTGGTCTGTCTGTATGTGTATGTGGTGGTCTGTGGTGACAGAGGAGGAGGTTAAATCTTTTTTGTGGTTGAATTCCTCTCCCAATTGATTTCCCAAGAAGAAGAAGAACCAGAACCAGAGGCGACTCCAACCACTGCAACACTCAACTGGTCACCTGTTCTATCCCGCGCACCAGGTACTTTTCGAATGTCTGGCACTTTTAAACGACAATGTCTCTCACTCTTTCCTTTGTGTTTTGGTTCTTTAATTGATCTAATTCAAATTCATTAATCTGGGTTAGGGTTAGATATTGCCTATTTATTTTCTTTTATTGTTCTTCTTTTAGTCCTTGGATTCCTGAGTACGAATCCTCCCCCCACCACCGTTCCCTTGCATATGTCCACCGAGAGAAGGCTCTTCCCCTCCTTCGCAGATCTAGCATTCTCATTTTCATTTTCGGATGGAGATCACTGTTACCTGAATCCTCTGCGCGCGTCCTCCTCATCGATGCGCAACATGAGCAGCCCATCTCACAAGCTTTGATCCCCTTCAGAAGCCCGTAATTGATAGTTAGAATACTTAATTAACAGGAAAAAATTATGTAATGGAAAAATTAACATAGAGATCTCACTAGTATATGCAGCATACCTTCGAATTCCATCCACCTGCCTGAAATTTCGACCAAATGAATCCCTCATCGAGTCTGATAAAAACAAAGAAAAAATAGCTTCCCTTGGTGCTGTTCATGTCTTTGTTTAGTTTCTTGCTTGGGTTGGAAGTGGTTATTGTATGACTTTTTTAAATTCGCCAGGCCACTCTGCTGTAACCTTACATTAATTTCAAACAAATTAAAGTAGAGCAGCTTCTAAAGGAATTTGAATTTGATTTGCTTCTTTACCTCTCCTCTATCACAGTTCTAGACTCCTGTTGAGTTTTCGAGTCTCTGTGTGATTTGTCTGTATTTGTATGTCATCCGTATGGTATGTGTTTATGGTCGGTCTGTGGTCTGTCTGTATGTGTATGTGGTGGTCTGTGGTAACAGAGGAGGAGGTTAAATATTTTTTGTGGTTGAATTCCTCCCCCAACTGTTTTCCCAAGAAGAAGAAGAACCAGAACCAGAGGCGACTCCAACCACTGCAACGCTCAACTGGTCACCTGTTCTATCGCACGCACTAGGTACTTTTCGAATGTCTGGCACTTTTAAACGACGAATAATGAATGTCTCTCACTCTTTCCTTTGTGTTTTGGTTCTTTAATTGATCTAATTCGAATTCATTAATCTGGGTTAGGGTTAGATATTGCCTATTTATTTTCTTTTATTGTTCTTCTTTTCCTCCTTGGATTCCTGAGTAAGAATCCTCCCCCCACCACCGTTCCCTTGCATATGTCCACTGAGAGAAGGCTCTTCCCCTCCTCCACGGATCTAGCATTCTCATTTTCATTTTCGGATGGAGATCACTATTACCTGAATCCTCTGGGCGCATCCTCCTCATTGATGTGCAACATGAGAAGCCCATCTCACAAGCTTTGATCCCCTTCAGAAGCCCGTAATTCATAGTTAGAATACTTAATTAACAGGAAAAAATTATGTAATGGCAAAATTAACGTAGAGATCTCACTAGTATATGTAGCATACCTTCGAATTCCATCCACCTGCCTAAAATTTCGACCAAATGAATCCCTCGTCGAGTCTGATAAAAAAAAAAAAATAGCTTCCCTTGGTGCTGTTCATCTCTTTGTTTAGTTTCTTGCTTGGCTTGGAAGTGGTTATTGTATGACTTTTTTAAATTCACCAGGCCGCTCTGCTGTAACCTTACATTAATTTCAGACAAATTAAAGCAGAGCAGCTTCCTCTGCATCCTCCTCATCAGCTCTAAGACTTTTAAACGATTTTCCTTTGTGTTTTGGTTATTTAATCTTATAAAGTTGTTGTAATTCAAATTCATTAATCTTGGTTGGAGATAGCCTATTTGATCTTTTCATCTCCGGTGAGCAAGTTCCTTGGACTCCTTTGTAAGAATGCCGAGTGGTAATATAACGTGGCTTGGCCGGGCCTGGAAGAGCTGCGTTGCGCCTGATCCTATACCTACTACTACAGGGTGGCCTTGGCCTTTGCCGTAGCTTTTGCCGCTGTAGTTGGCGTCGTTACCATCGTTGCCATAGTTGTTGAATCCGCAAGGGTGGCCTTGGCCTTTCGTTATGGCATACCTTTGCCATTTTCCACTGTTCGATATCCATGGAGTTAAAAGATTGAATTGCCTCTCCTCTTCATTCTCGGTTTCCCCGAGCCGACGTTGCCTAGATAGAGGTAAGTTGTTGCAGGCCATTATGACACACTCATCTATGTGATTCAGGTTTCCATATTTACCATTTGATGATGTCGTGGATTTCTCAGCGATTTGGTGATCCCTTCACGCGTAGGTGTCTTCATACCATTTGGTAAAAGGTGTCCCAGTTGTAGTGACAGATGTTTTTTCATGTGATCAAACCTGCATATTAAAGCAATATAAAATAAGATTCTAGAAAGAGGGAAAGGCACCCCGTAAGCAGCTGGCCACGAAAGCAACTCGAAAGTCTGCACCAGCAACTGGTGGAGTGAAGAAGCCGCACAGGTTCAGGCCTGGCACCGTCTCTCTCTGGGTGATCCGAAAGTACCAGAAGAGCACCGATCTGTTCATCAGAAAGCTTCCCTTCCAACTCCTTGTAAGAGAGATCGCCTAGGACTTCAAGACCGATTTGAGGTTCCAGTCTTCAGCGGTGGCGGCGTTGCAGGAGGCTGCAGAGGCATACCTGAGGATTCTGTTCGAGGACACTAACCTGTGCGCCCAAGGACATCCAGCTTGTTCGACGAATTCACGGAGAGAGGAAATGATCCATTAATTGATTACTCTTATGTCTATCAAATGTCAATCAAAGGCGCGTTTCCTCACCACCACTAGCTTCAGCTTCAAATTTGTTTTCCCTATCGAAATTCCTCCTCCTTTTCCTTTTTTTTAATTTTTCTCTGGACCGTCAGTTTTGTAATAAGTTGAATTGAATAGCTTGGATGTACTTTGCCCTCTATTTTATTTTTCTCCCATTCTTGACCATCAGTTTTGTAATAAGCTGAATTGAATAGCTTGGATGTGCTTTGTATAGTGGAAGTTAAATTTCGAGGTCCTTAGTGGGCCTGGTTACAAAGAGATTCCAAGGTTGATCTTTATTTAGATCTAAGATTTCATTTTGAATTTGAGGTGCCCCTCTGTAGACAATCGCTTGTTCTTTTTGTCTTGTCTTGCTTCAGAACCTTGAAATGCTCTGCGTAATTACCCTAGTTTTTATTTTTCTGGCTTAGTTCAATTGATTCGCACTTTCTCAAGAGCTCTTGCATTCATTCCTCAATGCATTCACACTGCAATGCTTGAATTACTGCGAGAGTAAGGGTATCGAACTCCGTTCTTTTCTATATTTGGATTATAATTTTCCCAACTCCTGCTAAGAGATCTCTATCGTCACTCAATCCGAACACAACGATGCTACTTTGATATTAAGAGTCGTTTGGGGCATCTCCACATTGGTTTCCACATCCTTTTTATAGAATTTATTCTTTTATTTGAAATTGATGGATCTCTGTGTTTGATTTCAACGTTTAGAATTTGTTGGACTTTGATGTTTGATCTATTGCTCTTTTTGTTTCCATGTTTTGTAAACTATTTGTTGGGAAGTTAAATAATATTTTCTCATTTATTGTAGTTTGCCTGTTAAGTAATTGTTCTTTTGTTTTCTTTTCTTTTAATCTTTAGAAAAGTAATTGTTCGTGAGCTCCACATAATGTTTTCATTATATAGTGTAAATTTAAAGACTTAAATGACTTATTTATAGATTTGTAATTAGATCTTCTAGATCCATATTACGTAAGCTTAGTTATTTTATTATTTTATTATTATGAAGGATTAAGTCAAATTTTAATTATTTGCATATGTGCCCTTGTGTAATACAATGGACAAGAGCCAACATAATATCTTGGACAATGTGTTATCGACTTGTCTCTAATTTGATCAATAACTAGAGACAACTTGAGGACCCATGTCGAGAATATTTAAATTTATTTATTTTTCCACCTATTTGAGGACTACAAGAGAATATTTGAAAATCTCAAATTTGTTTATACTCTTAATGGTTCGCATAAAAACTTATTTTAATTGCATGCTGCTATATTAAATTTCAAAATGAAAATATTTATATTTATAAATTATATTCATAAAAGATGATTTGGAACTTTGAGATTTCCACAGATGGTAGCCGCCGTGACATATTTGCAATTAGATGATGTGATGAATATTTGAGCGATTTGGTGATCTCTTCCTACCATTTTGTAAAAGGTGTCCCAATAGTAGTGACAGATGTTTTCATGTGGTCAAACCTGCACATTTAAACAATATAAACTCAAAGAGATCTGCCTTTTAGCCATTGTGTTTGGATAGGGTTGCCTTAGGCAATTTGACTTGTCAACTGTTCAAGAGGGATGATACATTCAGGTGCAACTAAAATTTATTCTTGGCATCCTTCTTTATCAAATTCTGGTGATGCGGTGACAATCTGTACATCTTGGCATCCTTCTTTATCAAATTCTGGTTCACCGGTGACAATCTGTACATGGAATGAGCTTAATAAGTCTATTTCTTCTGACTTCTTCTTTTATGAGCTAATTAAATTTGATCTAACTTATGTTCATTGGATATAACTTAGGTAATCTCACTGCAGTGGCCTTATTTACTTATTTTGATAATCTTACAAGACTCCAATGATCAGTCTCAGTCAGTTGGTGATTCCTGGAAGCTTAAATACAAAGAAGGTTGTATTTTTTATTTAAATGATCCCGTGCTTAGATCTCATTTCATGTTTATTATCCGTCATTCAGTTGGTGATTCCTGGAAGCTTAAATACAAAGAAGGTTGTATTTTTTATTTAAATGATCCCATGCTTAGACCTCATTTCATGTTTATTATCCGTGATTTGGTTATTCTTGAAAGTTTAAATACAAAGACACTTATTTAAAAAAGTAGGTTTGAGATGTTTTTTTATGAATATGTTTATGATTTACAACAATTCATTGAAATTTTAAATACAAAGACAGCTATTTAAAAAAATAGGTTTGAGATGTTTTTTTTATGAATATGTTTATGATTTACAACAATGCATTGCAACACATGGATTGCATTGCTATGTAATTTTTGAAGTATTTTAATAAACACATGGATTGCATTGCTATGTAATTTTTGAAGTATTTTAATAAACAAAGAAGAGGTATGCATTGATGTGTTATTTTTAGGAATATTAATGAACATTATTTTTTATGTTTATAAATTTTAAAGTAATATTTATATAACTGTGTGTCTCTCATTTGAGTTGTTATGTTGGTTTTTCAGATATAAAGCATAAAGTGGATTGTTTTGGTGTGCAATCTTTAAGAATGTTAATAAATAGAAAAAAAAAGTAACTATCTTTATCTTTTTCATGTTTTTAATTAAAGTAATATTTAAAATAAGGACGTGTCTAATATTTGTTTCGGCTTTGGCTTGTTATTTTTATTTTTTCA